>OU503057.1:4822645-4889853 GCA_912172775.2 Fraxinus pennsylvanica
ATGCTTTCAACTGCTATTGATAGGTTTGTAAGTTTGATCTGATTGACATTGAGGCGAAAAATTAAAACATCTTCTATTGGTTTTTATCAAATTTCCATTTGAAACATGTTTTTTATAACAAAATCGTACATGGACTTCTTTATGAATAATTATGTGGCATAAAATTGTGGTTTGAAGCAGATTTATTCTAAGCCGGGAGCAGCTCCCTGAAAATACACTGTTGGAGTTGGATACGGTAAATCAATGAATCCAATGGGTCTGGCTCCCGTTTTCCCACCTCCACAGTGGGCTCCGCAGTTGCCGCCTTTGCCGCCGCCTACTAGCTCTTTTTGGACATCAGGAAATGTGCGTGACAGCCTAAAAGAACTTAACAATACCATCAGCCTGGCTAAAGCACTGTAAGAAAAGTTTCAAACTTCAATTCTCGGTATATGAAATTTGAGGTATAAATTAGTGTATTATACATATTTGTGAAACTGTTCATTAAAAAAATGTCATTGGGTGATGAGAATTACTAAAAGAACGTCTATCGACGAATGCTTTTTGCTGTGAAATGTTATTAAGCTCCTGAAATAGGAATTGATAAAAAAATTCAAATTTTAATGGAAATTATAATTAAATTCTAGTTTTTATATTCTTTGCCTCCAAATACCGTATCAGTACTTTCCTAATAAGTGAGTCCAGGTGATGGGAACGATATATTGATTTGTTTCTTTCTTTTATTATTTCCACATTTTGTGTTTTAAGTTTCTGAAAGTAGAAAGTAGAAGAAAATTGATTTTCTCCTTGTACAGTTTATATAGACCTTGTTTAATGAGTTAAAGAGGAAAGAGGCTTTACAAAATTGGACTGCTACTTTGAACAGGCAAAAAGAGATGGAAATGTTGATTATGATGAAAGAAAGAAAAGGATTTACCGAAGGTGAAGAGAATGGGTGCAGCGACATGTCAATGGATAGGTTTTCTACGTTTATAAAGGATAATAGGATTGATTTGAAATTTCAAGAATCTTTGTCACTGGATGCTGCAAATGCTATAATGTCAAAATTAAGATTCCAAGTAGAACCTTTCCGGGTGGTCACAGATGATAAAAGTCCATGGGAGGAAAAATCTGTTGTAAAAAGGTTAGCTGACAAAATGCAGAAGTACAAGCGGAACAAACTTTGGCGGAAAAGGAAAAGAAGGCGTGTTGCAGAGAAGGTAGCAAAGGTAGTAAATCTTTTAATCAATTCTAGGGTCTGTTCCCCAGTTGTACAGTTGTGATTCAAGTGCTGCCATTGATTGTCTTCTACGTCTTGGTTGCTTTTAGGAGCTTGAGCAATTTGAAGAAATGGATAAAGAAGCTGATGAGTGGAGGGCTAGAGAGATTGCCAAAGACATAGCGAAAGGCAAGGTAGTGCCAGTTCAAAAAACATATTGTGCTTCATGACTTGCTTGCATATTCTATCTTTGATATGCAAGGTGTACAGCATTTAAGACGTTTCTGGAATGAATTCATGGACGTGTCATATAGCCGCTTTAGGGTCCAAAAGTGAGAAGTTGAAGATATAAAGTGTTACGAGCGTAAAAAGTTATGTCATACACTAGAGGAGATCATTAGGCACTATTACTATTATATGGTAACTTGGTGGTTTTTCGGTGAAGACTAATAAAATTCAGGAAAAAATGAAACTAAGAATTTTGTTAGGTGGTCACATCTCTGAATGACAGGCAAGCTAAATTTTCATGACTTAGCCTATGGTACTTCCCTAATAAGAATCCTGAATAGGAACTATCGGGAATATTTATTGCAGTATTGACCTCCAGAGCACCTGTTCTTTCGGCAAATTCTTTTATTAACATTGGTTCTCAAATTGTTTCTCTGCATGTTATTATCCACACTATTTAGCCATACTGCTCATGTTGAGGCTGCTATTGTTCAGATTAATTACTTCCTTTGCCCATCTTCTTTTTGTTTTTTCTTTACATTTTTACTTGAATACATTTTTATGGCAGGTAGAGAAGATGAAGGAAATAGCAAAGGTTAAGGCGAAAGAGGAGAAGAAAAGACTAGCATCAGAGGTGAGAGCTTGTGAAGTGTGCTTCACATTTTCGTTTATAGCATTTTAAACTTGTCATGGTTATCAAATTAACCGGATCATTACGAGAATAGATTTTTACATCTCTTGAGATAGTCTCCTCGAGTCACAGATGGGTTTTCAGCTTTTGAATTTTCGAGAAAAAAATTGTTTAAAAGAAATATATCCATAATTGGAGGGTATTTACAGCCACTTTTTTATTTCCCAGTAAATGTTAGGAGGTTGGCTTTATTCACTCTCTCTTATAATTAATGTAAGGATTATGTTTTTTTTCCATCAAGAATTTTTAATCCTTTTTTTTAGCAAACTACTTATCTGAAGATCCATCTGTGGCTAAACTAGATGGATTAGGGCATTAAGTGAGAATATAAGCCAAGAATTGGACTTGATACCTGATTAGTATAAATTAACGAGAAGTTTGGTGGTTGAAACTTGAAACATGTGTTGCAGTTTTTATTTATAGCAATAATATGTTCCACAATGCAGGTTTGTGTATAGCAATGATATGCTACACATTGTGGTGGAATAATCTATAGTGGTTGACTGATTATTACACGTGTTGCAGTTTGCTGTCGTTTCAAGGATTCTCCCTGCTACTGCCTTGCTACTATTCTCTTTGTTCACTGGTTATCTCTTGATTTGTTTTAATTTCAATTTCAATTTCAGCTTGAGCTGGTGTTGATAGTGGAAAAGCTGCAGGAATTACGCTCCATCAGGATTCAGAAACTGAAGAAACAAGGCAAGTACATTGATATTCTCCTTTGCTCGGCTTATCAAACTTCTGTGGTTTGGTCTCTTCTAGCTTGGTTTTCCGTGTGATTAGAGTGCTTCTGGATGTGTTTATAATTTCATCGAAGAATATCCCTCTCTTTTAATATGATAAACTTCTAGAAAACATTTACCATGGCTATACTGAAAATATTGCTAAGCAAAGTTGATTTTTTTGAGATGGTGTTGCTTCTTGAATTTTTATTTCCTAGCCCACTTGCAATGGGTCTCATTTTTGCAGAGATCACTGTGTTAATTTGTTCTACCTATATAATATGATGTCGGGTTTGGTTTTTCTAAGATCCATTGTAGACATAATTCACTTTTATAGTGGATTTGGCTCTTTTGCTAGTGGATTTAGGTCTATGATTGAATGACTTACGTTGTATCTCATTCCTAACATGTTATCCTCTAATCTTTTGTGTGAATGTTGGTTTGTTGCCTGGGATCAGCATAGCAGATGGTGGGATACTGGTAATAATTTTTTGTGTTTTCCTCATTAAGAGAGGGTACCCACTGCTTCATAACCTTCATGGAAGTGCGGTATAGCATAGTTTGCTTCTGTTCTTGAATCCCACTTTAAGTTAACTACATTATTTACATTATCCGCACATGATTGCATCTTTAATTCGATGCTGTTACTATGCAGGTCATTTTCTTCCAGAAGAGGACGACAAGTTTCTTGAACAAGTTAAAGCTGCAGTTGAGGATGAAGATCGCCAAGCAATGGCTGCAGCTGATACTGATGCTGCTAAAGATGCCATTGCTACGGCTGAGATATCTAGAAAAACCATTAAGAGTCATGCAACTGACTCAAAAGAACTTGATAGCAATATCGCTCCAGATAATGGAAAAGAAGACCAGAAAGCTGAGAGTAAAAATAATACAGGTTCCGTGGTGGTTGCTAATAAAGAAGCTGGGAAACATGGATCGGAAGGACCAGGTTCCAGCATTGCTAATTTGCCAATGGAATTTTACCATTATTATCACGGCAGCAATACTGATATGGGAACGCTTATTGAGGTGATTTCGAAGAATGCATATGGTCTGTTTTATTTTGCATTGTTGCATTGTTCTTTCCTCGTAGAGTTTGAGAAGCTGGTCTTCCACTGTATTTGTGTGATGACTTACCTTTTTATGATCTCTTCTTTTTTCCTTGTATCTAGCGAGCTAGTTGTCCTCCTTATCTAATTCAACATTAAGACCATCAGACTCGTGTCTGCTGACTTAAGGTGATTTCATCCCTTCATGCAGGTTAGACGAGCATGGGATGCATATATACGACCTGGAGGAAGGTGAGAGTAAAATTTATTTTGGGTCTAAACCAAGTGCACATTCTTACTAATTGTGTCACAATTTCTTCTCCTATTTTTGTAGTGTCCACTTTTGAGTTTCTCTTGCAAACATCCTTGACCCTACCCCACGGGTGCAAGAAAATTACACTACTTATTCGTAGATACAAGTTCTATGATGTTAAATGTTCAAAATCGCTTGCAGGCTTCATTGTTTTAATTTAATAATCGTGTTTTTCACCTCATACGCAGCCGTATACCAGGGCACTGGGTCCAAACACCACCTCCATCAGATGAAATATGGGCATCCTACCTGGTGAAACCTCGATGACTCCTAATTTGGATTCAGACAATGCATTGATGGAAAGCATCTTGGTGAACGTTCACATATTTTGACTGTGGTTTTAGACATTGAACTCAAAGGGCCTAGTTATTTGAGAAACCTTATGCCTGGTGAGACGAACACGTAGAAACCCGGAAGTCATGACAGGGGCAACCTATGTTTTCAAATGCAATCTTAGCCTGGACACTGCCCTTAGGCGGTAACTGCAGCTGGGCACAGACGGGCAAATTCAAAAAATTGAAGTAATTTCTACTCTAGTGAAAACAACTGATGGTTAGGTTTGTTGATTTGAGATGATGTTCAAAAGTGTACTCAAAACATTGCTCGAAAATAACCTGTATTGATAGCAAGCAAGATCTCAAAGTTCTGTTAGGAATAACTGTGCGGTTCATTATGAATTTTTTGAAGACAACGTTGACCTTAAAATCTTGTCGAATCTTTCAATCAACTGAAGTACCTTCTTCTCTGCAAACCAAAGCCAGGTTAGTCAGTCACGCCACCGGAGCATATTAAACGAGGTTAGAAGATAAAAATATTTGTTCGCTATATTTTTTCTTACCTTTTGAGTGACGCTTTTCGGGATATTTAGAGGAAAAATGAAGAATAGATGTGTCATATTTTTAATATAGCTTGCATGGGGTCGAAAGCTTCAAGAATTGATATACTGCTAAGGACATGTTTGGTATGATTTTTGAAAAGTGAACACTTAAAAATTAAGGAGCTGCGTTTAAATATTTAAATAATTCTTTGAAAATGCTCTATCTAACCTCTAAAAGCCATTTTTATAAGAAATAGAAACAAAAGCATAAATCCTACCAAACGTGTTCTTATTGAAGTTGAGATTTAGGGGGTGTTTGAGCCTCGTTATTTTTAAATAATGTATTTTAGAATAATAGATTGATGGAGAATATGTGGTTAAAATAGAATGAATTTTTTTTTTATTTGGTTGTAATATTATTTTAATAAAAAATGTGAGGTTGAAAGAAGAATGAGAAAAATGTATTTTAAGAAAAATAAGAATTAAACATTTGAATTAGAAAGAAACAAAAATATATACGAAGACGATCAAGGTCAATTTTCTCAAGAAAATGTTTTACCAGGAGTATAACAAAAAGCATAAGCAGAAACTTTGCTAAACGGATCTTAGTGTTCGTTTTTCATGTATCTTAAGAAGTTAAAACAACTTTTGAGATCTAAAAGCTGCTTTTGAATTTGTTTGACTAATATATAAAAGTGATTTTTTAAGTTAGAATATTTTTTAGAGGAAGTTCATTCATCCATTATGACTTTTTCTAAAAGCATCTTCGAAATAAGTTCTTTTAAAAGTTAGTTTTCAAACAAACATTAAGCCATTGTTTGGACGCTATTTTTCGAAAATAAAAATTAATAATTCGACCGTTATATAGTGAACGGGCCTCACTTTGGCAGCCATGTTTGACTGTGTTATCTGCAGTCAATTAAAAAATTTGGTGAAAAGATCGTAACGCCCCTAACGTGTTGCATTCAATTTTCAGAAATTGGACAATTTTGACATTTCAAACTAAAAAAAGGAGCTACCATTCATTTTTCAAATATTGCGGCTGGATCATTGTTCACCTTACTATTGCAGGGTTTATACTTTTCATTAAAATGTGATATCAATGGCTCCCAAACTGTAAAATAACTTTCTTCAAAAGCTATTCTACGAAAAGTAAAAGTAAAAGTCATGTCAAACGAATAGACAATTGCCGTTAAAAGATCAACTAATAAGAAACAAAAACATACACCAACAATGCGAATTCAGTTAGCAATTACTAGTGAAAATCAATTTATTATAAGCAGAAGCGTTAACAAAGAAAATGCCGAGCAGATCGTGAATCTGCGGGAATTCCATTGTTATCTCCAAAATCTCCATTTTCATAATAATAAACCAACGGGTAATGCTACATGTACACACACACTTTTACACAATCTTTTACACCTCTCTCACATGGAGGGGGGTCCACGATTATTTTATTATGTGTGGCCTCCTTCCATGTGAGAGATGTGTAAAAAATTGTGTACACTTAGCATTATTCTAAACCAAATCACAAATCGAACCAAAAAAAAATCCAATTTTTTACATTTCCAGCCCACCCAAAATGAAAAATCAGACACTTAACCCCCAAAGATTTCCCAATTTCGAAATTCACCCACACTTTACAACCGACGCCGGCCATCGGAGTACTGTGAAAGCGGCACCACCTCCGACAGAGGAGTCGACATAGGCGTCGGAAGCGGCGAGTTCCGGCAAACAGGACAAGAAGCGTTGAGCTTGAGCCACGCGTCCACGCACATAACGTGAAAATAGTGCTTACAGTCAGGCAACATCCTTAACGTCTCCGAATCCTTGTATTCACACAAACATATCGCACATATAATGTCACTTCCGCCATTTTTCTTGGAGAATACGACTTTCGGATACGAATTAATGGCGGCTTGCTACAGACCGACACCGACGTCGTTTTCGGAGTTGTCGTCTTCCGCCGCGAAGACCATGCGAGGGACGTACGAATTAATGGCGGCTTGATCCAGACCGACAACGACGTCGTTTTCGGAGTTGTCGTCTTCCGCCACGAAGACCATGCGAGGGACGTAGCTGCCGTTGTCAGGGGAGGAGGGTTGGTTGTGGTTGATGGCCCGACGGCGGCGAGAAGCTGCGGAGCGTAGGCACATGTATGAGACGAGTAGGATGCTCGAGAGAAGGACGAGAAAGCCGAAAGCAATGGCGATGCCGTAGCCTAAGCCGATGGAACCGAGGTTCTGGTATAGTGGGGTTTTAGAAGTGGCGTCGGCGGTTAATAGTGCTGGGGGGCGGCGGCGGCCAGGGAGGACGATGTGGTGATGAACATTGGAAGAGGAGGCGGCAGCAGTGAGAAGGTCCATTTGATTATGGGGTGGGTGGAGTTGGGGTGCTTAGCTGCTGCATTTAATACCGGGGGTTGAAAACAGAGCAACAAGGCTGAAGATGGTAATTATTGCTTTTTATTATTATTATCTAAATATAAAATATTTAAAAAAATAAAAAAAATAGAATGTTTAAAATTTGATATCAATCAATCATATTTTTTTATTATGATCTTCGTGGCGATAATTAATCGACAGATCAATATGATACAAAATTTGTCTCGTATTGTAACGTAACATGTTCAAATGTGAACGGACTTCCAATATTCGCATAGAAAGGACAATTTCAAGTTTTAATTTCTGGAAAACACAAAAAGTACTTTTGTTTGTTTTTGATATGTCAAATGGTATGTAACAGTCTGGATTTTGTATGTTTCTGTTCAAGTTCCATCTTCGGGAGTTTCATCATTTCATTTAAGGGTCACCCTACTTAAATGAACACGTGGAAATATTAGAGATCCGTTGGGAATATTACATATGAATAACTATATGATAGTCAGTGATTAATCTCTAATGTTCGGTAGTGAAATTTGCCATTTGATTTAAGGTCATCATAGTGCCTTATATAAGAACAGTCATATTTTGGTAATGTTGGATGTTGCTCTATCAAGGGTCGTTAATACGACACCGTTCGAGTATGTCGAAAATCATATGAAGGTCGTGAATGATCAATAAATGATTCATCACTCTCAGATAGTAAGAGATTATGATTTACATTTCATTCAATTAAGTTAATAACGAAATCATTAACCAAAGTGTACTTTTCATTTTCGACTTACATTTACTTAATAGTGAGATGAAAGATATGATCGATAATTGAAATTGACACATATCCATATTTTGTAATTCATCAGATCATATTAACGAAAGGATTATAGTTTCACGGTAAATGAACAAGTTTGGTTTTGTCATATTATGTGACATTATCATTTACATATATTGTCCGACACATTGCTAGATGTTAATTTGGGACGATAAATGTGAACTGATGATAAATTAAAAATGGATATTTTAATTTATCCATTTTGATTAGATCAAAATAATAATTCACGTCGTTAGGCATCGTGATCGGGAATCTAATGGGTCACACACAAAAGAGAATCAGAATAATGAGATTTATCAATTAATTAATTGACAAGTGTTTGATAATTAATTAATTAATTGGGTTGTTTATTAATAGGCCCGAATTAATTAATTGGATTAATTAATTCATGGACCAAATTTAATTAATTTGATTAATTAAATATTGAACCGGGTTCAGTTTTACAAATGGGCCGAGCCCATTTGGACTTATATTAATAGGCTACTAGGGCTTGAAAACTGTATGGAATTTTCATTATTCTTGCTAGCACAAGAAAAGAAAATCCTAGCCGTCATTCTTGTTCTCTGTGTGGATCACCATTGGAGGCTGGACNATCAAAATTTATAGGTCACACAGTCACAAATTTCCAAATTAGTTGGTCACAGATTTTTTTTTTTAGGTCACAGATTACCGGATGGTTGGTCACATATTTGTTGGTTACGGATTATATTTTCAGTCACATAGTAACGAATTTTAAGGTCACAGTTACCATAAAGATGGTCACATACACCCAAACACCCGTCCCCCGATCCCAGTACATCACCAATACTTGGTCGCAGACACTTCGTCCCATTCGCCTCACTCGTCCCCCAATCCCAATACACCAACAATATTTGGTCACAGGTCACAGAACGACCAAATAGTTGCTCGCAGACACTTCGTCCCATCCGCATCCTACCCTAATCCCAAAAACACCCACCAACAACTACCACAGTCACCTGAACAGCACCACCATCGTCACCCTGTCACAACATCACCACAACCACTGTCATAATAATAACAAAAAACAAATATCCCAACGCCGCCCTCACCACCACACCAAGAAAAACACCACCATCGCCTTCGACCCTGCCACAACACCACACAACCATCGCCACAACAATAACAAAAACTGACTGAAAAATCACGACCCAACTGACCGAAAAATCATAACCCAACGCTGCTGCTGCAACGTGTAGCAGCAGATCGCTGCTGCAAATCGCAGCAGCAGCGTCTACGCTGCTGCTGTAGTAGCAGCAGATCGCAGCAGCAGGGAGCGTCGACGCTGCTACGATTTGCAGCAACGATCTGCTGCTGCGAATCGTAGTAGCGGAGGGAGGGGGAGGGAAGAATAGCAGCAGCAGGGGGAAGAGAATGTAGGGAGGGAGAGAGAGAGAGAGAGAGGGATGATGAGAAGGGGGAGGAGGAGGAGAAGGGGAGGGAGAGTAAATTAGGGTTTTAATGGAATAATTACTTAATTAAAATGATAAAAATCGGAAAATTGAATAAAATAAAGGCTAAACCAGATTTTTAAAAACCGATCTTTAAATACCTGTTTTTTTCGTAATTTCCTCTTAATTAATTAACAAGTGTTGTACAATTATTTAATTAAGTTGTTTGTTAATATACCCGAATTAATTAATTGGTACCAAATTTAATTAATTAGATTAATGTAATATTGGACCGGGTTACGTTTAAGAAATTGGTCAAGTCCACTTGAACTTATATTAATAAGCCATCAGGCTTTCGAAAAAGGAACATAACACAATTTATTATCTGGCTAGTACAAGAAAAAAGAAACATCAATTCTCTCATTGTTGCAGATCGTGATTGTTCGTATTTCAAGATCAGCAGAATCTAGAAAACAAATAATTTCTATCACATTTTCTTTCTAAACACAAAGAAAATCATTGATGGGAATTGAAATTTATTTGAGAATAATGAGTTATGGAATAATATTTTTTGGATAATGTATGGTTAAAAAGTAAGGAAACTTTACTGATTTGTATATAGAATATTTTATTGTATGAATTTATGATGGATAAATAATACTGTAACAAACAATTTAATTTTTTAAAAGATGACAAATAGGGCCTTATGTGATTAAAACGTTGAATAAATATAAAAAGTAAAAAAAATGAACAAGATCTTGATTTGGGAATAAAAAGCACAAAGTCAAATGAGAAATTATTGACTGGGGTTATGAAGGACAGAGATAGCGATTGGAATGACCTTTTAATAAGGTTATCGTATTCGCATTGATATCTTATCGTAGTCCCGAGGAATGACTAATAATACAATATTTAAGAGTTCTGCTACGCGTACAGAAAAAGTAATGCCATAATTTTTATGGATAACAATTGGTGATTTTCTATTGAAAAATGACAAAAATAAAAAATAAAATTAGACCAATCAGATGCTGCCAAAGTAGCATCTGTTGCAATTCTGGCTCAATTCCCGTGTACAAGGGGAATTGTTGAGTATTTAATGTTACAATAGAACTTTTCAGAGCGTGGATGGAAAATCTTGCAATCCGTTGTGCTCTCGATTTCATTCAATCTCCTGTTTCGTTCCATCCTGAGTTACCGTTTGACTCCCTTCTCCAACTACTGATTGGGAGATGCAATGACGCTCTACACCTGAATTATATCATTTTTTTTTAATTGAGAAATACAAGTGACTAATTCTAAGTCAAATAGTCGAAAAACTCAACTTCACTATTTTTGAACAGCAGTTTTGCTGTGTGCACAGAAAACTGTTAGAACACATATAACACAGGTGGGACCCGCATTTTTTGCAATATTTAATTTCACGGGGGGCCTACCTCCATGTGAGTTTTCTGTTGACCTTCTGTGGTGATTTTTCTGTATAAATGGAAAATTCCTTTGAACAATTTGGAGATGGGTCTTATTTTGTGGAGCCATCCGTGTCCAGGCTTTATCCATTTATCCAATGTCTAGCAATTTTCATTTAGCCATTTTTAATGCGCCATCGACAAACTGATCCGGTAAATCGGATCCGCTGTCGATTTCATGGATGAATCAAAATTGGTGCATTAAGCCTACTCATCATTCCTGTTAGCTTATAAACTAACCACAGACTTTGCACCTTCAGTTGAACATTTCCATGCTTATGGATTCTAAAAAACAGAAAAACCTCTGTAGATTAGTTGGGGAAATGACAAATCTATCAGCTCTTTGTCCAAGTTTGGGATGGTCAACTATGCCATCCACAATGTATTGTTCTTAATCCTCAATCAAATAGTCGAAAAACTCAACGGGACTATTCGTGTGCAACTTATCCATCATGTCTAGCGATTTCCATTTAACCATTTTGATGCCTCGTTGACAAATTGATGAGGTAAATCGGATCGATGGTCGATTTCAAGGATGAATCAAAATGTTATGTATGTACATCAATGTAAAGACTTTAAAGAAAATAAACTTTTAAGACTAATTTGTAATAAATGAAAGTTTGATAACCAAAACGAAACAACATTTTAACGTAAGGGACTAATAGTTTTATTAACAGATTACTGTGGCAAAGAAAGAAAATTGGTATATAAGAAAGTTGAACGAACAAACCGCCGCCATCCACCTCCAACCATGGGACGCCTCCTCCTCCGGCACCACCTAGCTAAACCCCACATTTGCACCACTGTTCTACGCCGCTTCTGCGCCGAGCCCCACCCCTCTACACCACCATCACAGCCATCATCAACCACCTCCTCTACCATCCCTCAAATACTCTCCCTCCTACAGAACACTGACCCCAACGACTGGCCAAACAACCCCGAACTCCCCACCCTCCTATCCTCTCTCACTCCTCTGTCCAACCTCAGACTCGCCCGCCAGTTGCCCAATTCCCAAATTGCCCTTAAATTGTTTCACCATTTAAAATCCGCCGTTCCACAACCCGACTCCACCTCCTCCCTCTCCTTCATATTCCAAGCCATTTTTGAGCACGCGCTGCGTGAGCATTCCGATTCGGCGAGCAAACTTTACGAGCTTTTTGTTCTATCGACAGATGAAAAAATTCCGCTCACAATCAACGCCGCCATCCTCCTCATCAAACGCTTTGGTCAGGCCAGAATGGTTAATGAATTCGTACAAGTTAATGATGCACTTGATCCCGATTTGAGAAACACCCATGTGGTGAATTTACTTATTGACGCATTACTGAAATCGGGGCGGATTGATGATGCACTGAAGCTGCTTGACGAAATGCTGAAGCAGGATACGGGGTACCCACCTAATAATAATACCATTGGTATTGTTTTTATGGCAATATTAAAGAGGGGATGGGGTGGAAGGGATGTGAACGTAGAGGAAATTTATAAGCTCACTTTGAATTTTGGTGAACGTGGGGTTTTTGTAAATAGTTTTTGGCTCACACAAATAATTACGAAGTTTTGTAGGACCGGACAATGTGGTAAGGCATGGGACCTCTTGCACGAGATAATGAGTTTAGGTGGAGATGTGGAGACAGCTTCTTGTAATGCCCTTTTGACAGGGTTGGGGAAAGAACGTGATTTTGTGAAAATGAATTTGCTCATGGAGGAAATGAAGGAAAAGGGAATTCCACCGAATGTCGTAACATTTGCGATTTTGATTAATCATTTATGTAAGTTTTATAGGGTCGATCAGGCTTTGGAAGCTTTTGAGAAGATGAAAGATGGAGATTTTAGAATTGAGCCTGATGTTGTGCTTTATAATACATTGATTGATGGTTTATGTAAAGTTGGGAGGCAGGAGGAGGGTTTGAAGTTAATGGAGAGGATGAAGTTGGATAGTAAGTGCAAGCCAAACACGATTACTTATAATTGTTTGATTGATGGGTTTTGTAAATCAGGTGATATTCAGAAGGGTCACGAGCTATTTGAGCTGATGAACAAGGATGGAGTGGAATTAAATGTGGTTACACTTAATACATTGCTTGATGGGATGTGTAAGCACGGGAGAGTTAGTAGTGCTGTGAAGCTTTTCAGTGAAATGCAAGAGAAGGGTTTGAAAGCAAACGTGATTACTTACACTATCTTGATTACTTCTTTTTGCAGTGCAAACAATATCGAAAAGGCCATGAAGTTGTTTGAAGAAATGTTAGAAAGTGGTCTCTCCCCAGATGCACTTTTGTACAACAGCTTGATATCGGGCCTTAGCCAGGCTGGAAGAATGGATGATGCTAGCATCGTTGTGTCGAAGATGAAAGCAGCTGGGTTCTACTTGGATGCTCTCAGTTACAATATTCTAATTAGTGGATTTTGCAGGAAGAATAAAATGGATAAAGTTTCTGAGACGCTTAAAGATATGGAGCATGCCGGGGTGAAGCCAGACCGTGTTACGTACAACACTGTAATTTCATATTTCTGCTCAAAAGGAGATTTCTCATATGCCCATAGAGCTATGAAGAAGATGATCAGTGATGGTTTAGTGCCTAACGTTGTTACTTATGGAGCATTGATTCATGCTTATTGCGTGGTTGGTAAAATTGATGATGCTATGAAAATATTCGGAGACATGAGTACTTCTTCAAAGGTGCCACCAAACACTGTTATATACAACATGTTGATTGACTCTCTGTGCAAAAATGATAGAGAAGAAGCTGCTCTTTCTTTAATGGATGACATGAAGGGAAGGGGGGTTAGGCCAAATACCACTACGTATAATGCCATGTTCAAAGGCCTCCGGCAGAGGAATTGGTTGGATAAAGCATTGAAAATGATGGATCAAATGACTGAACAGGCTTGTAATCCTGACTATATTACAATGGAAATCCTTACTGAATGGCTTTCTGCAGTCGGTAAAACAGAAAAATTGCGAGCCTTTGTGCAAGGTTACGAGGTTTCTGCTTCAACGGGGTAGGAGGCTTGAAGCATGCATGAAAAATCCCTCTTTCTTATGCACCTCATAGAGAAGATGCAGAAATGTGCTAGATTCACTAGCAGACTGTGATTCATATAAACCGAGTTCAGATTCCATTTGACATGCAAAGTGAACAGGAGACACTGTTCCTATGGCCAATTTGAAGGGGAGGAGTCGATATGCCCTGCTCGATGGTTTGTCACAACAGTTTCAACGTACCCTATAGCTTAAGAGCAGCGGTCTACTAGTGGTGAGAAGCAAGCGGGGTCGAACTATCTTTCTACAACGTTGTGTAGTAGACTATATATTTTAGGTGAATATCTTGCAATTTGTTCTTACACTGTTGCTTTTAGAGATCAATAAATCAGCTTTTGGTGTACAAGAAATGCTCGAATTCAAATATTTAGCCTTCCTCCCTTTATAAATCCTATTTCTAAACATATTAATTTCTTAGGCCTAATTTGTGTCGAGTAAACTTCGATATTGTGAGTATTCTAAATCTATTAGTTGTAGAGCTTGATTCGTGTCACCACCACAAATCGTCTGCTCTCTGTAATTTTTTTATTTGTTGATGAATTTTATTTGGTAAATAGAATTATTAAACTATTTGTGTATTTAAGATTACTAACTAAAAATCGTTCATAACCTTTAATTATTTTATAATATATTTAATACGACATAATATTTTATCGAAAAAACAAAGACAAAAATACATAAATGTTAATAATTGTTGACCTTCTACTAAGCGACTGTCTAACAGTAATGCTAGAGCCCTCTCTCATCATAACTTACAAGTTCTAAGGATATTAAAGATAATTTCTAATAATTCACGAATGGCTGCCGGAAAAGCCAACTAATCTACCAGGCTTTGCACCTCAGGTGA
Organism: Fraxinus pennsylvanica; assembly: GCA_912172775.2. Classification (NCBI taxonomy): domain Eukaryota; kingdom Viridiplantae; phylum Streptophyta; class Magnoliopsida; order Lamiales; family Oleaceae; genus Fraxinus; species Fraxinus pennsylvanica. Next base: position 4,837,636 of record OU503057.1, read on the forward strand.
GTACCTTGCTCTCCCTCTGCTGTCACATGAACATTTTCCAGGGGACCAGAATGGTATGCATCATTGGGGGTATTACTTACTAACACATAATGCCTGAATAAGTGGATTCTAGAAAACAGAAAAACCTCTATAGATTAGTTGGGGAAATGATAAATGTTCATAAACAGAATGAATTTATCAGCACATGTTAAGATAATATATTACAATAGGCTCAACATAGAAGCTTTCGTCCAAGTTGGGGATGGTCGACTAAAAAATCTAGCACAAGTTTGAAAAATATACCATCCAGAACGTATTGTTCATAATCAATTCATACAGATGCAATCCCAGACATGAACAAATCATATTGCAAGAAATACAAAAGCAGACACAGAGGATAAGCATGTCCTTTACCGAAATTCTCATGAACCAACTCCTAGAATAGCAAGGAAGTTAATATAAGAAAATACGATCTAGAGAGGAATACAGAGAAAGTGACAAGCTCTTAGATTTCCGAGGAAGGGTTTGCTCAACTTGCAATTCAAGTAGCTGCTTTACTGTTCCTGACAAGGTATTGTGTAACGAGCATGCCAGTTGAACACCTTGTCATGATCAACTACTGAATTCTTGAATTCTATCTTCTTCAGCATGCAATTTGTGCTTTAACTAGAGCCAGCCCACAAGGAGCTGAGTCGAGCTGCCAGCTTTGCACTCTTGTAGTCCTCTCTGAGCTGAATAAACCTGAGTTTGCAGTGGATTCAAATATTAATCTCATAAACAAACTACGGTAGCAACTAAAGCACAAAGCCACTAACAGAAAGAACAATATTTTGAAGTGTGATTAATAAGCATACTTGACTAGGCTCATAAACAAGAAAATTTAACTTCTTGTTTTCAACCATGTTCATTTATATTTGAGTAAAAAAAGTTGCTTATTTTGGAAGTAACTTGCATTACTGTGATTATAAATAGCTTAACTCATTTTAATTTTGATTAATCAAAACTCACTTATTTTAAGACTATTGTAAGTGAAACTTCTTAAGCTTAGCCAAACATAATCCAAATCACAAAGCTGTTACGGTGACTTTACAAGAGAATGCCTCAGGTACATTTATCAATAAAAGTTCGGAACAAAGTGAACAGTTCTCAAAATTTCATAGGGTACCGAAGATACATGCATAAAATTAATTTTTGTAGTAAGAACCTAAAGACATTTTTCAGTTATAACATGTACAACAAAGAATCTAAAGACATTTTGTAGTTATAACATGTACAACAAAGATAGCTTATAATTTGTTATATAAAATGTGCGGCAAGTTTAATCTAACTTAAGTGCATAAAAGATCAATAAATACATACGTTTGTGCATCTTTCCGAATACTTGGAGTTCCCTCAAAAAGAGTCGATAGGCTTTCAGGGGCCACAATGAAGACATTGGCCATGCTGGAGACAAAGGTTATGTCAGTAAGTAAAAAGAAAATGTCTTTCCTAATTCTTTTGGAGAATTCTTGTGGGGGTAGGGGAGATGGAAGACTACACATCTTCAAAATACCACAACTTACATGCCGAGCAACTCAAATTTTTCATCAACTGAAGGAGCATTGAAACCACGAACAAATTCCCCGTATTCTGTTATATCACGTTTCAGCCGTAGTCCTCCACTGAAGAAGTCGGATGATGCAAACATGGTTACATCTTTTGGCATAATCATATAAACTTTCCAGGTTAGTATTAGAGATTCTTGGGTGTGTAATAGTATTGAACCATGTAATCAACGATGGCACATATACGTTGTGACAACAGACGCAGTTACATCCATGTCAAGACATCACAATGGACATACCATCAGTCATCCACACGAGAATTCCAAAATTACAGACTGGCAATTGCAACACCTAGCAAGGAAAATTACCTTGGGTTAAAAGTGAACTTTTGCCAATGATTAAGCAGTCCCTTGTGCAAGCGATTTCCCTGCGTGATGATACTGAATGGTTACTACTTCAAAAAGTAAATGCAAGTGTAATAATTAATATATCATACTCCGTCTACTATGTCCACATGAGACTTATTTGGTCAAACTAGTTTACTGAAGAGTTAAATTACAAACATTCTTAGTTTCTAAAAATATGAATGTAGCGATTGATAGTCGTATACATAATTTCTTCTTCTTCAAATGCGATGATAAAAAAACATGCAAAACAATACCAAAAGGTGATTCAAAAGTATATTTGACTAATAAGACAAACATGGTACACAAAATGGGAAAATGTGAGAAATAAAAGTTACCAGCAATAAAACTGCACACACATTCCAATGCAGTCACTATTTTTCAGAAAGGAACGGACAAATATCTCAACAATGAGACATCAATTTGCCAAATTCATCATTTTGGTCATGTGCAAGGGATAAGGGTATGCATTAACACTTGCCAATTGCTGTGTGTGCATGTGTTTGTAAATAAATTACATAATAGAAATCGTGCAGTTTTTCTGTACTAATAGGCATAACTAGATATGGTTATTTAAACAAATGCCACCAAAACCAAGCATAAAGTCAACAAGCATGTCCGATGAGATAGTAAATAAGTAGCAGCATGTACCCCGAATCTAAATTAGATGTGTCAATAAACAATGCAACAAACATTTACTCGCGTGATATGTTCCCAGACCGGATAAATGTGTGTAGCAAAATCCATATAATCAAATCAAACTTATAAGTTGCAGAAAAGTAAATTGATGTACCAATTCAGTCAGGAAGGCTTGTTTGTTAAGACCTTCCAGAGCTGTGAAAGCAGCCTCAAGCACACGGGAAAGATAGGCCACAACTCTGACCAGAGAAAGAAATGAGTGAAATTTGAGATCATATAAAACATACACGACATTCATTAGCCTTGTTGCTTACTAGGTCTGACACTTGGCACATTATAGAAGAATGTAAATTCATACTTAAAATTGAGTACTGATATAATAAATAATAACTGAATTATTGTGTTATAGTTGAATATGGTGAATATGGACTCTTACTTCCCCAGCATGTATACTGTTCTCCACAAGAATCATAGGCTTGGAAATTAAGAGTGACAAGAATGAGTTTATATTTTAGATTCAATAATTCTTGCTCGTCCCGACACAGAAAAACACGCAAAACTCAAGCTTTTGTTTGTGGGAGTTGATACACATCACAAAGTTAAAATTTTAATATTTTTGTTTTAGTATTGACGTGTAGCAATTCAGGAGATAAAATTTAATTTTTTGTGATTGAAATTTGATTCATAGGTGAATGTAGTGACAGAAGGTTAACAGGCACTCACAAAATCTACAATCAAATGTACACAGCTGTATTAGTCGTCGCGTCTTAACTAATTTTCAATGAACTGGGACCTACGAAATCGAAATGACTAGTTGACAGTTGATATGTGACCATAAATTTTGTTTGAAAAATTTACAGGTGCATGTAATAAACCTCTAAGCAATAACTACCATGCCTTAGTGTTCGCACTATGCATGGAGTCTGGCAAAAGTTTCCAATTACCTTGTGCAGGCATTTGTTGGCCGATGATCAGGAGCAATACCATCATCAGGTGACCGATAATCTGCTGCTTTTTGTTCGGCTGATAGCAATCGCTCCACCTAATAAGAATTTCAAGAATTAAGCACTTTAATCAACATGGAAGCAAATGCAAATGAGATAACTAAAGGACTAGAACATAAAAAAAGTTTTTTTTATCACAAACCTCAGCCATAACGGTTTCAATGCATTGTTGAAGCCCTTTGTAAGCAACGCCTTCTGCACTGGACATGGCTGATGCCATTTCTTCACAGGCAGCAGCATGAGCACCATCCAGAGGTAGTAAAAGCCGAGAAATAGAGTTTGCAAAGTACTGCAATAAAAGACTTCTAATTTCAAAGGAAGTTAAGCGTAGACTTGTCACAGGTGTTGAAACATATCATCAAGTGATACAAACAATAGTAAACACAAACTTGCTGAACAATGGCCACACTACTTCCACAACGCTGTACAGCAACCATGAAAGATCTGAAGCTGCTTTCACCAGCAGCGGCAGCAGCTTCTGCCTGCACACGAGCATTAGCTCTCATGATTTGGCCACTTCACGTTTAAAGAAAGAAGCTTATCTTGCTTCATTTTCTAATCATGATCTAAAACCTACTAAATATGTACAAAAAGAGGAAAGTAATAAAGTAATTACAGCTGAAGCAGCTGCTGCAGCAACTCTTCGACTAACGATAGTTCCCAGCACAAACCGTTCCCTAAGAGCTGCAGCCTCAGTCAAGCTGTCTCTAGCTCTTTCTAGCCCTTCTGTTATGTATAGGCTGACCTGAAGGAGACAGGATGGCGGATGCACAAAGTAGGTTATGTGGATAGCCAGCAGAAAAGAAGCATCCAAAATGTGAATAGCAGAATAGGACACAGACTAACTTACCTGGTCTAGAAGGCCAGTAAAAACAGCTCTTACATTAGCTGCAAGGGTAGCAGGCTGCATGATGACAAGATAATGAGTAAAAATCCTTTGAAGATCTAAAAAACTCAAACTGAAGAATCATGCAAACCTTCTAAATAATTTTTCAACATAAACTGAACTTTGTAAAAGAATTATGACATTTTTGGTATGTATAGTTAACCATTAAAAAAATGAAAAGCACGCCTTCTCATTTTTCGAGGGTAATTTTCACTCGGAGTAACAATATAGCAGAATTGCATTTAACTAAAAAATTCAAGAGACTATCTGATGTAATTTACTAAGCTGAAATATGATTTTCTATATGTTGCAGATCTTGATAGTCTTCGTATTTTAGGGTGGCTCATGGCATTCTTTGAAATGGAAAGTCAACTTTTGGAATAACAATAGGGAAATCATGGTAAGCTACAGTGCTATCATAAGCAAGTAGCAAACCCATGTTCAAGATGCAGCTAACAGAAGGGGACATAAATTTGGAAGACCGGAAATGAATGAGTTATAGGGCACAAAATTTGCAACAAAGGTGTGAGACAAACCCACGAAATTGAGGAGGTACAGATAGGATGGATCCTGGAGGAAAATTTTGGATTGCAAGAATCTGGGAAGAGATCTTGGAAGAGACGAGAAAAAAGCTTCACACCCAGTTTTTCTTTGACCAAGCTTCTCCACATGGCAAAAAGACACTAAAGCCCTATTTGTATTGCTCAATTATTCATGTTATAGGATCATGCAATGTACCAATAAACAGGAAGAAAGACTTGACCCCCTCTCCAACCCACCACCACATACATCCCGTTGAGTGCTTCCTTGCAAGTCAACCACCATCTTCATCACTTCATAATGTGAGGTTTAGCGCCAAACTCAAGCATCATTCCAGTCAAAAGCACTAGCTAATACCCGTCTCCCATCATTCCGAGCCACCCAAATCTAGTTTGATAAAGTTGATTTATATAGAATCTGAAAATTTGGACAGAATTTTATCATGTTGGCTTAAAAAACACTTTGAAGAGCTTCCAATCCAAATTGGATTACTTCATTGAATCTGAGGCAACATTCACCGTGGTAAAGTCGTGATGCAAAGTATGAACCTCAAACATGAAAATAACATGAAACACAGAAAATATCGTACCTGTGAAGAGAACAAAGTGCATCTAGATATTGCTTCTTCATTCCAGCGTACAAACTCGGTCACTACAGTGACAGATATCTGCTGGTGGGACGATGCTAAGGAAGCACCTTTTGAGCGCCCGACTGTTCCTGTTGACTCATTTGAATGCTGAGTTTCCGCACGTAGTTCCTCCATCTGCATCATAGCACCAATGTGTGATTATAAAAAGAGAATCTATGAAAGACAGGTGTAGAGTTGAGCTCTTGCGAGGGACAGATCAAAGATTTAAGTTACAGATGGAAGGAGGAACAGTGAGTATCGTGCTAACCTTTGCTTTATACAGCTGCCTAAGAGACGCTTGCTCATACTCGATATATATATCTTTATGGGGAAGAAAGAGAGACTCTGTTAGGCCTGTACAATAGATAAAACAGCTGTTTTAAGATAGGGAATTAAATAATAGATTCTGCTACTTACCTATACAGTATCAAAACAAAAAACAGACATGGCAAAACATGAAATATTCAACAAAGAATAGGATAGTATCCATGTTACCAGAAGAGGATGTAAATTAACCAAGTCATATTTGCACCATTAAGCAAANTGGAATGATGGACTAGAAAGTAAAAATTAAACAGAACAGATTACTTTAGCAACATGTAAAGAAGAAAGAATGTGAATCCCATCCATCCATTCTTTCTGTTCCACCTCTTCATATTCTAGTGGAAACAATTTCACGAGCTTCCTCTTTGCTTCATTTCCATCCTTTTACCCTTAGATTCCAAGTTAATAGGAACTTCGTCAGAAATTTATTAAGTTTACTATTTTGCAGTGCCAAGCCTGCAAAGGCTTTACAAGTTTCCTTGTTGCCAGGAGAGTCAAACTAAAATCTTCAACTTTTGAGTTAACATACCATTCAAGCTTTTACAGAAGACATGAAATTTTAATACAAAGCTTTCAGGTTAGAAGCAGCAGTAGACAGACTATTCAAACTGTGCAAAGATAAGCATCCATTAATATCTTTCAGATGAACCTAAATTAGTTGCTAAAATTTCTTCCTAGTTTTTCCTCTAGTTACGCTCTTTCTAGTTCTAACTCGATCTTCATACCATAAAACTGAGTAGCACGAATAACCAGATCTCAAATAACCCAATTTTAAATTCAAACCAGGGGCTCAGAACAGTCACCTATCTTTGTTACTAGAAGTACAAGTCTTCATCCTCCCAATCCAATCAAGTTAGAAGCTTCTTCAGCTTTTGCAATATGGTCCACTAGACGCACTCAGCCCTTCCTCAGCTTTTACAAATAACCACCACAATTTGTGCACCACCTTGCAACATGGTAATTACAGAACTGTATGATTATATATCTTTATCCTCTAAATTTGTGGATTCATTGACATTCAAAAACAAAAGCTTTCCCACACATCATTTGACAATTAGCAGCTATGATCCCACTCAAGATCAAGTCTAAAACTCATCTGCTCAATGGAAGGTTTAACAAAAAGTAAAGGGAGAAAAAGCCAAGCTGGTATTGGCAACACTAAAATCTACTACAAATTAAGTCCGTAAATTCAACTATCAATTTAGCCTATTCTTAAGTCAACCAGGACACTATATCTTTGCAGTATCAGCAAGTTAACACCATCAATCTTAGTTACACAAGAATATGCAGATAAAATGCACTCTTCTGATTGAGGAGAACCAACAGATCAAAGCAGCAAAACTGCCCCCTGTTTTAATCAGGTATCATATAGCAATTCAAAAGTTCAACATTTTTACCTTCAACATCTAAGTCACCACACCCTACACCACGTAAATCTCTTGCAAGCTCCTGTGTCTTCTCATATGCCACTGCTAGCATTCTAAGATACTGACATCTCAGGCAAACATGGAAAAGAGAGGTTAACATACCTATCAACGTAGAATTCACACTACTAGACAATACGTAGCCTAATCAAATTCACTCACTAAAATAAGTCCACCTTCTTCCATGGAAGGTGGATTAACGAGAGGGGGTTTCATCAACAACTTCTCAAGAAGTTTGGGAACTCTGTCTTCCAGCACTCTCTGCAGGCAAAAATAGAAAACCAATAAATTTTAATACTACTAACCAATTTTACCCAGAATCATAAGTATGGAACTTCAGGACTTTCCTCCCTCAAATGCAACAATAAATGGTGAATACGGGAATACCTGGACCAATATTGACATGACATCATCTGGAGAAGGAAACACTGCCATTATTGTGCCTGCCTCTTTCCTCACAGTTTCTGCGAGCAAGTTGTTAAAAATCAGATGAGAATGTTCCCACCAACTTTGATTAGATAAACGCCATTATTCAAACCTGTAATTTCTTTGTATAATGAAGAAAGACCACTCGCTACATTGCTAGGACTAGGTTGGGAACCAGGGTCGCCGAGAACCAATCTAGTGTCTGCACTCATAACCTCCAAATCAAACATTGGAATTATTCCCACATAGTGTTGCATAGCACTGGTACCCCTGTTAAACTGAGATGCAAAACAAAAATGTGAGTGGAGATAGGGATTTATTTATTTTTTTTGTTTCACAAAGAGATCTAATATTTTCATTGTGATTTATCACAACAATCCAATAATGTGAGCAAATAATTTAGGCAATATGTCAAGGAACATACATGAAACTTAATCCTACTGAAAGAACTAAGGAAGAAATATATATATATATATATAACTTTCTCTTCTTTTCTTTTCGTTGGGGTGGGGTTAAGAGAAGGTGTTTATGATCTCTGGAAGTTATTCTTTTGTTATGTATGATTCCTTTAATGGATTCTTATATATATATATTATAGAATATCTTTAATTTCCTATGTAAATCTTGCATAAAATTTTTGCAGTAAAGAAATGATAAATCTTTTTTAGCAACAGTACAATATCGAATAGTTTACCTGCGACAAAATTTTTGCGCACTCTGCCATTGTAGATAATTCCCTTCTTTGCGATGCTGCATCAAATCTATCCAACAATCTATTCTCCAGTTCTAGAAAGGCATTGAAAAATGAGTAATCTATCCTTTATACAAAAAAGTGACAAACTAAAACTTATTCCAATATGTCATTTATCATCGATTAAAAAAAAGAAAAAATTTATTTTGCAGTTCAAAATCATTGAAAAAATGCAAAACAAAGGCCCTTGGTAAGCAAGAGCACATCTTGAAAGGATTTCCCTTTCCAACTGCATATTATCCAAAAATTTCATTTTGGAGTCATTTATGCCGGGTATAATGCATGACTTTTAGATTTTTTAATGGAAAACTGCATCCAATAATTCATTTTGCATGCTAGAAAAAAACAGGAAAATGGATATTCACGTTTCCAAAGCCGATAAAGATACAAGAAAAATGGAAAAACATACAAGGGAAGTGTCTGAAATCCTAACAACATATTATAAAAAGAGCACCACGTACAACGTGCAGCAATTGGCTTGAATAATGCATATTATATAAAACGAGCACTCTGTGTCTTTAAGCCTAAAGCAGAAAAGAAAGGAGAAAGTGATGTATCTTATTTCAAAATTTTTTCCTTCCACATGAAGTTGAACTTTTGATTTGTGTGTATGAGATATTATTCATTATCTTGGAAAGCAGGATTCAAGTATGGTGATCCTTCAAACATACAATAACCTGATTAAATTAGTAAGGCTCTACATCCATCCAATCATCTCTTTCTGCCATGTTGAAATCTAGAGAGTTGATAATCAAATTATATATAAGAATACGATACATATATGTTTCTTCCTTTGACGTGACAAACAAATGAGCATTTTGTTTGGCTGTCATGCAACAACTGAGATGCTGCAAAAGCTATGAATTCGCCCAAATTGCATAGTTATCAATATCATGTCAATTTTAGTGGTTTGATAAGTTGGTTTTGTCAATTAGGTATTGACTCTGCTGGAAACTGATGTTTTATGCTAAATTTGTTGGATATATTATGACTTAAGCTTTTACATACGTGGTTCTACATAATTTATATTTGATATATAACACGACTTAACTCAGAAAAAGTGGGAGCCAAGATTCCTTCCATTTTGCTCATCCAACGACCATGCCCCAGAAAGATAGGAATTTTTTTTATCCATAATCAAATGATATCATCATCTAATTTGATTAAACTCGAGCAAAATGAATCAGACAAAATCAGGTCAACTTAAAAGTGCAGAATTAAACATTAGGATGATGGATGGGATATCTGAAACAATACTTTTTGCTTGATATTGCTCAGTCTCACAAACTAAATATTTCGTGATGGATATTATTAATTTATTTTTCTCACAATATGTTCAATGAGAACATTCAAACATTTCTTTTTCCTCATTTTCTTTTTGAAAAGTAGAAAATCTGCCCAAACTATATGATTCATACTTCTTATATATAGAATACCATGCATGACATGATATTAACTACAAGAGAGGAGACTATACAACTCCACAGACATTTGAACAATGTGCAAGTCCCATTTAAATAGAAATTCCAATGACAATTTCTGGCCTGAAGAACATTACTCGTCTATAGTTTAAATTGACAGTGATGTCTTTTGGCCCACTTGAATCTATTTGATGGTATGAATTTGATCGAGCAATTCTCTTTTGGGAAAGAGAAGTGTTCAGTTTGCACCTTATGCAAGAAGACTGCTATACTTCCTTGAGAGTAGTCCACAAATTTGTCAGTTCTTGAGGTTCCTACTAGTACTACAGACGGCATAAAAATAAGCAAACATACCGTTGCAATATTCTTGGAGGTTAGCAACAGCAACTTCCAATCCTCTGCTAGCAGTTGCATTCCCAACAACCGATGAGACAGCCATGCTTTGTCTTCCAACATCTTCCTCGGCAAATGATCCTAAAATCAAGCTTATTAGCAAATGATTTTAGCTATTAAAAAAGCGAAGAAAGAACTAAACTTTCTCTGCAGCTCATCTTAGAAGGTGGTCACAATCCAGGTTCATAATCCTCTATCCCCACAACTTTTCAACAAAAAAAATTTCTTTATCGTCGCAATTCAAATTGATTATTTCACTTTCAACTTCAAGGATCAAGTCATTAATAATTGTATTGCAACACCACGAGTTATATATTCTGAGGAAATAGAAGCCAGGATATTATTGACAAGTTTTTCCTGATAGATCTTTTTGGGGCACTGGTTGACAATATGTTTGAATATGTGTCAGTCATTTAAGTTTGGACAAAAAAATGTTCATACACGTACATCTGCCCAATATGACATTTCAATCATTTTAAACACCATTTAACTCCACGATAAAGTTCAAAATTGCAAGAAGATCCCAAGGAAATTAGGAAATGTTTTACATCTTTAACCATATGGAAAAAAAGTGAGGGTAATTCTGAAATTAAAAATTTTCCAATGAATTGCATTGAGTTTCCAATTTCAATTACCGAAAAAACCAAGTTCTGAAACTTTTCTTATCAAAAATGTTTAAACAAACACGTCTTTAACTGAAAATGGAATGGATCATAGTTCGAAAGAAAGATCTCAATCATTTCGTTTTAATAGGGCTCTTATTATGTTAATCCTAGAAAAAGACTTAATAACGTTTCTCAGAATAACTGCAGAAATTTATTTGAATATCTTAACAGTAAAGATCATAGGGAAGATAGAACGAAAACATTTCCTCACAAGGTTAGGTATCAACAAGTAAATAATGACACCTTTGAAGAGGATCTTTCAAGCTAAATATATTTTGAGTTCTGGCTAACAATATGGATAACAAGTTAGATTATTTGGTTCTGAAAGATCTGGTGAAAGTCATAGAGGTTCAAATAATTTAAGAAAGGGAAGACAAAGATGCAGTTTGGCATATGATTGTACAAGAAAATACAATTTGTTAGTCCAATCTTCCACTTAAGCTGCTCTGCAACTGTACCAATTCTGGGTTTCAAGTAGTAATTATTATCAATGATTGATCAAGTGGTGGAAATAAGAGAAAGTTTACTAGCCACAAAATCTGGTGCGCAATTACCACTCAAGTATGAATGGATTTCGTAAACATGTATCCTGTTCACTAATTCAAGAAGCATATAAATGGTATAAAAAAATCCTTGCAGTAGACTCATTTTGCTTACCCATTTTAAGACAGTGAAAACGAGAACAAAAACTTATAAAGGTGACAAACCATGGCTTCAATAAATATGTACTTCATTCACTAGTTCAGGAGCCAAAAACAGGTTACAAAACAAATATTAAAAAAACTTGCAGTAATGGATTGTGTAAGAAGTTTACAGTAGACATAATATTGAACATTCCTGAGGTTAACTACTTAAAAACAAAAAGAAAAAGAAAGAAAGAGAAGCTAAGTGACCTTAATGAATATGCAATAATAAAATTGTACTTTTGTGCAATTTTTATCAAAGCACAGCCATCTTACTCAATTTTTGTGCAATGGAAGCAGCCTCGGCGACGCGACTGTCATCAGAGAACAAAGCCGAAAGTTCCATTAGGTCGCCCGGACTGCTATTGAATTCCATCAAGTACTGTGCAATGAGAACCAATGAAATAGGTTTGACAAAAAAGATAGGTAATCATCATCTGAATGGATTAAAGTTTAAAACTACGTTCATACGCCTATCTTTCAAAATTTACCTTTATGAGGTCTATCGTTTGAGTTGCAGTTTCCCGCTGAGCATCTGCACTCTGACAAATAAATGTGAAATAAATTAAGATATGTGATGTATATCATCCAATTTGAGATATATTGAGTTTAAACTGGCAAACAAGAGTCAGGGATTAAGTTTTAGATGGCTTTATATGCAATTAAATTTTTTATAAGCATTATATGCGATAAAAACATAGTGAAAAGACAAGACAAAGCAAAAAATCAAGCGAGATGAGAGAGTCTTAGTGTCACATTTACGGTTTGCATACGACACACTATTTTCCTAAAGCTTTTGAAATACACATGTTTTCCTTTGGAGCTAATCCTATGTCCATTGACTTTTGGTCCCATGTAATTAAGAGGGTTGAGAAAATGTTAGATGGTCTCAATCAGTATTATCAGTATAGTTTTCCTATTCAAAATAGGATTAGGGATTGGTGTATCTTGTATATATATCTCAATGATGTGGACAAATAATATACAATTCAGCCAATTTATCGATTCTCAATTTGGTAACCTTTAAGGATTCAGAGATCAAGTTTTTTTTTTAAATAAGGATTTGAAATTGCAAACCTTAGTGCAATTTTGAAAATTGCAAGACTGATTGGATGGTGGGAAGGATGGGGGGGCTGTCTAGCAATTTTTCAAACAGAAAGAAGAATGGAGTTAAATAGTATGTGTACTCTATGAGTTTGGAAATGCATATCGCTGGACAAAAGAAGAAAGGTTTTATCACAAGACGGAAGCCGACACCAGCTGAGATCTGGGCTATGATAAAAGGGAGGCTGAAGACGTGTAAAGGATCTATGTAGATGTTTCTGACTCTTCATAGATTTATGATCCGATGAAGAAATCATTCTAATTGAGTCAAGGTGGTCTGCCTATTGCTGGTTACTAAAATGAACTGAAATCCAGATTTATGGAACTCGATTATCGGAGACCCGATGATATGACATGTGCACGTGATTTTCAAAAAGCAGAGTAAGCGTATTGTTGAGGTTTGGGTTCATGTTCTGGCCACTTCTCCTCTTTAAGTATGAAATAGGCCCTTCTATCCGTCGTGAGGTGCATAGGCAGGTTACTATGGGGATAGAGATCTGCTCTAAGGCCTCAGCTTTAGTTATCCAGAAGAATAACTCTCAGCTCCTTCGACACCTTCTGATAATACTCTCAAAGGTTTTGCTGTCGAACCCTACCAGATTCTGATAATTCTATCGAGTCCTCTCCAGATTCCGACACTTCCGTTGATGATATACCGTGTCATCAAATGACTCTCTTCCACAATTAATAATGAGGTAAATGTTTCCCCTCTTATTTTTCACCTCCAGGTTCTAACTATGCAGCTTCAGAATCTGCTGTCCTGGATCCACAGGGTAGGATATACCCTCTTCATGACCGTGGGTTGGGTTTCTCAAAATCTTCCACTAATATTGTCTATCTCATCTCCGATTACATTTATTATTATCTATTATCTAAAACTCACCTAGCATTTGCCCTTCAGTTGTCTTCTGTATCTTTTCTAATCATTTCAGGAAGCTCTTGAAGCTTCTAAGTGGAGAGAAAGGTATTATGACATGCAAAACTGCAGTATCTGCCATTTTGGAAAATAATTTTTTCAAAGGTTATAGCAAACTACTTTTACAGGAAAAGGCAAAACCCATCAGATAGCTATGGGCTGTCACATCTAAGGGATTCAATAGTGTCCTTTTCCGGATTTTTTTTTTCAAATGGAAAGAAGTGCCTCCTTGAGTTTTAGCTTAGTGGACACACAATATCTCATCCACCATAAATTCTAAACACAATTATTTGAAGAATAAATTTCACTTCTAACAATAACAAGAACAACAAAACAATCAGATGAATTAAGCATTAGACAAATTTTACCTGTAGATGATCTCCTATTTTAGCAGCAGTCTGACCAACACTTGATATCCGAGAATCCAATCTTGCAAAACTAGTAAACAAGCCATCGACACCTTTTTCCAGCTGCCCAATAAAGCACACGAAACATAAATATTTACGAGGTTGCACTTGTAACTATATCCCACATTTAGATATATCAAGAAATTTCCACAGCCCATTATCTGCTAATAATTAAAATCCAGTACTAGTGGAAACTAGCTTCCAATGATATATAGTTTTCAACTCTATAATTGAATTTAGTTGGTAGTTTTCTATTACTCTTCCATTTTCATGCGAGACAAAAAAGCATCTAAGACCGGGTTTTACAATGCCCTGTTTAGCAGATATTATTATTATCTGACTAAGGTGTTAACAAAGAGTCTTATTGTGCATAATGATTAAGTGGAAAGATAGTTCTTAGTAACTATAATTTCATAATTTTTTTCGATGGATCCAAATTATGTCGTATGTATAGATCTAGCAGGTAACACGTAAAGATATTTGTTGATCCTCTGGCTTTCTAGCTATGTTTACCTCAGATGGATAAATATTTCACAATGAAGCTTTGGAATATTTGGTAAGCAAGTGTAGAAGAAACATATTTTTGTACATAAAAAACCAATACCTACATTGTGTGGACAAACTAACCTCAGTAAGTGTCTTCCGGTGCCTAGAGTCCTGGGCAGCAACTTCCTTTTTGACGTTGTAGAGTTTCCCGTCAATCTTTGATCAAGCATTAATGAAATTAGGAAGTGTTACCATAGAAAATACATATCCAAAAAAGTTCATCGCAAAGTCCGATTAAACACCTCTTTTCGGAGATCAATCAACTGTGTACACGAATTCTTAAACAAAGACAGTAGAGCATCTACTTCAGGAAATAATGGACTTGATAGCCCTTGTGCTGACTTTCCTGTGTCAGATGGAGTTCGTAAATGACCATTTGGCATTACATCATTTCCACCATGTCCTTCCGAGGCATCAATTTCTTCTTCCAAATGAGAAGGCAGCAACTCGTTTACTAAATTTCCGAACAAGCCATCAAATGAAAAGTCGCCCTGCAGGATCCAAATTGCTAGCAACAGTTAGCTATAGAAGGAAGACTTAATTTCATAGTCATGCACTATGATTGTGGAGGCATTACCTTGAAGTCCTCTATGTTCAAAACAAGTGGATAGGAGTCAGTTGATGCCGCTTTAGAAAATCTATTGGTCTTCCTTCCATCTTTATTCTCATTCATCTAATTCACAACCAACATAAAAGAAACCCAAAAAACCAACAAGCTTCACTTTAGTAACTAACACTTCAAGACCAGTCGTTATTAATTCATCTATTGAAAAGGGAATGATGTCTATTGCCAATTAAACAAAGCTTACAATACCTTGATTATGAAGAGAGAGTTGAGCATTAAATTATATGCAATATTTTTTTTTTTTGAAAGGTAATCAAATATTTTATAAATCAATGCGTAATACACAAGAAGTGTATTATCGATTTAAATCAGAAAGTAAAAACATGAAATTAGGCAACCCGTCTATATGCCTAGTAGCCACAGCATTAAACCAAGTATATAAAGTCAAATAAAACAATTCTCAAATCTACTCTGTAGTCCATGTTAAATTTTCAAAACAGTGGTTGTTTCTTTCTTTCCACACACACCATACGATACAACTCGAAATAAGGTCCATACAAGTTTGCAATATTAAAAATGGAGAGTGATTTGGATTTTCAAATTGTGGTTTATATTTGTCTGTGTCCATGGGAAGTACAAGGGAAACTCAAATTTCGATGCATCTCCTATTCACATCACAATAATGACAAATCGTTGCCTTGCAATCAGTATTTCACAATGTCAAATCCGCAAAAAAGGTTTAATTTGGATGTTTGGCTTTAAATCTAAACGGAGGAAGTTAATGTCAAATTCCAAATGCTGCAAGAGGATGAACATTAATAGATGGCCAAAAAGGTAGGTTTTAATTTATAGGAATATTGTAGTGAGTAAAACCTTTTCATCCCCATATAATGTTGGAGAAAAACAAGTGATTTGTGTATGGATTTTATAACTAACACAACAAAATAATAAATATAATTCAACAATAAAATAATAGAGAGAAATATATTAGAGTTCAGAAAGTAAGCCCCAAGAAGTCACATCAAGAATGCAGTCCTAAAGCTATGTGGCCACCTCTTCGTGCGGGTATTTTCAACACTACACGGTTTCAAGATAAAACTCTTATAGCTAAGAACCGGTTCTCTTTCTGTAAATACGACAGAGATAAAGAACGGACCTTTATCAAGTTGTCAAAATTATATAAACATACAGCCTGCTTGAGCCCCATTTTTATTGAATAATGCATTTTAGAATAGTAGATTGATGAAGAATGTTTGGTTGAAAAATAAGAAAAAGTTTTAGATTTGCGTGTAATAGTATTTTATTTAAGAATGTGTGGTTGAAAAAAAGAGGGGAAAAATGTATTTTGAAAACATGGAGATCAAACAAGGGTATAGCATGAAAATTAAAGATAGTATTTTATCAAGTTATATCCAACAATGAAATATTCCCTTCTATATAGTAGTATAAAAAGTTCAACCCCCATATTTATGAATATTTGATAATATAAATATAAGCTAAATTATAAAATTAAGGTTTTTAATTTTTATTCAATCTGAAATTAATTTTGAAAATTTATAACTTTTATCGTTATGTTACAATAATCCTAACACCCTCCAACATGTGGCAAGATCCTCCTGTAATTCTCGTTAGTACCTAAACCGGATCAAAATACCCAACCAAAATCAACTTTTCAACTAATCAGAGCTAAAAATGTCAATCATACAAGTGGATAAACAAGCAATAAAAATGAAACTGAATAGAAAATAAAATCTACATATAACTAAATTCAAATGAGAATTCAGCAAAACGTCGAAAATTTCTGCTCATATAAGATTACGAGTTTACAAATCAATGCCCAATATGATTGTACAGGTGAATTATAAACACTAATAAGAGAACTCTCTATCTCCGATCTCGTCAAGTGCTCAACACGTATAAAAAGCTATACACAGAAAGCGGAAATGGTACCTTTTCAGTAATTGAATGAGAATGAGATAGCAAAAACAAAAACAAAAACAAAAAGATATTCCCCTTTCTGTTATGCTTCGTTGAATTGAACGAAAGAGGAAGAAAATTGTCTCTGCGAAGTCGACAAGGAGAAATATAGCTGATTGGTTGTAGTGACGATTTTCGCCCGCATTTAACAACGAATTTATATTTAACCGGATTGTCGAGCTTGATCACAATTTTCTCCCCTCTCTCCTCCCCTCTCTCTCTCTCTTAAAAATTAACTACTCAATCTCAATATTTCAGAATCCTCAATCAAATAAATAACATTATTCTAATTTTAATTGGGCCTGCTGGCCCTTAAAATTTCGAGCGAGCGCCCGGTTTTTCAAACTAGGCGCTCGCCCAGTTAAAAAAAAACCGTTTTTTTTTTTTTTTTTTTGTCGAACTCATTTTTAATCACCGAATATTCTATACACAATTTTTTTTCCTATTTTTTAATCACACATTTTTCAAAAAATCACTATTTTAAAATTCATTTTTTCAAAAAATAATATATATATATATAAAAAAAACTCATTTTTAATCAAATATTCTACACACAATTATTTTTTCCTATTTTTTAATCGCACGTTTTTTCAAAAAATCACTATTTTAAAATTCATTTTTTCAAAAAATAATATATATATTCGATTATCAAACAAGGGCTAAATTTACTAAAAAAAAATTAAATTTTAGCAAAATCAAATAAGTGCTTATTTTTCTATTCCATTTTATAAAACTTCTTTTAGATAATTTTGATTCTAAGAAAGGAATTATTTTTCTCGAGTTATATTTAGCCATGTTTGAGTCCGAGCCCTTGTTTCACAATCATTAAAATAAAACTCTTTTTTTTAATTAATTGTTAATAACAGGTTCTCACCATAAGTCCATGTTTGATGGCAATTTAAATAAATACATTGTGGAGTTGCTACATTCACAATCATCGAGTAAGGAGTTTTTGTGCAATAGAGAAAAATAAAAAATAGTTATTACGAACTAGGAGAATTACAAAATGTGCCCTACGAATAGGGTTTATCATATTTTGTTTACAATTAATTCACTACCTTTTATTTTAGAGTATTTTAGAGTGAGGTAACAGAAGATAGTTTTTGCCGAAAAATGGCAAATATATAAGTATAAATAGTTAAATAAATGATAATAATTGGAAATAGCTAATCACAAAATTCATATCACATTCAGTAACACCATACATATAAGTTTTTTTTAGTTATTTTTGTATTCTCCAGATATTTAATTACTATTTAATTTTCATCTAAAAAAATTATATATTTCTCTCTCTTTTACATACCCCTCTATGAATTAAAATTCAGTTGAATCTTTGTACAAAACTATAGAATTGCCTAATTTTAACTTCTCTCCATCCATACATTTTCTCTCTCTATTTTCTTATATTAAAAACGAGTTCTCTCTTGTATCAAAGCATGTTACGCTATTATATCTTCTTCGTTCTTTCTCTGTATAGATCTTACCCCTTCAAAACTCTCTCCTCGATATCGGTTCTATCTCATTTCTAATTACCTTTATCGGATTTTTTTTATTTTAATAAACACGTTAGAATATTTTGTGTGGGCATATAATAATAGTTGATTTACTCACAAATTTTATGTTAAAGCATATGAACAATTATATTATTGTAACAATTTGCATGCAATGTACGTAACGTATTTAGAGTTCATTTGACATGACTTTTGAGAAGTTAAAAGGAGTTTCGAGATTCAAAAGTTGATTTTGGATCCATATGACTAATTTTATGAAAATGATTTTTTATTTTTTTTTTTGCTTAGAAGAGTTTTAGAGAAAATTGGTCATATGTGATTTTATCTAAACACACTTTCGGAATAAGAAATTCTTTTAAAAATTAGTTTTCAAACAAAAATTATGATAATTTTTTAAAGAAAATCTTATACAAAAAAAAAAAAAGAAGCAAAAATCATATCAAACAAGTGCTTACTAATTGCTCTGGTAGTATTTTGATCTGTACAGTAGATCAAATAACCTCACTATTAAAATGGGAAAATTTCATAAGTAAGGGATTAAGTATCATCAATTTCAAAATTAAGGACAAATGTTTTAAATTTCAAAAATTAGGTTTTTATTAAAATTTAATTAATTAATTAAATATATTAAGATCACATATCTATACAATTTGGTCACAAATTAACTATTAATTAGTCACATATTATTTTTCGATCACAAATCAAAAAATTTATATATCACAAATTATTTTACGATTACAATTCAAAAATTTTATAGGTAACAGTTTGTTAATCGATTACGAATTAAAAATTTAAAAATCACAATTTATTTATCGATCATAAATCATAAATATTATAAGTCACAACTTAATATACAATCACAAATTATCAAATTACGGTTACAACTTAACAAATTTTTGGGTCACATATTATTTTTTTGGTCATAATTTATCTTTTTTTGTTTGTTACATATTGTTTATTGGTCATAGGTTAACCAATTAGATAATCACAATCAACCAAATAATCTGTAACCACCACCAACGCTTGCGACAATCATCTTGTCACTGCCTCCACCAGCACCACCACCACTGTCGCCGCCCAATAGCAACATCACCATCTAAAACAAACCAGCACCACAACCTCCCAGCACCGCTGTCACCACCTCCAACAAACTACCACTTTTAACTTCAAAACCACCACCGCCAACAAGAAGATCCACAGATGCCACCACCAACAAAACCACAGCCACTACCAGATCCAACATAATTGCTGCTACCCAAACACCACCACCACCACCACAGCCCCATTCCCCAACTGAAAACACAACCTAAAAATCCCACACCAGATCGCGGAGGTGCAGATTCTGACCATGATGCGCAGCAAATCCTGACCACAGCACTGTCAATCACGACCATTGCCAATCACGACCACCACAGCCGCCGCATGCACGCGCGCACACACCCAACCACCGCACCACCATCGCACCCACAACATTGCACCTGCACCATCACGTCACCACCCTCACTGCCGCCAGATCCATCATCACCATAGTAGTATGAAAATCACTCACCGCTTCAAACCTTCTTCCATGGGATGACGTCCATGCCACCGCCTGCGCTCGTGTCGCTGTGGTGTCATGTTGCAGTCGTGCGTCGTAGAGAGGGGAGAGAGATGTATAGGCGGGAGGGAGAGAGGAAATTAGGGTTTGGGTGGATAGATTAATATTTAACGTAGTGATTAAAATTTATTAATAATTAAATTTAAATCATATTAATTATTAATTGAAACATAATTTCTGTATTATGAAACTTGATTCTTGATTTATGAAAATGAAATTTTAAAATCCCGTCCTCTATTAAAATGGAACAATACATAAACC
The DNA here is from genome assembly GCA_912172775.2 of Fraxinus pennsylvanica. Taxonomy (NCBI): domain Eukaryota; kingdom Viridiplantae; phylum Streptophyta; class Magnoliopsida; order Lamiales; family Oleaceae; genus Fraxinus; species Fraxinus pennsylvanica. The sequence goes on from OU503057.1 coordinate 4,858,231, forward strand.
AGGTTTTTAGTATACACCATTTCAAAATTACGGATAGATGTTTTAAATTTCAAAAATCAGGTTTTTATTAAAACTTAGTTATGATTTAATTAATTAATTAATTATATATTTAATTAATTAAATATATTAAGGTTACAGATATATACAATTTGGTTACAATTCAAAACTTTTAAGGTCACAATTCAAAAAATTTATAGGTCACAGTTTGTTCATCGATCACAAATTAAAAATTTAAAAGTCACAATTTATTCATCAGTCACAAATCACAAATTTATAAGTCACACAACTTATTTTATGATCACAAAACATCTAATCAATTGATCGCAAATTATATTTAGGTCACATTTCATCAAATTATTGATCACAAATAAATAATTTTTAGGTCACATATTGTTTATTGGTCACAGGTTAACCAATTTAATGGTTACAAATGACCAAATAATCTGTGACCACCACCTCATCATTCCCTTCAGCAACACCACTGCCACCGTCACCGCTAGAACCACCACCACCTCCCGACAGCAACTCCACCCCAAACAAATCAACACATCGCAAAAAAACACCATCGCATCCTCGCACCGATCCGCCGCCGTCGCCGCCACTAACAAAACCACTGCACACAATCATAGAACAACCACCGTCTCCTCTCACAGAACGGCTTCGCTTCTCGCAGATCTCACAGACCACCACGCCCATCATAGATCCACCACCACGCCGGCGCAATTACAGTAACCACAACCACCACCTCGCACCCCAACACAGCCCACACCACCATCAACGCACACCGCCATCTCGCACCAGATCTAACCACAACCACACACATCACCAAAACCGCCGCTACTAGAACAACCACCACAACCATACATCACCAACACCTCGCCTGATCTAATCAACGGAGAGCACTACGGCACTATCAACAAGCCATCAATAAAAAAAAACTTGTTGTCCATTAGGCATCACTGCCATGGTCGACCGATGTTACAAAATCTGATATCCATTAACATGAACAAGACCTCTAACACTACCATTACCGATTTCGTCTAACTCAGCGGTGGCTTTGCGACGAAGAGATGGTGAGAGGAGAGGCTTTGGTACGGAGAGAGGATAAGATGTGATAATAGATAGAGGCGGTGGTGGTGCCGTCGGGGTGGTGGCGGCGGGAATAGAGAGAGAATGGAGAGAAAATGGGTCGGCAGGAAGAGAGAGAGGGACGAGAAAATGAAATAATTAGGGTTTGATATTGTGTAGGATTGATTTAAATAAAATATAAATTANTAGGATTGATTTAAATAAAAATTAATTTAAAAATCATTAATTAAAACCTGATTTATGTATTATTAAAGTTGATTGTGGATTTATGAAAATTCTATCTTAAAAACTCGTGAGGCTGTAATTTCCTCCTATTAAAATCCAGTAGAAGACCATTGTGTCGTGTTTTCCTTATGGGCCATGTGAAGCCCAATTAGAACCCAGTCTTACTAATGAGAACCGTATATATAAATCAGCCCGTTCATGTCTTATTGATAGAGCCAACTGGCGTAGGGGACAAGCGGATCTTGCATTGCAGCGATTTCTACTCAACTTCCTCATCAAGGTAGATTCAGATTTATTTTCTTAGAAATGGGATTTATATGTTGATTCTGCACTCGATCTGATGGTTGTGAATGGTTTAATTTCAACAGAACATCAATCCAAGATTCTCATCTTCTAGCTCCTTAGAATTTTTTGTTTTATTTTTATTTTTTTCCAAAATTGTTGTTTCTTGATGGTAATCTTCCTCCAGCAATAGCGTTTTCTATTGAATTTTTTATGTGGTTATTTATAGTTTTCTCCTTGCATTTAGAACTGACCGGCCATCAATTATAATAGGTGAAATACCTCTCCTCCCTTGCTAGTCTGTACTCTGTAGTAAGTCTCTGTTCACGTACAGTCTATGTAACATTTCTCTGTATCCTGCTTCTTCCAGTCATTCCCCTATTAGTAATTTAATTTAAATTCTAAAACTAATAGGAATCGCTCTCTTGAGCAATGTAAATAAATGAATACTGTGAATTCAGTCTCAGACTTGCTTAATCCGATACTTTTTGAATTCCAAACTGCAGTTTCAGATATCTAAGTTATAATTTATATCCATCCTATTCTTAACAGCTAAAACAGTGTCACCAATGAATAACAGGTCATTATTTTTTGTTCGTCTCGTAAGTTCATCCATGATTATAACAAAAAGATACGGACTAAAGGTGGAATTTTGGCACCAGCCTTTAGTAGTATAGCCAAATTTTATCTCTAACTCGTAATTGCTTCTTCATATGTACCTTTGATATTATTGACGCGTCTCGTAGGTTTTTTTTGTAACGTAGCACCCACCTTATCACTTCCCTCGACATCGTATCTTTTACTTTTTCACGATCAATAAATATTATTTACAAATCTTGCATCCTTTTTTCTCTGTGCTTTTTTATCAATCTCCAAAGTAATTAAATCTCCTTGGAGTATACGTGAGATCAAATTGATACTAATAAATGGTATTGCTTTTCTTGAGAATAGGAACTATAATACATTGATTTGGCGGCATGCATTTTATTTTGCCTTCTCTGATTGCTTTTGTTCGTATGTGAATTATCTTTTGATTTTTATTTTTTGATTATTTTTTTTGTGAAATCCTATTTTCTGTGTTGACCCCTAAAGTTCAATTGATTTTATATTTCTTTGAAGTAAATACTTCTGAGTGGCAAGAATGCAAAAGGTGAAGTTTTGCCTGTAAAAGAGGAAGCCTTTCTGAACTAACAAAATGGGAAAATGGGGTTTAGAAGAAAGATGGAGGCAAAGGTTAAGGAGGTTATAGAAGTACCTTTGATTAAATGGCATTCATTTTTTCGGAGGTTCTAAATCTACCATCATTGGCATTTACTTCTGAGGATGTTTATTGTTTTTCATTTTTTTTACTACTATTACCTGGGCAATATATATAGATAATGCCAACTCATACCTTCTATTTGAAAACAGTCACAACGAATGCATATTCTTTAAAGAGCTCTTCTTGGATGAGTTAGGATCGGTAAACTATAATAACCTTTATGCGAATTCTTTGACTTGATTGGGGAATGGCGCTAAACTACTAATCAAGAAATTGAATCACCATCTCCTTTTTTCCAAAGCAATCATTCCAAATTTTATTTGACACTGCAATAGCTGATCTTTTTCCAAGATGAGTCTTCTTTACAACCACTTCTGAAATTAATACTGCAGGTGTTGTTCACTGGGGTGGTTCTAGAAACAATATGTCAGGCACAGAGGAAGTCAAAGAGCAAGCAGAAGTCGTTATGGAGGACGGTGAAAAGTCCATGCCATCAACCCAGCAGGAGGTTCTGTTCAACTCATTATCGTTTGTGGTATCTCTAGATTTATATGTGCCATTTTCTTAGACGAAATTTCCCCCCTTCCTTTATAGGAAGAGGCTGTTAAGAAGAAATATGGAGGAATTATGCCCAAGAAACCGCCACTAATTTCAAAGGTAGTACCGTTCCTTTCAATTTTACTTTTTAATGGAAGTGCAGGTGCCAAGAGCCTGAATAGCGTTCAGGTGCAGCTCCATCCTTTTCTCAAATATCTACATTTGATATCAGGATCATGAACGTGCTTACTTTGATTCTGCTGATTGGGCTTTGGGAAAGGTACTTCCACTTGTTGGCACCTTCTCCGTCTTGTGCATACATGGAGGTTACAGAAGTAAAAAAACTGGCATGCTCTAAAAGTACCTAACATCCATCAATGTTGTATGATGACAGCAAGGTGTAGAGAAGCCCAAAGGACCACTTGAGGCTCTTCGACCAAAGTTACAGGTGAACTTTCCCTGTACCTACTTATGACAGAGTGCAATGACCTTTTATATGATGTGGCATGATTTTTCCACAACTTTAAATTAAATAGTTCTGCAAATTGCTACATTTGTTTCAACGCGTATCATTAATTCTCTGGCTGACCAGAAAATCAGCAAAAGCAGAATTTGTCTGCTCAAAAGATTATTTTTTGCTTGAAATGATCAGACGATGAGTTGCTAGCACTGTGAAAGTTTGGCTGCTTTAATTATTGACATAACTGATGAGTCCTAAATGGAGGATTCTAATGCAAATAAACCTTACTGTTGGACATTAACTGCAACTTAGTGTTTCTGATGGTGAGAAGCCTATGATGAAATTCTAACAGAGGAAGGATCTGTAGTAGTATATCCAATTTTTTGATGATGATAAATCATTTTGCAGTTTGAAGGTTGATACACAGCTCAAGCTATTCCCCACCCCACCCCACCTCGCCCCCTCCTTTTCAGTGTTTACTATTTTGAATTCTGTAACTTCCAGCTTAAAGATTTATTTTCCCTTCACCTAAATAACTAATATTAGTGGATCCAGAAGTGCCTGATTGGGAGAAGGAGCTTAGAACGTGTATTTATCTTTTATGTGATGACGATGATATTAAGCCAAAATTTTGATTTAGCTTTATAGTTGCATGAATAAATGGATGATTTAACTGAATTCAATATTATATTCAGTAACTGAATGGCTTCCTTGATTTATATTCATTCAGAATTTAAAGCTTTTCTTCCCCAATTCTGATTCTTTCAACCAAATATGGGATACGGATATAATTCACCTCTTAAAAACTATCTGGATTGTAATGAAGGTTTATTATATCTAAAACTTTAAATAAATATGAGTGCTGAGATGGAAAATGACATCTTGCTTTTCATTGTATTTATCCTAAGAAAAATTGATGATCCTGGAGGCTAGTAGATTTATGCACATATTTTTTACAATCATCTGCTGACGTATCTTTTGCTTCCTTTTGCACTTGATGTTCTAGCCAACTCAACAGCAAACACGCTACCGTAAATCTCCTTATGCTCCATCTGTAGGCGAAGGTATGTACTATTATTGATTGTATTTCTTAATGGATTTGTCATTTTCCTTTAGATTCTTCTATATATACATATATATGTCCTTTTGCTGTTTTTGTTTTATTGGCTTTTCACAAGTAAGTTGTGTTTTATGATTCATCACACACGGGTAGGATGGTGAGAGGCTCAGTTCCCCAGTTTTCTCCCTAATAAACAGCAGCTCTTACTAATTTTTTTCTTTGCATCTTACCACGCTTCTATATTTACGTAGATGGAAGTTCTGCCCCGTCTGAGGAGGCGACAACAAATGAATGAGAAGCAGGCTTCGATTCTTTTCTTGTTGAGGTCATTGATTGTTGCTTAACTTGATGTATAAATGAGTGACTTCTGCTGAAATAAAAACTGCGGCCATGTTTTCGTGCTTGAGGAAGAATTCAACAACACATTGTAATTTTCCAGTCTGGAGAACTTCCTGATCTGTTGTAGACTTTTTTCCTGCTTTTGGTTCTAAGTTCACTGTTGAGATTTCGGACCATTTATTCGAGTTTCTAAACCATTTTGCTATTTAACCTATTAGAAATTAGAAAACCACCTCAGAATAATGTGTGTTTCGGTTTTCATTTCTAAATACCCCTTCATGTCCAAATTAGCTTCATTTTAAATTGAAGGGTTCAATACAATTTTCATAATTGGACGATGACAAATCTTGGATTCATCTTTGATACCATGTAAAACTTAGCATTTTATAAAACTATTTAAGGAAATCTCACCCAAAGTTTAGGTGTACTAGAACCAATTTTATCAGTTCTTTATATGAAAAAAAAAAAAAGAACTATGGGTGTCATCTACATTTTGATCCATGAAGTTTATTTTTATAACATTTTTCAACTTTTTGGTACATATTTTTTGAAACTTATTTTTTCTCCGAACTCATTTTCAACCATATATAATCTCAAAATTATACTTTTGTACGTGAATTCATAACTTTTTCCTATTTTTTATTCACGTTTTTCAAAAAAAATTATATCAAAGAGGCCCTAAATAATATAGCAATGATCCCACCACTACATAAACAGAGATCATTCCTAGTAGAGATGAATAACATTATTCCTTTTATTTTCGACCGAGTTATTTCAACTGACGTGCCCAAAACTTATGAGTTCATAGAGCCATGGACTATCGCATGCTTTGTCCCATCCACGGCACTGGACAAGGAGATCACATTACATAATGATTAAAAATTCAGATACAAAAAAAGCATTTGAACCTACAGATACCATACTGGTTTTCACATGATCAGTTTGTTCAGATGGCATTTCAAGTATCGGAAACCCACAAAGTGGACTGCACTACTGATGCAATTTTTCACAAAAAATTCAGGAAAAAAGATACTGTACATGGAAAATAGAAGAGAAAACAGCTGAAATCTTTAACAAATATACTTCCACAGCTCTATCAGAAAACTCTCGGGCTTCCTCAACTCCTATGAAAATATAAAACCAACAGTCTCAAACTGCTGCAAATTCCATAATAAATACATAATCCAACCAGGTATGCCAGGACAAGAACCTTCAATACGAAGACTGTTTTGCGGTGGCACGTGTCCATGTGAATTAAGAGTGATCATTATCAAACCTTCACCTCGGGAAACGAATGTCTGGTTCGTGACTATAAACTCCTTGGTCATGAGCAGCATGAAAAGGGTGAATCTGCTTTGAGTTTGCCTGGAGTTCCATTTCGACTAGCCTTTGGAATGCCTCGGGAGGATTACCAAAAGAATTATCAGGAGCTGGAACAATAATGGGAACATTTGTAAATTTTTACTCGAAATGGGGGAAAAAACAAAACAAATCTCAGATTGAGTTGTTTCTTGTTTCAGATATTATGTAGATATGCACAAATTATGAATAGTAGGAGTCATGCTTTGGCACTTACATGCTTGTGCTATCTACAACAATGTTAAACCACAAAACTACTGTCCAACTCAAAAATATAAAATATGAATCCAAGCATAAAAGCAGACCAAGAACGATAAGCACTAAATGCTCGTTTCATGAAGGGCCAAGAACCTGTAACGGATTTTTTGATAAGATCCATTTTCCAGATGGAAGAACACAAAAGGTGCTAAATCTTTAACCTTTGAGAAAATGAATTAAATTCAAAAATTCCTATTTGGGTTTCTGATAGAAACTGCTTCCTCTTACACAACAAACATATTTTTCTAATTCATTGAGATGAGGTAGCCAACTTTCATTGCCCACTTTAAGAAAAAGATGCAATGCACCAGAAAATTCTAACAATTAGGTGTAACAATGTAATAAAAAATTTAGTCCCTTGTGATTTCTGTGAACTTCGGTCAACATGCATGTATACCCATCATTTTACTATATATGAAAGTGGGAAAGTACTATCTGCTTAATTCAACAGATTTTAGAAGTACTTCCTTAGAATTTTCCCCAACACGTGATTCAATATTTGAAATGTTTTGATTTCTATAGATTTTTCAACTATAATATAACCACTCAAATTTTATCGTTTACAGGCTACAGCTGACATTTCCAATTTTTTCCTAACGTCGTTCAAACAATAAAAGGCTATGTCTTCTACCTAGTGACACACAGGATAACCATAATACATATCTAAAGGCCAGTTGACTGATTAAATTGTAAACATAATATCTAATATATCAAACAAAATAACAGTTTGAACTGATATTTGTTAGTCTTAAATGTTTTGAGAAGGCAGGAACTTCTTTAAATTTACTCCACTTACCATAAGCTTTTCCTAGAAATCCAATATTTCGTTTGCTTTGGAAGTACAAGTAAAACCATTCCCACAACAAACTAAGCTTTACTCTCGATGCACTTGAGGTTGGCCAAAAGCAAGACCATTTCGATTGGCAAATAATTTCTGATTCCTTAAAGATGATAAATAAATAAATAACTTCAGTGAAAGTTCCGGTAGTCAGTAGTTTGTTGACTTCAATATCCAAATTGTTGATATTTAATATCTAGATACGCTAGATGACTATGTCAGTACTAGAAGATTACTTAGGCTGGCAATAATCACCAATTACCCCATGGTACATGATTTTTGTTGACTACATATGGAGATTTCTTTGTAGTCTTGCCAAAATACGCACTTTTAGTCATAAAAGTAAGAAAAAGATTCTGATATAATTATTATAGATAATTGATTTGACTTTTACAGTGATATTGAAATTCTTCCATGTTTTTGTCCCATATTTTCTTCTCTCTTTCTATCCATCTCTCTCTCTCTTACCCGTCCTACATCACTACCACTCTGTAGCATACAAAAAGTCTACTAATTCCTTTTTCGTTCTAGAACCAGGATAACCACCTTTGACCATTAACTTAACAGAGGATTTAGTGAACATATTGATACATTCTCATTACATCATATAGAATGATATTAAGTACTCCCATGTTGACTTCTATAACAATTAAAGCTGCAAGGTAATAACCAAATAAGGACAACATAATAATTACAGGGGTCAAGTAACACCAAAATGTAAATGTGGATTTTTATAACTATTCTAAGCAAGGTTTAGCTATAAGTAACTAGCTGATAAAAGCAAGTACATCAATTAGAAATATTGTACAAAGGCAGATTGGTGAAATAAGGAGTTCAAAGCAGGAAGATAATTAGCAGGCATTTTGACAGCCCAGAAGAGGTTACTAGGTTCTTATATCCTCAGGAATCAGCATAGAATGATCTTACTATAAATTTTAGTCTATGATAAACTTCAGTACTGTTTATTCATATGGTAATTAAAGTAAAAAAAAAAAGGAAAAGATAAGTAGATATACTTATTCTTAATTTGTTTTTTACTTACCATTTACCAAAGAACAATCTCATGACCTACTTCTCTTTCTTTTCAATTTCCAAGGTGATTAGATCCAGAACTTTGATTTTTTGAAGTTTTATAGTCTGCACAAGTATTCTTTGATTTGATGTTTCCAAAATGCCTTGCTATGGCGCTATGGACTTACCCTAATATGAATTGAAAAGGTTCAACCTAAAAGAATGTGGTAAATATATCTCAGCTATAGTAAGCCATAAGGACGAAAACAGAAAACTTTAAACAAGGAGGAAGTTTCTACCTGGCATTGACATCCCAACGCTGCCAATGTTGGGTTGGTGGGGTCCAAAAGGAAACCCTTGCATTGGGTTCATGTCCTGAATAAAACTGGTTGTCTGATTGCCAGGATAAGGCACAGGAGCACCCCTTGGAAAGTCAGGTAACAGCTGAGGACGATTGCCTGGCATTGGCATAGGATGCAGCATTGAACGATGAGCATGGAGATTGTACCCTGCAACTCCTGCATTGGGATGGCGAAAAGGAGGGCGAATATTTTTTGCAGGAAATTGGGAATTGACTGTAGCATCATGATTGAACATACTCACTGGACCCATGAACTTCTTCTGGGAACTCGTGTATGCAGGATAAGAATCCAATGGATGGAATAATGGACTCACATGACTCATATGTGGGGGCTGAAACTGGGGAGGTGATGGTTGGACCTGAATGTTGCGATATGGAATCTCAGGATCTGTCTGTTCATAAGGACCACGTGCAAAGGGCAGACTTTCTGAACCTACCATAGTTCTGTTGTCTTTGATGACAGCACCCATAGCTGCAAAATTCTCAGCTATGTCAACGTGCACGTTCGAAGACAATAACTCATTTTTACTTGAGTTTCCGGTTGGCATCAATGTCGACAATTGGGGTTTCAGAGAATCTCCAACAGAAATTAAGCTCTCATATTCAGGCAGCTGAAATTCAACTGCCCCACTATAGCCACCATGTTTGGCCACTACTTCAGTCGGGTGCTTTGATGAATTTATTTGAGAATCATCAAATCCTAGCCAGTTCCCAGACTTGGCCAGGTTGGTTTGGTCCCTGTGATTTGAGCTCAAAACACTATTTTCATGACTTGTTCTTTGAAGTCCAATTTCATCAATTGTATAAGAAGAAACACCATTTTCCATGACTGGAAAGGATAATCCATGAGGCTCCGGAGCAGCCACTTGCGCAGATGCATTTGAGCCCCTTTGGACAGAAATAGGTGCTTCAACTGATTGGAGCTCCTTCATGAAAGCTGTTCCAAAGAGAGTTTCAAGTGTAAGAGTCTTTCCAGAATAATGTATATTATTAGTTTGCTCTTCAGCTTTAGGATCATCAACCGCAGTTCCTATTTCATGCTCTTCAAAAACTAGTACTTTGTCTCCAAAGCCAATGTCAGGAATGGGGCCCAGGGTCATAGTATTTGGGTCTGATCCCTTTTGCAACAATGAAAGCAGGTGCTGAGATGCATGATCATCATGTTCTCTAGGCTGTTCAAAATTTGTGCTGGAAGCACTCCAGCCTTTCAACAGTGGCATTGTGTTTGAATTCTTTTGACTGTATTCTGACAAAATTGACTGTTCAATGTCTTCGCATGTAAGGACAGTCGAAGTTACTTCTTTTTTATTACTGCTGAACACCTCTTCAGAGACGCCATTAGTTGCAGAGGGCATGTTAACTGAGGACTTACTAGCAAGTTCGGAGCTCTCATGTGTAAAGTGCTCAGGTTTTGCAGCAGAAACTTGTGATCTTTCTTTATCACTAGTGACAATTAACGAGAGTAAATCATTCGGCCTTCCAGCTGAGATGTCATTCACTGACTGAGCTTCTGTAATGCAACACAAAGGAATAGCAGGGTGTAAATTACATCTTTCTATGACTACTTACAAAACTGAACGGAAAATATTCATCATCCACACCTTCTTCAGAAAACCATCGGGCAAACTTTGAGGACGGAGTAGATTTTGGGCTCCATGTGTCAGGAACTTTGCCATTGTGATGCTAGAGGGAAAATGCAAGATATAAAGTATAGTAATGGAAGTCAAGCAATGCATATGCGAAGGAAAAGAAAAGGAGTAAGTTGGACTAAATGAATGTCAATAAATAGATGAGAGACACCTGTTCATTTCGCTAGGCCTTAAAGATCAATCACCCTAGACCTTGACAGACTAAATCTACCCAACTCAGAGAAGTGTTTGTTCAAATACGATCAGCATGTTACACTTAAATTAAAAGTTTACTTTCAAGTAAATTTTGTAAGCGAATAAGTTTACAAGTAAATAACTCTTTTCTTTGGCCAAAATAGGAAATAAGTAAATTACTTATTTTGATAATAAGTTCATAGTTTTACTTAAAAGTAAGAAAAAAGCTATGCATCCAACATGTTTGGAAACAATAAGTTACTTAAAATAACTATTTACTTAAGCTTACGTATGTAACAAAAGAAGTCTTAAAATAAAGCAAGAATATCTGAAAAACTATAGTAAGTTGGAGCCAAAAGTTGGAAACATGTTCTACACCATGACATAATTTCTGGTCAACCACTAATAATGAGGGAAAGCATATCTAACAATCTATAACATGATTATACTTTTCATAGACAGGAACAAGCCAACTTGAGAAACACAAGCTACTACAGACAGCAAAAAAGAGTGACGGGATTTGGACAGAGTAAAAGAGTGTTCAAAAGAAAAGCGATTAGATGTATGACTACCTCAGCTGAATCGACAGTCCCATCATCTTTCAGCGTTAGTGTACTGCCAAATTTTTTTTCCAGAACTGATGAATAGTTTCCCTCGGACTTGCCGACAACTTTGTCCTCCAAAACTTTGGCATTAAGTTCCGACTCGTTCAAAATTCCATGGTCATCCGAAAAACTAGTAGGATCACACTGATCCTCCCTGCTGACTTTCTCGTGAGGCACACCTAAACTTGAGTGTGAATTCACAATCTTCCCCTCGTTCAGAAGTGGTACACACTTGTTCTTATCTTCAGTTTGCCCATCAACGGAGCTAATTTTTTTTGATAATTGCCGCTCGAAACCGTCAACATTACCATTTTGGGCAGGGTTGGTTCTAAAATGCAGAAGTCTTTCCCCTGCTACATGCTTCCCAATCTGTAAGAGCAAAAGAAATTAGATACATGTGAAGAACAAAGACGTAGAAGTTTCTGACAGAGCAATTATAACAGCGTTACCCAATATAAATTTATCAGCAATCACTGAATAACATAAAATTCCATATAAAAGTATTAAGATCCTGGCTAGATATATAAAGCTTCCACTTGACAAATTTATCAATGGTGGTACACGCATATTCTGATATTAGCATGTACATTCTTAGCATAAACTGTGCATCCCAATCTTCTTCAACTTCTGTTTCCAGAGTAAGTTTTCGTTGCAATAGTTAAGTTAGAATGAGAAAATATTTTTAGTTTGCCACTACTTTCTGATGGCCGAGCTTAACTGTTGAAAAAACTGACGACTTTAGTACCCAGAGTAGGCCAAGTTTGGACAAGGAAAATGAAAAACATTAAAGACAAATTATCTTTCTTCATAGTATCCCACCCAAGAGTAAAATAAAGGGGGAAGAGAAAAGAATATAATCGTAGCCAGCGACAAAAATTAATTGATTCATTCGAGCATTATGTGGCAATGAAAGAGGGTGATAAAGCCATCTATCATTCAACAAAGAAATGCACCAAAATAGAGGAAATCACTTGAAACAGAGAGTTTTATTCCTTCCAAGCTTGTCAGTGACTAATTCATTCAGCAAAGAACAGAAAACTAGGCAGGCAGATTGCAGCATATTACAAATAAGGACACCACAAGAATTATAAGAAGGGAAAAATACTAAAGTAGATAATTGGCCAGTGGTCATCCGGCAATCAATCATAGAAAGTAACCGAAAATAATATACCTCTGCTAAATGGAGAGGAACCAAAGATTTCGTATCAGAACTATTCTCCAGAATATTGTTAGTAAAACCTGGTGGAACAGATGGTCTAGAAGCATTTGAAGAAAAAGAGGATTTTTCAAATTCATTACTCAAAACAGGAGTACTGGCAGTCGAAACATCCAATTCATTATACCCTCCCAGAAGTCCCTTTTCCTCTTTGTTACCCTCCAAAGATTCACAAAGGTCTAAGGCATTGTCAACTTTATGCTTCTCCAGACTCATTTTCTGATTCTCCTGAAGAGACTTCTGTTGTTCTTTTCTCATCAATACAAACGAATCTGGAAAGGAAGTCAAGATAAAACTCAGCCAACGACAAAAAGAATAGAGTAGAAGACATATTAAACCAATAGAGCAGCAGCAAAGGTACCGACCACACATGGCTCAAAGTAGAAAGGAAATATACCTCTTCTCCTCTTTTCTTCTTCTGCCCTATCATCACTAGTGTACTCCGTTGAACCAAATGTTTCATCATTAATGGAATCGGTGTCTCTCCGAGAGTGAGGTATGGCCTGAAATAATTATGAATTGCACGAGATTATGCTTAACAAAACGCCCACAAGTTTTCTTAATATGGCACATGGGTGCACCGAGGTTTTTAGAATAATTTGGACAAAAAAAAAGAGAGAGAAAACTATAGATCACTGACCCGGACAGCGGAAACTGAGCTACCAGAAATCAAATGGAATTTACAGGAAACTTAACCTTATATGGCCGCGGAGGTTGATATGGCTCATTCTTCTTGCTAAGTTGATAGTTCTCATTTGCTCGCACCTTTGCAACTGAGATTCCAGCTGCATAACCAGATGGTCTTGGAAATGAACCACTTCCAAGAAGTCCATCATGCTCAGGAGTCTGCCAAGACCTCCGAGATGGATGGCTGTATCTCCTTCCAGAATCTGCAAATGATGCGTGATAAAGTCATCAGACCATAAGAAAAACTATCTGATAAAAATGTTGTGAATGGTGGAAGACTGAAAGGTGGAGAAAATATCAAGATGTACAGGAACAAAGGGGTAAATATGGCATGCATGCACTCACAGTGCACAGAAATCTGATATTGGGAGTGCAATAGAAAACTTATAATTTGTGTGCATAAACTTTTTGCAGAAGGATAAATGGGTTTGACCCAAGGAACAAGCACCATGCTAGGCACCCAGTCATTAAGCAAGAATACAGGGACCGTGAGAATTCAGTACCTCTTAGACAGTATTCGAGCTCCATTCACTGACTAAAATTTTAGCATTCTAGGAAAAGAAGAGAAGGGGAAACGGTAATCCCAACTACAGCTAATTTTGGTTATAGAATAAGTATATTATTGGTCCAACAAAGCCAGATAAAGGAATAAACATAGTAAAATGAGAGATTAGTTGATGGATACATTTGAATGATATTTTTTTTTTTTATAAGTAATCATGTAATTTTATAAATCAAAAGATAATACACAACTACACAAGAAGTGCATTATCAATTTAAACAAGATAGGAACAACAAGAAATTTGGCAACCCTTCTACCGGACTAATAGTTGCAGCCTTAAACCAACTATACAAAGTGAAGTAAAACAATTCTCTAAACTGTTCTGGCGTCCGTGTTACATTTTCAAAGCATCAACTGTTTCTTTCTCTCCACACACACCAAACAAGGCATCCTGGAATGAGATCCCAAGCAATCTTGCTATTCTTGTCTCGAAACTTTCTCTTCCATGCCCATACCACCTCCCCAATACGCCTTGGAAACACCCAACTCATCTGTTGTGAAGCCAAAATATCGTTCCACAACCAACAAACACCTTCACAATGAATGAATAGATGGTCAATCTCTTCTCCATCCATCTTACACATATAGCACCATTCAGTTATATAACAACCTTTTCGTCGAAGGTTATCTGCCGTTAACACCTGCCCCCTCACGACCGTCCACAGTAAAAATGCCACCCTTGGGGGTAATTTACATTGCCATACCCTTTTCCATGGGAAAGAACTCTCCACAGGTTCCAATAAGGATCTGAAATAAGTGCGAACAGAGAACATACCATTTCGTGCCTCCCTCCACCTACTACGGTCATCCTCTTCTACCTTGAGGTGCACTTCATACAAAGAAGCCAAAAACAACGCATAATCATCCAATTCCCAATCATGTAAACCCCTCCCGAAAGTAATGTTCCAGCTAGGACTCCCATTCTGTATAGCCATAACCTCACTAACCATAGTTGAAGGCTCCAAAGCAATTCGATGCAAAACAGGAAACCGCACTTTTAACGATTGATCTCCACACCAACAATCATCCCAGAACCTGACTTTCGTACCATTCCCCACTTCCATAGCCAATCTGTTCTGAAATTCGCTCCATCCCTTCCTGATATACCTCCATAGGCTCACCCCATAAGGACCACGACCTTCACCCGAACACCACCCCCCCTCCATAACACCATACTTTACCCCTATGATTTCTCTCCAAAAACTCTCCCTCTCCACTCCAAACCGCCACAGCCACTTACCCAACAAGGCCTTGTTAAATAAGACAAGGCTCCTCAAACCAAGACCCCCCACCCCAATAGGGGAACAAACGTCTCCCCATTTAACCAAATGAAATTTCCTCTCTTCTCCCAATCCTGCCCAAAGAAATTCTCTTTGTATCCTCTCTAATCTGTTTGCCACTGCAACGGGAATAGGAAACAATGATAGAAAATAGGTTGGGAGATTAGAGAGGGTGGATTTGATGAGAGTAAGACGGCCTCCTTTTGAAAGGTAAATACGCTTCCACCCTGCTAACCTCCTCTCCACCCTCTCAAGAATTCCATTCCAAATTTGTTTACTTTTAAATCGTGCTCCTAAAGGAAGCCCAAGATATGACATGGGCAATTGTGCAACCCTACACTCCATTATGGCCGCCAATTCCTCCACGTTATCAACCTCACCCACTGGAATAGCCTCAGATTTCCCCAGATTCATCTTCAGTCCAGACACCGCTTCAAAACACAGAAGCAAACGACGCAAATTTCTGATTTGCTCATCATCTGCATCGCAAAAAATCAGTGTATCATCAGCAAATAACAAGTGGGAGACCTGTAGGTGACCAACCGCAAAGCCTCGTAACAGACCCTCCAACCCAGCTTTCTCAACCATCTTACTGAATGCCTCCATCACAATAACAAACAGCAATGGGGACAACGGATCACCTTGTCTCAAACCTCTACTGCTCCGGAAGTACCCCTCGGGATTGCCATTAACCAAGACTGAGAACGAAACCGTTGAGATACAAAACTGAATCCACTGACACCACCTATCCCCAAATCCGCATCGCCTGAGCATATACATAAGAAATCCCCAGTTGACATGATCATACGCCTTTTGAATATCCAGCTTACACAACATCCCTGGATCCCCCTGACTTTTTCTTGAGTCAATGCACTCGTTCGCTATAAGAACTGAATCCAAAATCTGGCGCCCTTTCACAAAAGCATTTTGAAACTTAGACACCACTTTTCCCAGAACCTCCTTCAATCTATTAGCCAATACTTTAGCAATGATCTTATACACCCCACTGACTAGGCTAATAGGACGATAATCCTTGATATCAGACACTCCCGATTTTTTAGGAATCAGCACAATAAATGTAGCATTAAGACTTCTCAAAAACCTGCCACGCTCGAAAAAATAAGTGATGGTCTCCATAATGTCCGATCGCACTACCTCCCAACACGCCTTATAGAATGAAAACGAAAAGCCATCCGGTCCAGGAGCCTTATCATCATTCATATTAAACACCACCTCCCTTACTTCATCCTCCTCGAATGGTCTCTCTACCCAACTGGCATCCTCTTCGGTGATAGTGGAAAAGTCAAGCCCCTCCAAAGTTGGCCTCCACTCAAACTGCTCCCGATAGAGATTCTGATAAAATCTCACCTGCTGAGTCACAATATCATTTGGATCTTCATAAGTAACGCCATCTACATCCAACGATGTGATAGAATTATTGCGCCGATTAGAATTAGCGACCCGATGAAAGAACTTGGTGCATTTATCCCCCTCCTTCAACCACATAACTCTCGATTTCTGTCGCCACGCAATCTCGTCCATCACCACCAATCTCTCCAACTCTCCCCTTAACATACCACGTCTCTCCCTCTCCTCCCCATCCAATCCTCGACTCTCCTCCTGCCTATCCAATTCTTCTATATCTGACAGACACTGAGTTTTTCGACAATCTATGTTTCCCACCACCTCCGCATTCCACTTCTTTAAATCCCCCTTCAAGGCTTTCAATTTCTGATGTAAAACAAAACTTGGAGACCCCCTGAAATCATAAGATTCCCACCAATTCCGCACTCGCTCCCCAAAACCATCAACCTTAAGCCACATCTTCTCAAACCTAAAAGGTCTTCTTCCACTACCCCTCGTAATCCCAGATAACAAAATAGGGAAGTGATCTGAGTACACTCTTCCCAGTCTCCTCTGAGTGACATCTGCATACTTAGCCTCCCACTCAACGCTAACCAAGAATCGATCTATTCGGGATTGAATAGGTTGGTCTCTATTGGATGACCAAGTGAACTCTCCCCCCATCAAAGGTAAATCCACCAACATATTCTCACTAATAAAATTTGAGAAGTCCTCCATAGCCCCTGTTAGTCTCCCACCACTCGACCTCTCAGTAGGAAACCTAACCACATTAAAATCACCCCCAATGCACACTGGTAGGTTCCACCATGTCATCATACCAACCAATTCATCCCACAAGCTCCTTCTGTTCTCATTTGCGTTAGGCCCATAAACTCCTATAAACATCCATTTAAATCTATCCCCAACATTACTAAACGAAAGTGATAGTGAGAATAACCCTACACTAACCTCCTCCATATCAAAAACTCTAGTGTCCCACATGACTAGCACTCCTCCTGATGCCCCTGATGCTCCAAGAAATTGATACCCGACATGCTGTCCCCCCCATAAAGTACTCACAACAGCCCTCGAGACAACCTCCAACTTGAGTACTAAACAAGGTCAAACTCGACATGTTGTTTATCGCACTAAACAAGGTCATAAAACTAGTCCACAGAATTTTAACATACCATTGTTTCAAAATCTAGTTTGAGAATATCGGTCTAAGGCAGTGAACAATTGCATAATGCTTGTAATTATGTATTGACAAAAAAAATTATTTCAGAACTAAAAATGAAGACATAATTCATGATGTTTCAATAGTATGACATGCAGACCTTTCCAAGAATTTATAAGAAACTATACCCCATGTACTTCCTAGGAACTAGAGCTGTGCCCTTTCCCTTGCTACAAAATACTCAAGGATCGGCTTTAGTAATTATTATGGAATCCATATGTGATTTGTGAATACATGCATAGACATATAATTTATACCTTTTGGATTTAATTTACACTTTTTGCACATTTTTGTGGATGGAGAGGTGAAATTGCTTAAAATCTTGTCATGCAATGTCCATAAATGACAAGATCACATTTCACGAGTCAAAGCAAAACAAAGTTACGACTCTCGCACACCTGAAAACAGTATTTATAATACCCTTCTTCAGATCATTTTGGAACTGACCACTGGACACTGGACAGGCAGAGTACTACCCTTTTTTGGGCACTGCGGTAGTGGGGATCGAAATCCTTCTACTGGTTTCAATTCAATAATATTAAGAAAAGAAAATTAAAAAAATTATTACAGACATGGACCTGGATGCCTATATATATGTGTCCAGAGGTTCAATTTCCTTGCCTCAAGCACTAAAGTTCTAAGTGTCATCAAAGTCCAGGTGTGGCTCTTGATTTATAGTTGATGAGACCTCTAAAGCAGGCTCCACATTTGTACTTGAATGCTTTAATCAATTATACAAATAAATTAGCAGTGGAAATACAGATAGGTATATCGCCAAGCATTCAGAGAAATTTTAATGTGGACCTGAATCCTTATCAGATTGTGAATCATTGTCTCGATCACTCCGTCCAGAATGGCTTTCCCATCTCCCATAAGTGCCTCGCGAGAAATTACTAGAATCCCCACGAGTAGGTGGTATCGAGCCATACTCAATGCGTCTGAAGCCCTGCAATGGAAAGCTTCCTGAATTTCTTGGTCGATCTTGCATGCTTTGCGAGGCATCCACGAATTCACTGCTTCAAATTCAACAAAATACATATATCATGTCACAGACTCACAGTACCTCTTATATAGAAATAGAAACAACAAGAAAGGAATGCAATAAACCAACAGAACTGGAAGATAACATGAGAAATATTCTTTTGAAGCCATTGTCTAACTAGGCATTAGTAATTCTCATGGGGTGAGCGGGGAGCATTCTTACCTTAGTATAGATTCGTCGAACCCACTTGGTAAGTTCTTGCAAATATCCAGATCACGCAAAGACAAAAGGAACTGTGTAGTGTACAAGATTTTCGACTTCCTATAACATAAAAACAACTTGTATGTCAATTTTCACCCAAATAAATATGACACCAAATGAAACTAACAAACTCATTTAAAGAAGAGCAAGTTAATTACTTTTGCACTTCGTGCAACTTTTCAAAGACATTGTCCTGTGAGTTTTGATCTTCATTTTGTAAGTTCATTCTGCGATTCCCAGCTAAAATTTCTTGCTGTTGGGCTATATATAACAAGCTCTCGTACACAAATCACACCATCCACCAATATAATTAGACCAAGCAAAAACTCAATTCTACAAAGTATACCCCAAAACTCAATCAAAATCCTCAATTTCCCATGAACCTCAAACTGAGCCCTCGAACCCTCCCACTATCCAATCAAACCAATAGCAAATTTGTCAAACCTCCAATTTTTGAGCTGATTTCATATATTCACACAGATAAAAGCTAACAAAGCAATAGTAAATGCTATAACTGAAAACCGAGCTAATCCGCAGTCTGATGCTCAATCAAAACCCATCCTAAATCCAGTGAAATTCAATATACATACATGAAAACAAAACACCCCTACCCTTTTCTCCTAAAGCAAAATAATTAAAACCTCAAATTACCGATAATAACGCCCCGGCTTTCGGTACAAAATTATCTAAAAGCATGTCCTAAACCAGGTTTCTGTTTCTGCCTGAATCGAGAGAAAAACAAAACTAGGGTTTAGAATTTCTTAGTTTTTTCCTCCTTTGAGATCAATCGTCTGCTTAATGAGAGAGAATTTAACACACACATACACCTATATACACACGTATATGTATAACCGTCGTATGTATAGACAGGTAATATATGTATTGGTGTGTGCATATATTCCGAATTGTTAGAGAGGGAGATGAAGAGAAATGTTTTGTTGGGTATCAAATACGAACATTTGCACCGTTTGGACGTTAATTTATAGCAATTAGTCCTCGACTTTCATTATACTTGTAAAATCAGTCTTTAACGACTAAAACCGTTCAAATATTCATAAAATTCTCATTCGACCGTCATAGAAATGTTTCTCGATTCAAATCTTATTTATCCGTTCAAGTTGAAAATTAAGACTATAACGTTATAAAAATAGACTTATTTGATTAGCAAGTTAATGCAACGATAAATTCTCAATATTTCATTTAGGAATGACAACGGGGTAGGTATGAGACGAGTCAACTATTCCCACCTCAATTCCGTAAAGTATTTTTATTACCTTACTCTGTTCCCAAATTATGTTAAAGCGAGACGAGTTCGGGACATGATAGAGGTGTGGCGAGGTAGGTTCCATGCCCTATTTATCGTCCCATTTATTTTTTCTTTTTCTTTTTTATTTATTTTGTTTTTTATTTTTTTTTTTATGTCTTTAATTAGCAAAAAAAAAATTCAATTCGTTAAGAACAACTTATATTCTCTTTAAAAATGATGATAATTTTTTTATTTTTAAATTTGAAATTAACTTTAAACAGGGGATAATGGGAAGGGGACTATATTTCCTATACCCGTTTCGGTGCAATGACCCCCTCCCGTTTAACCGATTATGTGGGTAATTTCCCTCACCATTCTAGACGAGGTCCCTCGGATATTGAGTTGAACGAATTTTTTTTCTCGTCCCTAATTTCATTGTGCTTAAGTTTGGTTTAGATGAAACTTAAATTTTAATAGATTTTGATTGAAAAGTCGTGGATATAAAAAATATATGATTGACTTAAATCTTAGCTCTTGTTTGGTCTTCATTATTTTCAATCACATATTATTCAATAAAATAATATTACCTGCAAATCTCAAAATTTTCCTTATTTTTTAACTATACATCCTCCATCAAAATACTATTCCAAAATACATTTTAGACAAAAAAAAAAAAAAAATGAGGCTCCAACATGCTCTTAATATAACTTTTTTGATGAACCAAACATGAACTATAATTGTAAAATTAATCCCTAATCAATCGAAACCATCCAATTTTCTATAAAATTGTCATGTGATCATCATATAAATAATTATCAATTCATGCTCTTAGGTACTAGTTCGAGTTGAAAAGCAAGACTAGTTTCATAAAAATAGACATGCGAGTGTCCCGGTAAATTTGGATAATTTTTGTCATTTAAAAATAGAAATTGCTCTTTTTAAAATGTGAGACCAATTTGATTATACGACAATAGATTGGGGACTTACATTGAAATAACATATAAAATTTAGCTAAAAAATGATTAAAATTTAAGTGCTTATTTGATACTTTTTAATTTATTTTATGATTTTTTATATAACCATTTTCAACCACACATATACACAATAAAATATTCCAAATGTATAAAAAAAAAATTCATACTTTTTAACTACACGTACTCTTAAAAATCATTATCAAAACTCTCTCTTTCTACCAAAATAGTTGTCAAACAGGCTATAAGTCGTGATCTAACTTGGAGGTAATTGTTCTAATAATTACCCAACTTATATTATGGTCATGGGTTACTCGTTGAACTTAAAAATTCTTCATAGTGCTCACCGAACTTCGTTCGTTTACACTTCATCTAGCATTCTCAAAAATCCATGACCTTATTTGTTGACGTAACTGATGGAAATTTGATGGGACAAGTTATTGCCGTTAAAAAAGATATAACTCGGTTATATCATTATTTCATTACTCATCCAACTTACACTTGTTCACAGCGTAATCATCAAAGTTCAGGATGATTCCCAATGGTCACTCATCCTTGAGAAGTTACACTCCATTCACCATCCGCTATATTTTGTTCACTTCGTTGCTAATATATCACACGAAAATTCCACGCCGCAAATTACAATCGTTAAAAAAATTATAATTCAGCTAAACCATCAAATCACCAAAATCACAAACTTCTTTAAAACCCAACAAAACATCCCCAATATATGCCCTAAAAAACTCTAGCCCCCAATTCACTCATCTCACCCATGTACAATTAATTTGTGTAATAAGACATAGCTGATCGTTGCGAATGATGCGATAATCTACTACTTATAAAGTTATATCCCCCAATTGTACCATCAGCTTGACGTCTCTCTTATCCCAATCTTCCATTTTTGCGGGTGCGTATCCAACTATCTGAGGAAGGAAATGTTATCGAACTTTGACGATCGGTGTACGATGGAATACCTTTTAGGCTGGGTTCACATTCGTTGTTCTACGCTCATCAATTTAGCCGGAGTTCAACAACATTTCCTTCCTCAAATAGCTGGATACATGTCTGCAAAAATGGAAGATTGGGATGAAAGAGACGTCGAGCAAATAATACAATTGGGGGATAAGACTTTACAAGTAGTAGCTCATTGCATCCTTCACAACAATAGGCTTTGTTTAATTACACAATTTAGTTGTACGGAGGCGAGACAAGTAAATTGGGGGCTAGGATTTTTTAGGATTGAAATTGAGGGCGCTTTATATGGTTTTAAAAAAGTTTATGGGCTATGGATATCGCGTTTCACGTATGGTGATTTTGGTGAGTTAGTGATTTGAGAGAGTCGTAATTTTTTAAATGATTATGACGTGCCACGTAAAATTTTCGTGCGATACATTAGCAACAAAGGGAACGAAATATGGCGGATGATGGATGTAGTTCAACATTTCAAATATGAGTGATTATTGGGAAGTATTTTGAAATTTGATGAGTAAACTGTAATCAAATATAAGCGAGATGAATAATAAAATAATGATTTGACTGAATTGCAATTTTTTTACCAGACTTGGCATTTTGAAGAGTGTAAATACACAAAGTTCAACGAAACACTGGGCGAGCACTTCGAAGTTTAACAAGTAAATCGTGATCATGTATAAAAATTGGGAGATTAGGAGTCGTCATGCTTGTACGACAACAAAGGTGTGCTGAAGTCAAACAAAGAACAAACCAATTAATCATCCCATTGTTTTCACGGTGTTCGGGAATTTCCTCCAAGTTTAAGCTCAATTAATACTTTATCATTCATTATTGATCTCACGCATTAATCTTAATTCATATATATATAGATACACGTGTGTGATATACATATACGGCTATACAACAGATTTCACCGCGTAGCAGTAGTGCCAATGGCTAAACCCTCATTTATCAGATCAGAGCAATCCTGGGCTCCAGCTCTCACCGTCGACCGTACAAATCCCGTCGGTGCCGCCGCCGCCTTTTGCCGCCGCGACCTTGTATTCGTTGTCAATCCTCGAGGTCTCGATTTCTCTTTCCGTTTTTTGTGCAGTTATATATGTGTGGTTTTGGAGGTGATTTGTTTGCTCTCTAATTCGTTTTCGTGTTTTGTTTTCTGATATGTATTTATATATTGTGGGTATTTGGAGGTGAACGTATGCTCTCTAATTTGGGTGGTTTTTGTGGTCTTTTTATGTCTATTAATTGATTGTAATTGAGGCAGGGGCTAATGGAAGTACTGTTAAGGAATGGAAGAAATTATTGCCATACCTAAGGTCTCGCCTTGGAACAGAATGTAATGTGAGTTTTCTGATTTTCTATCAGTAGATTTTATACATTTCCTGATTTTTGTTGCTCGGCCTTTGAAATTCAGTTCAACTTGAATAGTTGTTAATTTATTGATTGATCGGAATTCAATCATAAAGAAGTTATTCCCAAAAATTCAAAACATTTCCTCACACGAATAATTGGTAAAATAGTATTGGGAACAGTAGCAATCAAATATATTTAGTCTGTCCATCCTTAGGTATATTAATCCACGGTATGATTCAAGGACAGATAACGGCAGGGCTTGAATATTTGCTCGAACGCATTCTTCATTACATTCTTGGAACTCACATCCTCTAATTCGGGTTGTATTTCTCAATCCATCAAATCGGTAATTTTTTTACGCTTTTTCAATTTTTCTTCCAATTTTACACTCTCTAAAACAATTATTTTCAAGCCACATGTTTTATTCAAAACTAAGTTATAAATAAAAGATATAATAGCTAAAAAATCTACTTATAAGACAAAAGTTCACTTTTATGTAAAAAATGTTTATAAATTAAAAAAATACAATAGCTAAAAAATTTACTTATAAGCAAAAAAATTACTTATAATTAAAAATTGACTTATAAGACAAAAGTTCACTTTTATGTAAAATAATTGTTTATAAATTAAAAAATACTACTCATAAGACAAAATTTCACTTATAAAATATAAAAAGTTACTTATAAATAAAAAATTCAAACGTGTAAAAATTTAACTTATAACTATAAAGTTTACTTATAAATAAAAATATATATAATTAAAAAATTAATTATAGGTAAAAATTTCACTTTTAAGTCATAATTGACTTACATACATAAAAAAATTATGAGTAAAAAAATTTCATACAATATACTAAAATTTAGAAATTCTCTAAGTTAAAAAATTTGGATGTCGTCCATTAGGAAGTATTTAGCGAAAAGAGCTTAGATGTAACTACTAATGAAAATTAACTTCACAATTATATTCGTTTTTCTTCATCTTATAATCCAATAGAAAATGATTGGCATACAAGAGCTTTTAAAAGGAACAATAATTAGTCCAAAGGTTAGTTCATAGACAATAGAAAATGATTGGGTAAACTATGTAAAACAATATTGAATTGTAAGGAGTGACAACACATACCTACCTTTTTTTTGTATATATATATATATATGTAATTTTATTCTCTTAAAAACTTCAAAAACCGTTGAATAATAAATTCCAAAGCATGGGTTGGACTATTTTAAAAATCATCACTAAAAAATCATCCAAAATCAGATCCCTCATAAACATCCAAAATCGGTACTTTAGAAAACTCCAATAACCGGTACTTTGAGAAACCCCAATAACCCAAAACTCCCAAGCAGGCCCTTACTCTTTACTTGTGTAAATAAATAAGCAAATTCTCTTTAGTTGAAATCCATGTAGACTACTTTTCCTAAAAATGATTTTAGGAATTCAGGTTTTACACTGTTCAGAATAAGTATCTCATATTAAGAAATTTTATCTAATGTGGATCAAGCTATTTGTTGGTTTGTATCATGGACAATCCAGCTTAGGTAATGTATTTGTGATTTTTCTGAATGGTTACTTTCTCTCCAGGAAACATTATATCTAAGCCCACTATGTTCTGGGTTTGATATTTAGGAAATTGTTTATATTATACATAATTACAAAAGTTTATTTTCTAGTTACATATCTTACAGTTCAAAAGGAACATTATTATCAGTGTGGGATAAATCCAAATGATGTTGCACGCAAACTAAAACCTACAGCTCATCTGGCCTCTGTTGCTACTATTTCTATTTTATGGTAGTATTTCTTCATATACGCATATTATTCTACTCAAAATTCATTGATAGATGGTTTTTTTTTAAATATTTTGGTCAGATATGTGAATCTATGACTTCAGGGCCTTGCCATGCTATTGACATAACGAGGGAGGTAAGCAACTTGTGCCGTGAGATTTCACACCACAGAGGGTAGAATACTTGTAATATAGTGTTATTCATGACAGGCAATACGCGAGGGTGTTGATGCTGTGATTGCTGTTGGGGGTGATGGAACTCTTCACGAGGTGCATCTTACATTTCATTTGGAGGGGAATGTAGTTTATTTTTTGCATGTCTACATTCTTGTCAAATGCTTTGCATGCAGGTTACTATGTTTTTTTACCTACCTCAGTCACTTTTCTTGTACTATTCCTGAATATTATAATTTTCAAAACAATATTGCGTGAAATAAAGGGAATAATAGGGTAGAATCGCCATAAATTTCTTCTCTCCTAGTATTGAAACTCTTTTGGTTTAAGGAATTCCAAATAATTGGATTAGACAATGACCGAGATTTACAAAAAGTTACAGATGGTGGAATGCAAAAACCAATTTAAAATTCAGCGTTTTGAGCGCAATACTTTTCATTTTGGTTGAATTGAGGAAGAAAAGACTAAAATGTCATCTCTGATTTAACTCATACTGGAACAATGCATAGTGGTACTAGATTGTCTAGATTCTGAATAGAATTTTTCTCTGTCGTCTTAGCACTTAAAGCCTTTTCCTGCTTTACATTGTCTGAGCCAGGGAGACTTATTGGAAGTTAAATGTCTTAGTTAGAGCATCTCCAACAATGCTCTTTATTTTAATGAGCATCTTCTCTAAAAAATAAAAATAAAAAAAGATTACTTGAAAAGAAAGATTGAATTTTTTCACCAGTCCAACTGTCCAACAACACTGTACTTCATCTTTATCTTGATTTTAACTTAAGCAATTGTTACTCAACATTTTCCCTCATTTTTTTACATAGCTTCATTTTTATTTTGTCATTTTTCCTTTATCTTATGGAAAGGTGTGAAATAATAAATGGAAGCACTTTATTATTGTATGTAAGAGTGGGATTGTTCTCTACATATGGGGAGTCAAATCCACTTTTAATTTTAGCTTTTAAATCTAGAATTTGTTTGACTCTTAGGAAAAGAAATTGTGACACATGAGCATATAATTTGACAATGAACAAGACAAGGGACAGAAACTGATGAGGCCAAGAAAAGAAGAATTGAGGGCAAACAAAAATATCAATTTATTATATAATCAAAGGTTGTGAATTACAATGAATGAGCCCTTTATTTATTAAGCAAATAATCTAAGAGAAACTAAAAATAAACTGACTTCTACTAAACTAAAATTGTATCAAAATATCAAAACTGATCTTATCTAATCTAATCTAAATATTCATAATTGAAATTGAAATCTATTTTAAACTTATGTATAAACTATAACTCATCTATATTTTTATCTTTATCTTGATCTCCATCAAATTGGCCTCCCTCTAAAATAGAGAAAATTTGGCTAATAAAGAGCCTATTGAAGATGCTCTTGTATGTGGTATTCCAACTTTAGTCATGCATTCTTATTACCCTTTACTTGCTATAATGTAGCACTGTTTTCTTAATCTCTTGTTTTTCAGGTTGTTAATGGCTTCTTCTGGGGTGGTAAACCTGTTTCTAGTCATGATCTGAAGGATGGGCATACAACTGCTCTTGGTGTATGTGATCAGTGTGTTTTTAAATCATTATCTAATAATTTCTTTTAAACTGTGATGCTCATTTCAGTTCTTAGCGTGCCTATTGAATTCCTTTGTGAAATTGTGAGGAAGATTTATCTGTCGTCGCTTCTCTACAGCTTATCCCTTTAGGAACTGGATCTGATTTTGCCAGAACGCTTGGCTGGTCAGTCAAGGCATCTCCTGCTGGTTTTCTTGGAATTAGGTTTCGTTATTAGTAATTACTTTGGACCCTTGAACGGAAATATGAGATATGCTTGCTTATATTTTGTGTCATCAGGAAAAACGATCCTCATGATGCCGTGGAACGCATTGCTAAAGGTAATTTATGAGCTGCACTAATTAGCCATTGATTTGATTTGCTACCAAAATTTTTAATCTTATTGGATTTGTAATTGGCTATTGATATCTGTATCTTTTTACTTTTTCCCCTTCTGATAAAGTTGTTTTTCAGGGCTGAGATCTCCTGTTGATATTGGAGTCATCAGTGGACAAAGTGGAGAACCTCATTATTTTATAAATGTTGCTGATGTTCATCTGTAAGGACAAATTTTCTGACGATTTTAAAACTTGCGACCGAAAAGTCCATTCTTATTTGTATGTCTTACACAATACATTTTACAGGAGCGCAAAGGCTGGTTATTATGCATCAAGATACAAGAAATTTGGAAATCTCTGTTATGTCATTGGTGCTCTGCAAGCCTTTTCTGGTCACCATAACCAGGACTTCAAAATCAAGGTCAGAGTATAAATACCACTGCAATCCATTTCAAGTTTTATTCTTACCTTGAGTCTTGGTTATTTAATACTAAAAATCAATGATATTGTTCAATATTCTCATCTAGATTGATGATGGTGATTGGGAAGCATACTCTCAGGTAACAGCCCTTTGTGTTGGAAATGCAAAATTTTTTGGTGGCGGAATGAAGATTACACCAAATGCCCACCCCTCTAGCAGGGATTTTGAGGTGGAACTATTACTTATTTTTTTTAATCAATAATTTAGCCTTTTTCTTTCCTTTCATAGCTTTTGTGGCTAAAACGCTACAATTTACTTCACCTGCAGGTGGTTATTCTTCAGGACTTTAAATGGTATGACTTCATCCTCAAATTGCACAAGCTATACAATGGGACACACCTGTCAGTAACAAATGTATCTTCAAGAAGGTATACTTTTGATCTTGAAGAAGATTGTTTTTCATTTTTGTATGTTTTATGTGTATTATTTTATAATTGTGGGTTGTTGATCCACCAAGAATGCAATATACATTTTTGAAGTCCATGGCAGTTAATATAGATAGTTTATGTTTGAAGCAATTAAAGTGATGATTAACTTTAGATCTTTTTAGCCCATCGCATCAGAGAAATTTCAAGATTCTGTTCACAAATGTCAGTTAATTATTTTGTGATTCGTTAACGGATAGGTTGAACTTGCAAGCAAGATTTAAGATTCTCACGACTTGAATGAGAAAAGAGGAGAGATTATTCAGGATTTTACATGTATTCATTTATTTAGCGTAATTCTCTGATAAAGTATTATTTTTTTTTTCTTTTATTTCTTCACTTGATACATTTATTAGAGCCTGCATCCCTTGTTTCTTGCAGAGCACGATCGATAGAAGTTGAAGAGATTACCAGTAGTGGCAGGATCTATGTCCAGTCAGATGGGGAACATTTAGGGTTTCTTCCAAGGAAATTTACTATCTTACCTGGTGCTGTTGAGATGATATGCTAATACCAGACAAAGAGCAGTCATGTTTCATTGAAATTGAAAATAATGGTTTTAGCTTCCCCCCACAATCATAACTTGGTAACGGATGTCAAGCAGAATCAACATCACAATGAAGCAGAGTGTAACCATGCATGATGCATCTGAGATAAGGAAGTTTGGGCACATTGAAGTGGACTATAAGGTCCTGGAGTGTCCCTTTTCTGGTGCTTCAAGTTTATGCGTTAGATTGTAAGAGAACATTTCTGGAATGGTCGAAAAGGAAGAGGCAAAAGGATGAAATAAACGAGAATCTTCAGTGCTACACTTTCTTCGTCCACTTTAGGGAATTGTGTATTTCTTCTTCATGTAGCATCTTATTCTAAGGGTTTCTTCAACAATTTTGATTGTGAATGGTGAATCTTGTGAGAGAGAAAAAATATGGTTCTGAAATATCTTACAGAATGAATTGTGAATTTAATTAGCTGTTCTACTTGTGAAGGTGTTTGTCAAGTTGGTTTTAAAGTGGAGTAGGCCTGTGTCGATACCTATTATCCAACTCTTTGAACGATTATATCTGTCCATACTCTACTGACTCCCAAATCTGTTACACTGACCCAGACCCACTTAAGGGGGAATGTTGGAACCAGCGTCCTCCGTCTGAGTTAGGGAATGAAGTATGTATGTCCCTATTTGACAATCGTACTTTTCAAACTCTTTTCTTTACGTACTTATTTTCAATCACATTTTCACACAATATAATATTCAGCAAGTAAACTCAAAGTTTTCCCTCACTTTTTAACAACATTATCCTAAAAGAATTAAAATGTTTGTACACACAAAGTGTACACCTTAATTGACACTCTCGTGTATGTAAAAAATGTGGCAGTTGATTGGAAAAGGTGTTTTCAAAATTAATGTACCAAAATTCTTCAACTCACAAGGACAAGGACGTAAACCAATATGTTAATCTTTATGTACATGCATGATCCATGCTAAAAATTATTATTTAAAACTTAATTTTTGAGAAGTACGATTGTCAACAGGGATCATGTGTATGCTTGAAAGTAAGAATGACTTATTTATTTGTATCCAGAATGAAGCTACTTGAAACATATAACCTCTCTACATGTACATGTTGGCGAGTTGGATTTGATGGTATTGAGAGAGAAGAAATTCAAATTTGTTTTTGGGTATAGTTTAATGCTACATAACAGATGTACATAGTAAGTGCGCACTTTGATTTCTTATAGGGCCACGACTTGGCTTGATGACGCGACAAGGTGGCAGTTGGGTTTTATGTGTTACTTAAACCATTTCTTGAGAAATTGGACCTTTATCTTCTGCTCGTGTCTAATAGAATTAAATGTTTTTTACCTAGGAATTAAAATTTAAAAACATAGCAGTGAACACTTCAGAACTTTTTTGCCTTCCATTATAGTTTCTTTATAATTTAAAGGTAAAAATTAACTTTAATTTTAACCACACATTTTAAAAGACTCACAAAAATTTATCATTATAATTTTAGCAACCTGTAATGAACCAAACAAGCACTTAGGGTCCGTTTGATTGCAATTGTGAAAAATGGGTGGAAGAAAATGTTTTACAGGGAATTGATTTACATAGAAATTGTTTTACTATGAATTGTAATTAATCGTGTTTGATTGATATAATTTTTCATGGAAAATGTTGAAAGTTTGGTGTCCGCTTGGCTTCGTTTTTTATGAAAATTGTCCATTAAAATGATATTTTTTCTACCATTGGGTCTAGAATTTGTTCCAATTGTCAAAAAAATTATCATACCGAATACCATTCATTTGACTTTGTTTTGCATGAAAATTGTCAATAGAAGTGATAATTTTTTTACTATTGTGTCTAAAATTTTTGCCAATTGCAAATAAAAAAAAACCTGAAAAATATTTACCATCCAAAATATCAAGAATTTGTTTTCCTCAAAAAGGTGGAAAATTTGGAAAATAGGAAAACATTTTCCCGGAAAAATTGTCTATCAAACACTACAAAAATTGGAAAACCATGAAAAATATGGTGTATCAAACGGAGCCTTACTGCTACTATAGTACATGACATCACTGTTAATTCATATTTTATTATATATTTTTTCTTTTTTCATGATGAAAGCAACAGTATTATCACTTCATTTAATAATATTTTTAATCCATTTAACAATATTATTAAAAGCAACAGTATTATTTATTCATTTCATAACTATCAAAAAGAAAAATAATACTTATACTCTTGACGTGCATTTGAAATTAGTTCTCCTAAACTAGACGTGTAACATTTTTATTAATGATCTTCGTTGAACTCGCATTTTCTGTTCAATAATCTGCAAAAGTCCAGGCTCATTGACATGTATGGTAGATCTTTTTAGTCCATTATCATTCAGAAAAGAGATGAAGCTTCAAAAAAAAAGGATATGTCAATAGATATATACAAATTCAAACATTATTATTGGCACTAAACTGAGAGGCTCAAGAATTGAATAATATCTTAACTGGCAAAGCTTCTTCGAGACGACACAATGATCCGCACTCGAATACCTGGAAAAAAAAAAAAGAAAAAGAGGAGGTCTGGACACGTATGTCATGGATTAACTACATTGCTTCATAGATTCACAAAG
Organism: Fraxinus pennsylvanica; assembly: GCA_912172775.2. Classification (NCBI taxonomy): domain Eukaryota; kingdom Viridiplantae; phylum Streptophyta; class Magnoliopsida; order Lamiales; family Oleaceae; genus Fraxinus; species Fraxinus pennsylvanica. The sequence continues at coordinate 4,889,736 of OU503057.1, forward strand.
AATTCCTAACCATAGGCTTAAACACTTGTAATGCATTCCTTATTAAAGCTGTGTCCTCCATAATGAAAACAGATGGTTTAATTCATATTTCCAATTTTCACAATGAAGCCTGACAGGG
>OU503057.1:4895458-4929953 GCA_912172775.2 Fraxinus pennsylvanica
CCCTCCAACTCAGGCCTCCACACAAACTGCTCTCGGTATGAGGACCTTAAGTGGATGTAATGCATAGGCCAGAGCGGTTTGACAAAAGGGACAAGTGCTACACAGATTCTATGCAATCACGTAAGAAATATCAAGTTAAAAACATGGTTACCAGTCCAGACCAACTATACGTTATGCTACTCGATGTTGAGCTATTAAAAGACATTCTCCATAGAAAGAACGTAGTAGAAGTGGGAATGTTAATGTGCATTGTGGCTATACTAGAATAGATAAATTAAGCTTAGAATTAAGGTGGCTAGGGCATGTCTTACATAGACAAAAGTAAATTCTGATACAAGATCGATCTAATTCCAGTAAAAACAGGTCACGAGAGAAAAAGGTAGCTAATGTGGTTGCAGAATAATTTGATATCTTTTAACCAATCAGTGATAAAAATTTGAAAAAAGGATTCACGTCGATAAACCAAGTTAAGAACAAATAAAGCTTTGTTTTTATTGTCAAAAGGCAAAAAAATACTATGAATAACATAATATAGGATGAATGTCATAATATCATACAACAATGCACTCAAGATAAAAATTAAAATTCTAGACTTATTTCATTGATGGAAGAAGCACTAAAAAGGAGAGATGCTGACTCATAGGACTGCAATCAGAATGTTCTTACTCAACACATAATGAATAAGTTTTCAAACTAATGAAACAACCACCATGACCAAACTAGGTTTCTATCTCCTTTTATTCCTTTCCTTGAGCAATTGCGAGAAAGGAATGAATAGCTAATTCCCACAGATATAGAATGGTATTGAATCCAAAGCAATAGATAAAGATGTGCATACCATCTCAACAGCATGCTCAAATAACTCTCGAGCCCGCTCTAACTTTGACTTCCCATATCTTTTAACAAACTTTGAAAGGTAAGTTACCCAGATATCCTTTACATGTGGGTATTTGAATATCTTCACACCCCTCTCGTAAACTTTGAAGGCGTCCTCAAAGTATTTCTGATCCTGAACACATTTAAAAAGAAATATTAGCTCAGTCAATAATAAATAGGCACTAAAAGATTTTCCAGTCTTTGAATGAACAAAGGGTGGGTTGCGGAGAGACAGAAGGGAACAGCAACACAGAAAGATGGAAGCTCCTACTTACTTCCAAAAGCATCGCATAGTTTATTATAATTTGCGGTGTGGCAATTTTTAGATCTAGTATTCTCTCATAAACTGCACGAGTTGATTCCAGGGTACCCAGGCTCTCTTCCAAATCCACATAAAATGTCCAGAGCCTAAGGGACTTGTGAATCCTCATCTGCACAGGTTCATTTCCATCAGCAGCCACTGCATTTAAAGAGTAATGAAATAAATATCCAAGCTAACAAAGTAAATCACGTATGAAGAAAAGGGTTCGCTTAGTTACAATAATGCTTGTCACCAAAGGTCACACAAGATCCATAGCACACAAAATTAAACCAAAACACTCATGATTTATAGCTGCTAGTTTCAATCCCTATTAACCCATCTAGGTACAAATCTATATAGCTCTAAATATTGGCTTAATTCGCTCTTCTAGTATTTCTTCGTTCCCTTGTCTTTTCCACAAATCAATCATAGGTATTAGTGCAGATCATTAAAGTTCATTCACACGCCCGATAGAGAATAATGTTGCTAAGTTTTAGGTTTTAGCAACACACATTAAGGTTGGAGGAAAAAAAAGGCCTAAGCACAACTATAATATCAAGGAGAAAAAAATAAGAGACATCCAACATATATATGAAGACAGTGTAACATCTGCAAGGGAAAAGAACATTTTGATCAAGATTTTGCTTACTCTGCTAACATGGTATAGTAAATGCCTGGAGAGAGTCGTGTGGCTAAAAGGTTTTGGCATTGAAATTCACATCAAGATAACAGGGAGGCGATGAAGGCAATGGCAAGCCATAACGGAGAAATCACCTTTGAATTCAACATAAATATAATGAAATTCAAGTATACATAAATAGCAACTAACACTAGGTAAGTCTAATGAAACTTATAGGGCAAATGTTTCTGAATGTCGCGCTATTAATGGAAATTCTTCCCCAATTTTTCCATTCCACCTAGTCATTTTAATTTGCTTCATTGTAAGAGATGCAGTTCTCATGTCTGAATAAAAAGAGATGACAAGAGCCAAGATTGACTTCAAGTACTCGTAGAAGCTTTCTTGGAAGCTATAAAATATGAAGAAGTTTTAAGCTAACCACTTTTCATTCCTCAATTTAACCGCCACTAATTTTCTTATTATATAATACAATTCCAATTAAGTGTTAAATATTTACCAAGCACCAAGCATGGCATAAGGGGAAAATATCACGTGAAAAGAAAGGAGAAAAGTTACCTCTGCGTTTGACCTCAACAGATGGCTCTGCAGTAGCCCGCCTCATCAGTTCCAGAGCACCCTTGAAATTCTTATGCCTTAGCTCCATCTCAGCCCATTCACACCAAACACTTGCCAGATGGTCCAAAGTCTTATAATTGACCTGCACTGCTTTGTCAAATATTACCCGGGCATTTGCAACATCTCTGTGACTTTCATACAGCTTTGCAAATGCTACCCACAAAGTATGAGGCTTCCCCACCGCCTTCATTGGATCCACAGTTCTCACTGCTTCTGTGTAGGTCAATATCTGCTTCGTGGGATTTCCCTCAAAAAGCTTAACTCGCCTATGCCACTGCTCCACGTTGTGTGGATTCTGCCTCAAAAGAACGCTGTTGGCCAACTCAGGCCTTCTATCCATTAAGTATTCCAACCTCGCCAACCTCAAATCCACGTCATTCTCGTCCTTTAACCAGAACTTCTTGATCCTCTTTTCCAACTTCGCTATATTCAACCTATCATCGTCCTCATCGTCCTCTTCCTCCTCTTCATCATTCTCAACATCGCTATCGCTCATCATATCCATTCTAACTGACAACATACTCTCTTCAAACTGCGAGTAAGAGTCAAAAATCACGCTAAAATCCCTTACTGTCACCACAGTTGTCATCCCTTCCTCAAAAATATCCCTAGCCTTCTCCATCAAACCCCGCCTTATATAATAATCTGCCAAGGACGTCCAGAGCCTCCCTACCTCATCCGTGAACTTCCTAATCCCTCCCCTAATTATTGCATCCACATTCAACCCGGATATCTCCTTTGCGTGCTGAGTCAACAAGTCACACAACTCCAACCACAAACTATGCTTCGTCTTCCCTTTGATTGAATAAAACCGATCATCGTTCAAAACACCTGCCAACCTCTCCGCAGCCTCCTGCCACAACTCTGAATTAACCAAAAATTCAATAAAGTCCTCAATATGGCTTGGATCATACTTCAAATATCTCCTATAAACTCTCAACGACGTCTCTATGGGTACTCCCTTCTGTGACACGAAAATCAAGTAATGTTCCCAAATCCGATCGTGCTGAGTAACCGGAAGCGCACATAGAGCCCGATCAAAAGCTTTCCGCGCTTTCGTAATCAATTTCTGCTGGGTCAAGGACTGCAAGTACATGATCCAAATGCGGGGCATCTTGTGCATTGTAACCAATGCACGCTCAAAAGTGTTATTAAGAGCTTGGTATTGCGAATGAATGATGGGCAGATTTCGCACAATCTCAAGGCGTTCCCGGAGATACGCATGCCATAACTTGTAGCTGCCCGGTAGAGCTTTCACTGCCCTTTCATAAATAATGGACCTCTTCTTGAACGGAGATTCGGCGCGAGCAATTAAATAGCGCCACCATAGCTTCAGGCTGAAGGGATTGCGGAGGATCTCTTCCTCGTAAAGTAGGTCGTCTTGACTTGGGTAGAGTTCCTGTGAGATTGACATGGCAGCGGCGTGATCAAGAATTTATGGAAATGGATAAACTATAGCGTTCCAATTGCGGAAAAATCTAGACTTGACATGGTGATATAGTGGAGAGCTCGAAAGTGAATGTGAATCTGATAAACCCTAACCCTGGCATTTTTCGCAAAATAGAAATCCCCCAAAAAATAAAGACGTCTCGAATGATGTCCAAAAAAAAAACATTCCGAAACATGGTTTGGCTTGAAGTCGCGTTCTTAGAATCAACAATAAACGTTTTCTGGCATAAGACGCGACTTTGATTTATTAAGCGGTTGTTTTGCAAATAATTTAGACTTTAGAGTGATTAAATGTAAATTTTTCTTCAGCGCGGTGACTAAATTGAACTACATACATAAGTTCAATGACTAATTTATAGAGATATTTTTATTTATTTTTTGAAATAGCTGTCAATATACTTGATTAAAATGGTCCAGCTAACTACATGATACCGTGTTTATTTGATAAAATTTTGCTAAAATGAACTTTTAACGGGTAACATTGAGATTCGATTTGGAAACCTATTTAGTTAGGAAATTTGGCGCAAATAGTCCTTCATTTTTGTCTCCGATGTGTTAGAATAATTCCATTTGATTGCGAATTTTATGAGTTAGAATAATTCTATGTGAGGTTCCATTTGATTGCGAATTTTACGGATTAGATGTATGGTTTGCAATGATACTATGATTAGGCACAATATGTTAGTGATCATTTGGTCCATTGTATATCTTACATGCTTTATTATTTATAACGTGGTACTTTTAAGTATGTGGGTCGGAATTATGTAAACCCTAATTAGGGTTAGAGTCGGTAATGGGCTGACTTATGATTTCTTATATAGTGGCTAGGTCTCCTCTCATCTCCATATGTTTTTGGCTTACCCCATTAACGACTGATAATTTTGTGGAGCAAGGAGAGCAAGATCCAGCTGATAATATTCACACATACAAAATGTCTTTCGCGGGTATGAATTTCGAATTATCAATTGATATATGTGATTATTTTTCTTAGCATGATTATCGAATAATTACAACACGATGTACGTATGGTTTTTAACGTTTATTTCTTAGTACTGGTTTGGGATAAATTATAATGAAGATGAATAATGAGTTCTGCAAAACATATAATAAAGCCCTGTTTGGTACACATTAAAATTTTCATTCTCAGTCTTCAAAAAATGTGCACCAAAAGGGTTTTTATTAGGCCATGTACGGTACACATTAAAATTTTCATTCTCATCCTTCTACTCATTTTCAACCACACATTCTTCAATAAAATAATATTTTTCATCACATCAATAACTTTTTTTTCCTTTTCAACCACAAATTCTCTATCAACTACTATTCCAGAATACATTCTTCCAAAATAATGTGGTTCAAACACACCCTAAATTAGTACTTGTGATCACGGAGAGGAGCTTGTAGTTGTGATAGTAACTTGATGGCGAAACCTCAAATAAGCTGATTTGCCATAAGAAGAGAAAAACAAATTATATCATTATAATTTAAAATAAAATTCAAGCACATTGGATCCTACTCATGTTAACGAAGAAACAAAAATCACAAATTGAACAAGAAATCAAAAAACACACTTTAACCCTACAAATTCGATTAATCTGAGCCTCACATGATGAGATTTATAGTTGAAATCAAGCTTCAGAGAATATTATTATAGTTCGTGGGAACCCATGAATGCCTCACGCCTAAACGTATTTTTATTATTATTATTATTTTAAAGCATTTGATGATAGTTTTAAGACAGGTTCAACGGAAATTTGATAGATTAAATGGTGGATTTATGTAAATTTGAAATGAAAGAGAGGCACTTAGATTAGTTTAGAGCCTGCTTGACAACTATTTTGATAAAAAAAAAAAAAAAAGTTTTTTAAAAAGTAAGATTTTTTTTTTATATACGTATATAATATTTTATTGTGTGAATGTGTAATTGAAAATGATCTTATAGCAAATATAAAATAAAACAGAGAAGGTCAAACAAGCACTTAGTTAGTAGGCAATTGATGGGCGTTTGGATGTAGGTAAGGATTATAAAGGGTTTTTATAAAATAGATGGGATCATTAGGAGCGTGTTCGGTAGAGATTAAAATTGGATTAAAATTGAAAAACTAGTCGTTACTATTGACTTTTATTAGACGAGTGGGACCCAATAACGGCCATATTTTCAATTAAAATTGGATTTTAATTCTAGGCAAACATGCATTAGTTTAATTTAAGAGTTGAGATTATTTATTAAAGGGTAAATAAAAACGTTCATACCTCTCATTTTTATTTTTATTTTATTTGCATTTTTCGTACTTATTTCTACATTTCATTGCCAAAAAAAAAAAAACCCATAATTTCATCAACTTACCGCCAGTTGTTTCGTTAATCTATAATATATTAAATATCATATCAAATGAGAATCATTTTTTGGACGATTCTAGTCCTACTATAATTCAATTATTTCAATAATACATTACTTTTCATTTTTCAATATATTCATTTCACGTGTGCTTTCATTGATGTATAAGTTCCATATTATTAATTCTCAGTTAATTAGAATTCACGTTATTTTAATTCATATTCATCTTCATTTATACATTTCAGTATTGTCAATTCTATTTATAAGTTAATTAGAATTTCACATTCAATAATACATTTCACTATTTATGTTTGTGTATGCTAATTAATATTCAATTTTATTTAATTGAAAATTAAATAAATGATTTTTAACATTAATTGTTACGTAAATATTAACTGGTATTAATTCTAAATTAATTAACATTTACGCATATTCAAATATTACTTTTACATCACTTATAAATCATTTTCATAATAACGTGCAACGCGCGTTCAACGATGACTAGTTCAATATAAAAAATCATAATAATTAGCACAAAACATCCATACATTTCAATATTGTTGTGCAAAACGTCCATACCTTTCTTTTTTGGCATTTTCACTTTTTATTGCCAAACACGTTATTCCATCAAAAATCCGTCAATTGCACCATTAATTCAATACAAAAAAAGTCATTTTTTCTTTTCAAACATCAAGGATAAAATAGTCTCAGCTTATTTAACTCATTCTTCCCGCTTTCAAAATACTTATTCCACAAGTGACAATAACATGAATATAAAAATAATTTATAAAATTATTACATGAAATAAAAAAAAATGGCATAAAGACTCGGACGTTCCAGCCCGAACGTCTGGGTCCGGATCTGGCTAACCCTTCAGGCTCGCTGGAAAACTCCAAGCACCCAAAAGATACCCCATTTTTCGTCTATTTCAATCTCAAATTTGACTTTTCTTCCATTTTGAACCATAAATAAACATCGATATTTGTATTAAACTCATAAATTATTTAATTAAAAAAATCAAATATCTACATACACCACGATGAAATACTAAATATTTCAAACAAATACTAACCTTGTCAAGTTTAGAAGATGAAGAAAATGAACAAGACCGTCTGTTTCATCTGTAATCTTGGAATCCTGATCTGGTTCCTTCTCTTCTTGTTTTCTCTTATCTTTTTTAAAGGGTATAATATGTAATTAAACATTTTGTTTTGTTTTTATCTTCTTTTTTTTTTTTTTCATTTAATACTGGTCAAATGCCATTTTGGAAATTAGGCCAAGTCAACTGGTCATTGGCCATTATTTCCTCGTTATTTCTTAGTGCGAACTTAATTTTCATACTCTGTTATCCTCGCATGAACATACTCATAACCTCTTTATTAAATTTGTATGACGTCTCCTCAAGTTACTGAAGAGTTTGTAATCTTGCTTAATCAATCAGAAGGAAAAATCCCTAAAATTTTCGCATGTTGTAGACTCGAGAAAAATCTTTAGCCACTTATTTCCATGTTATGGACTTGTTGGAGCGGCCGACCGAGTCAAAATTTGTAATTTTTTGTCTGCAACATATTCAAATCTTTCTATTATTCGTTCCAGATTTTAGGTTGAGGTTGGTAATATTGCAATCCTCCGATCATCGTCACGAGAATGCATCCCATTACCACCATAGGTGACCATCAGGCAAATTTTTGCTTCGATACTAATTTTGGTAAGGAAGTGGAATTGGAGTTCTTGATACAAAAATAAGCTGAACTAACTTGAAACTTTGTAGAGAATAATTTTATTTTAATGAATTGATCATGAAAAAATTACAAAGCCTAAGAAGGCATTTTTGTTATGTTACCAGTGCTTGTATAATTGATTTTTCTCTGTAATACTAATCGATATGGACTCATTGGTAAGTGTTACAAGATCTCGTGCATCAAAACCCATGGTTATGGATCCGAATCCAAAATTAGAAAGCCTTTGTTTATAAGTAAAATATTATCTTAATCATGTTAGTTTAAGGAAGATAAGTAATTAAAACCTAAAAGAAAATGTAATAAAAATCTGAAAAAATAAAACCCTATTACAACAAGAAAAATTTCCCATCCTATTTGAAATAAAATTGTCCTATATCACTTAATCATCTCTACTAGTTCAGCATCTCCAAGATACTCTACTCTTTAAATATGAGACGCTCTATATTTTAAAAGAGTTAACCTTTAAAATCATGATCTAAAGACTCTTTAAATTAACAGTTTAATTTAGAGAATGACTCTCTATAATTAAATATAATCAAAATGTTTCAATTTCAATATAGGAAAACAATAAATAATCTAAAGAAAATTTAGTTAAAATAAAAAATATAAAAAAAATAATAAACATTTTTTGGATGTTATTGACCCCAAAAAATGTTACCAACAGATGCCGGACCCATGCGTGTACACGAAAGCTAAATCCAACACGTTAGTGCCGATCAACGGTCGGAATGTCTTCAGAATCTGAACGTAAGAGGAGCTCAAAGATACGAGACGTTTCCGTTCAAGCCTCCGGCGAGATAACTAGAATACGATTGTATAAGAAACCAATTGATAAAGAACAAGATTTGCAATAGATTTATGCTCATAAACGAGAGAGACGAGAGAATAATATTGCTCCAATTCGTTAATCTATAATATATTAAATATCATATCAAATGAGAATCATTTTTAGGACGATTCTAGTCCTACTATAATTCAATTATTTCAATAATACATTACTTTTCATTTTTCAATATATTCATTTCACGTGTGCTTTCATTGATGTATAAGTTCCATATTATTAATTCTCAGTTAATTAGAATTCACGTTAATTTAATTCATATTCATCTTCATTTATGCATTTCAGTGTTGTTAATTCTATTTATAAGTTAATTAGAATTTCACATTCAATAATACATTTCACTATTTATGTCTATGTATGCTAATTAATATTCAATTTTATTTAATTGAAAATTAAATAAATGATTTTTAACATTCATTGTTACGTAAATATTAACTGGTATTAATTCTAAATTAATTAACATTTATGCATATTCAAATATTACTTTTANTAATTCTAAATTAATTAACATTTATGCATATTCAAATATTACTTTTACATCACTTATAAATCATTTTCATAATAACGTGCAACGCGCGTTCAACGATGACTAGTTCAATATAAAAAATCATAATAATTAGCACAAAACATCCATACATTTCAATATTGTTGTGCAAAACGTCCATACCTTTCTTTTTTTGACATTTTCACTTTTTATTGCCAAACACGTTATTCCATCAACAATCCGTCAATTGCACCATTAATTCAATACAAAAAGTCATTTTTTCTTTTCAAACATCAAGGATAAAATAGTCTCGGCTTATTTAACTCATTCTTCCCGCTTTCAAAATACTTATTCCACAAGTGACAATAACATGAATATAAAAATAATTTATAAAATTATTACATTAAATAAAGAAAAAATGGCATAAAGACTCGGACGTTCCAGCCCGAACGTCTGGGTCCAGATTTGGCTAACCCGTCAGGCTCGCTGGAAAACTCCAAGCACCCAAAAGATACCCCATTTTTCGTCTATTTCAATCTCAAATTTGACTTTTCTTCCATTTTGAACCATAAATAAACATCAATATTTGTATTAAACGCATAAATTATTTAATTAAAAAAATCAAATATCTACATTCACCATGATGAAATATTAAATATTTCAAACAAATACTAACCTTGTCAAGTTTAGAAGATGAAGAAAATGAACAAGACCGTCTGTTTCCTCTGTAATCTTGGAATCCTGATCTGGTTCCTTCTCTTCTTGTTTTCTCTGATCTTTTTTAAAGGGTATAATATGTAATTAAACATTTTGTTTTGTTTTTATCTTTTTTTTTTCATTTAATAATGGTCAAATGCCATTTTGGAAATTAGGCCAAGTCAACTGGTCATTGGCCATTATTTCCTCGTTATTTCTTAGTGCGAACTTAATTTTCATACTCTGTTATCCTCGCATGAACACACTCATAACCTCTTTATTAAATTTGTATGACGTCTCCTCAAGTTACTGAAGAGTTTGTAATCTCGCTTAATCAATCAGAAGGAAAAATCCCTAAAATTTTCGCATGTTGTGGACTCGAGAAAAATCTTTAGCCACTTATTGCCATGTTATGGACTCGTTGGAGCGGCCGACCGAGTCAAAATTTGTAATTTTTTGTCTGCAACATATTCAAATCTTTCTATTATTCGTTCCAGATTTTAGGTTGAGCTTGGTAATATTGCAATCCTCCGATTATCGTCACGAGAATGCATCCCGTTACCACCATAGGTGACCATCAGGCAAATTTTTGCTTCGATACTAATTTTGGTAAGGAAGTGGAATTGGAGTTCTTGAAACAAAAATAAGTTGAACTAACTTGAAAATTTGTAGAGAATAATTTTATTTTAATGAATTGATCATGAAAAAATTACAAAGCCTAAGAAGGCATTTTTGTTAGTGCTTGTATAATTGATTTTTCTCTGTAATACTAATCGATATGGACTCATTGGTAAGTGTTACAAGATCTCGTGCATCAAAACCCATGGTTATGGATCCGAATCCAAAATTAGAAAGCCTCTGTTTATAAGTAAAATATTATCTTAATCGTGTTAGTTTAAGGAAGATAAGTAATTAAAACCTAAAAGAAAATGTAATAAAAATCTGAAAAAATAAAACCCTATTACAACAAGAAAAATTTCCCATCCTATTTAAACTAAAATTGTCCTATATCACTTAATCATCTCTACTAGTTCAGCACCTCCAAGATACTCTACTCTTTAAATATGAGACGCTCTATATTTTAAAAGAGTTAACCTTTAAAATCATGATCTAAAGACTCTTTAAATTAACAATTTAATTTAGCGAATGACTCTCTATAATTAAATGTATTCAAAATGTTTCAATTTCAATATAGGAAAACAATAAATAATCTAAAGAAAAGTTAGTTAAAATAAAAAATATAAAAATAATAATAAACATTTTTTGGATGTTGTTGACCCCAAAAAATGTTACCAAAAGATGCCGGGCCTACTCGTGTACACGTAAGCTAAATCCAACACGTTAGTGCCGATTAACGGTCAGAATGTCTTTAGAATCTGAACGTGAGAGAATCTCAAAGACACGAGACGTTTCCGTTCAGGCCTCCGGCTAGATAACTAGAATACGATTGTATAAGAAATCAATCGATAAAAAACAAGATTTGCAATAGATTTATGCTCATAAACGAGAGAGACGAGAGAATAATATTGCTCCAAGTATTTAGAATTTCATTAACCTTTTTTTGTTACATGGTGGGGTTATTTATAGTGTTACAAATGAAATAAGGACTTTTGGATCAATTTACACGTGGCACCATCTCCTTGGCCAAGACTTCAAGACCTAGCCATCGAGTTGACTCTCCTAGCCTTACAACTCAGTAAATGTTCTTACATTGATAAGACAAGACATAAACAAACTTTACATACACGTGGCACCATCTCCTTGGCCAAGACATCAAGTCCTAACCATCAAATTGACTCTCATAGCCTTACAAGATATTAAATGTTCTTACATTGACAAGACAAGACACAAATAAACTTTACACAAAAGTCACATCAATCATTCAAACTAAAGATCTTCATCATAAGCAAATCCCCACATGTGAGCCATCGCTAACTGCTGAAGAGCCTCGGATAGTAAGTGGAGGTGCCCTGGGCCTCGGATAGTGCATGACCTCGAAGCAAGGGCCTCGACTAACAAATTAACAATGAAAGGCTCGGATAATGGGCCTCAGTATGACTCCAAGCCTCGACGACACGTCGAGGCCAGGAAAACATATTGTGATTCAATTGGGCTGGTCCCATCATTCAAATATGACGCCACATGGTGATTTTATTTATAAGTCGTAACAGATGTAGTAAAATTAAGTTTTAAATATAAATAACTTGTCGAAGTACTTCAAAAATTTAAATATCTAAATTTATAAATACTCTTTAAATAATAGAATATGCTCTCTATAAAAAAAAAAATAAGTAAATAGAGGATCTCTTTGCTCATTATCTTTCTTTGCACATTAATCGTGTTAGAATATATTTTGGAAATTTTGATTCTACGACCAAACCAAACCAAACCAAACCAAAACATTAGTTCGGTTTTGGTTCGGTTCTATAATTACCAGTTGTTCCATTATAAAGAGAGCCATTGGTTCTCGTTTCGGAACCACATCCACCCTAACCTATAAGCAAAAACCATATAAATTTGCTGATTTATTGTACTTCGTATTTTGTTTTGGGATTGTAAATTTCGAAGATAATTCATCATCAGGTCAGTTCTACTTGCATCAAAACCAATCTCGATTAGTTGCTTTTGTTTTAAAAGAAATTGCAATCGTAAAAGAAGTCCTTAAATTGTGCTTTTTTTAATTAATTGTGATTTTGTTTTCTATATTGAAGAGTAAAGGTCAACTCGAAGATCTGCTTCTGAAGTTTGCCTTTTCTTGATTATGTTATTTGCAGATTGAGGAAGTTTGGTTGAAATTTTGTCGACTAATATTGGCAAATGGCTTCGATTAGAATTTTAAGCTTGAAATCACTTCATCATTCTGTGAAATACGGGACTGGACTTGACATAAGAACATCGATTGTATTTATGTGTAGAAATGATCCCACTAGGGAATCTGGGCATGCCCATAATTTTGGAAAAATGGGTTTGAACTTTACTGGTGATATTCAGAATTCTAAGGGAAATCATGTAAATGCACATTTTTCGCATAGGCTATTTACTAATTCGAGTTCTCGAGGTGCATTTGCATTTGCTGGGGAGAGTCCTGTGATGAATTGTAGGTTGTTCTCATCGCGCACAGGTACTGAAGGTAACATTCCTCGAGGCCCTGATTTGCCAGCAGCTGTGGACGCAAGTGGGCCTAGTAGTGTAAGCGATGGTAGTAATGGTGGGGGTGATTGGCTCGAGAAAGTTAAGGATGCGTGGCAGTCTACCGTTGATGTTGTAAAATACACAGGGGAGAAAGCAAAAGACGTGTCTGATGAAGCGACGCCATACATTCAACAATTACTCGATACTCATCCTTATCTTAGAGACATTATTGTCCCCGTTGGCGGTACTTTGGCCAGTACACTATTGGCATGGGCAGTATTGCCAAAGCTTTTGAGAAGATTCTATAACTTGTCGATGCAAGGCCCAGCTGCTTTCTTAGCCAAGAGCTCATTGTGGGGGCCTGTTCCTTATGAGAAAAGTTTTTGGGGCGCATTGGAGGATCCAATTCGATATTTGGTCACTTTCATGGCATTCTCTTGGATGTTAGTGGGCTTGTACTTTATATTCCCTTCTATGCATGCTTATGTTTTTTATGGTTATTTGCCATAAATGTAATTTGATTTTGTCCTTATGCAGTGGAGAGATGGTGGCACCAACTGTTATTACCACAGAGTACGTTACACAGGCTTGGAGAGGTGCTGTTATCATGTCAATTGTGTGGTTTCTCCATCGGTGGAAAACAAATGTGATTACTCGAGCTTTAGCAATGAAGAGCTTGGAAGGCTTCGACCGAGATAGGCTGTTAACTTTGGATAAAATTTCCTCGGTTGGTCTCTTTGTAGTTGGTTTGATGGCTTTAGCAGAGGCATCTGGCGTGGCCGTGCAATCTATCTTGACAGTGGGAGGCATAGGAGGTGAGTTTTGTTGTGAATTATTTTATGCTCATTATCGAGTTTCTGCCGTTGAGAAATGTTCACATTCTTTTTATATATGCTTATTACTAATTTCGTTGAATGGATAATTTATAAAATGTATGTCATCTCCTTGTACATAATGAATTGTTTTCTTTAGCCTATGGTTTTGAGTTGTTTGATATATATATGAGTTGTTGAAAGTTGCAAATAAAATTTGGTATGACATGACATGGAAAAGAGACATGCAGTAGTGGGTTGCTCAATACGTAAAGGGGCAACTAAGATGTGGGCAATGGCGGATCTAGGAATTTTGTTCAGCTAGGGCGTTCGTCGACTGTCATCCATCAATGGCCGCAATAGCGAGATTGTTTATGAAAGACGAGATAGAGGGAGAGAGGAATGACTACAAGAAGAATAATATAACAAATTATCCTTCCATAATCTATTAACAAACCCCAAATCACAAAGCGTTATTACAATTTTAATAAATCACAAATTACCAATCCGTAAATAACAAATTATCACAAATCACAGTAATAAATCTATAAATCACAAATTACCAATACATAAATCCCTAAATCACCAATCGATCTGTAAAAAATCACAAATTCTCCAATTCTCACAAATTTCCCAATTTTTATAAATCATACTAATCTGATATAGATATAGTTGGATTGGTGCATTGTGATCTTTAATAGAATATTAAAGATGAAAACAAGAAAATAAGATTCACCTCGATCACCTCCACAGTTCCCGACAAGGACACCTCTTTTCACACACAAATACATACTACCCAAAAATTAATTTTTTTGAGGTCTATGCAATTTCATCTTTTGATTGGCTTAGTTATACAAAATCTTGAAATTTTGTAGAAGAGAACGTAATTTTCACAGTACAAGAAGAGGGAATAAGAATAAGAGATGAGGACTTCAATTGGTTTGCCAAATGGGAAGAGGAACTGCCTTGAGCTGATGCCCTTATCCCAATCCCTAATAACTCCTGATTTAGCACTTGCCTTTGATATTAGGAATCATCACTACCAGAGCTGAGCACATCGTCTTCGCAGCTGCCGCAATCCACGGTTAATGCTTTAGGAGGTCTATAGAAAATCCCAATCAAAGAATCAGCCTGTAGGCCTATGGATATGGGTCTAATTTAAAAAATAATAATAATAAAAAAAAAGAAGCCCAAAAGGCTCACAATTTAAAACCAAAAAAATGCCTAAACTCATCTTCACTGTCTTCAAACTTCCTGACAACTGCAACAATGGCAAGTGGGGGTTGCTTCCGACCTGTAAATTCCGGCGGAGCCCGCACGGGCGGCCTCACCATCTTGCCGGGTGCTGGCTCCTTCACTGGTTGTGGGCTGGCCCACTCCTACTTCCAGGGCATGCAGAGTGGGTCATCTATAAAATTCATAATTTTTCTCTATTATTATGTATAGTCTGTGCATGGGAAACAGTTTCAGTTGCAGATTATTGGTTTAACATCAATAATGAAGATGATACTGGGGAGAAGCGTGATGGTTCCACTCCTACATAAATACGAAAGATTTAAGTTAACAATTTGAAGCTGACTTTGTCTGTTCATATTCATCATGCAGGAGTGGCTACTGCTTTTGCAGCAAGAGATGTACTTGGAAATGTTCTCAGTGGGCTGTCTGTACAGCTTTCCCAACCATTTTCAATTGGAGACACCATCAAAGTATGTTAACACTTCTATTCTCTTGGTATAGAAAATTACACGCTGTACAGTTTTAATTATTCTCACACAAAAAAAATTACCCTATAATATCGTTTTTACAAAACATCGCACATCTTTGTAAAAGCATTAGTTTGTTATTCCACTGAGAGGAACTTTTAAATTAAGGATAGACATTTCTGGTTGCATGTATCAGCACTCTGTAGAAGTAGCTGTATGTTCTTGTTTATTACATAATACTAAGTGGTCATTATGAGGGGTTCAGATGGCATGCCCAGCCTTCATTTAACCCCTTTTGGGGCTCCATTTTTCCAAAAAATACATTTTTTTCAAAACTCATTTTCAACCACACATTCTCCCATAAAATAATATTACACATAAACCCAAAACTTTTCCTTATTTTCTAACTACACATTCTCTCTCAAAAAGTCATTTTAATGGAGAGTGTGTATAAAATCTTTTATTTTCAACCGGGAAGAAGATATTGTTAATAATCAAAGAATTGGTTAGAGGATTTGAATATAAAATTAAGCATGGCTTTTGTATTTATGTTATATCTTTGGATAGCAATAACAACATGACTATTAATATAGGTTTTAGTATTCCTATATATCACGAATTTCCTAATTCCAAATGTTGCCATCATATTTTGACTCAATAATTTTGTTTTCCCTTCTTACTACAGGCTGGATCTGTAGAAGGTCAAGTGGTAGAAATGGGTCTTACAACTACACATCTGCTGACTGCAGAAAAATTTCCTGTTATCGTTCCAAATTCACTGTTTTCCAGTCAGGTAGGTTTATCTTCTTGACTGTCCAATCCTTTTATAGGTTTGAGCTTTCCCTCCTCCTTATTCTTTTCAAATAGTTGCATTAATCCTCACCTATGTTAGACAATGCTTCTTCAAGTGTTCCCCTTGATCATTATGCATGCCTTTCCCCTTTTTTTATTTGTCTTAAGATTTCATCAATATGTGCCCATTTATTAATTGTTTTCAAGTGTTTGATTGATGAATTAATGTCTTCACTTCATATTTTCATGTTTTAATTAGTTGGTGTAAATATAAATTTACCAATCGTTTATGCCATTTGTAGGTGATTGTGAATAAATCAAGGGCTCAATGGCGTTCTATGGTCACGAGAATTCCGCTGCAAATTGATGACTTAGAAAAGATTCCCCTGTTATCGGAGGATATAAAGACCATGCTCAAATCAAATTCAAACGTGTTTTTGGAAAAGGAGGCGCCATACTGTTTCTTGTCTAGAATAGAGAGGTCCTATGCAGAACTTACTCTTGGATGCAATCTTAAACAAATGGTATGCTTGTTTCTTTTTCAAGTTTTTTTTTTTCAAGTTCTATCCGATATTAGTTGGAGCACTTCAATCAATTTAATTGGTTTATATTATGTTGCTTTACATTGGTCTATGTTAGTATTGAATCTTGTAAATGTTACTAAGCTTATCATTAATACACAACACTACAGAAGATTCTAATATTTTGGTATAGAACTGATTTAAGCTTTACAGCATGTTTGGCAGAGCTTAAATTATAATTTTAGCTAGTCAAATTTATTTTTTATCCACACATTTTGCATGACCAACAATTTACTATTCACTTATTAGCCATACATTTTGTAGGATCCACATGTTATAAGCATTTAAAAGCACTAGCAAATAAGCACTTACTACAATTAATGGCAGCGAAATATTTTTCTTGGGAAAATAAGTCAAATTACCCGTTAGTATTAACATTTCCTTTCTTCTTGTGGTTCCGACAATATTTTTTCTGTATATTTTCCTTTAATATAGTTATACTGGTCAATGCCGCAACCAATAACTTTTTCCTAGTGTTCAGTTAATGAATGTCTTCACGATTTGGTTTAATTTTCATTTACAATCTTTATCTGAAATTGGATATAGTTTTTCATCATATTACATGTTAACGTAATTGCATTTTAGAATATTAAATATCTCAGCATAGATGATGCTTCTATTCTGCAATCATTCTCGGTGCTTTATGGTAGACGTATGACAATTTTATGATGATATATTTATTTTTTTCCTGTACATTTGTCCACCCCACTTAGCTAATAACAGTTCTTGTACTATATGCGGTTCTAGAACAAGGATGCTGAGCAGGATATTCTTCTCCAGTCCGTTCGGATAATCAAGAAACATGGTGCTAAACTAGGCTGCACCCAGCAAGATGGAGTCAACCAGTGATACACTTGCGCTTGACATGTAAACTGGGTATGAGGACACAGTCAGATTGCTAAACCTGTTGCATTTTGGCAAACTCTTAAGAAGCTATGCACCTTCGAAACAAACTTCTTTGTTAACAATTTTCTAAGAAACAGCAGGCAGTTTCCTCATCTATGAGTGCAGAATAAGTTTGTACATTGTATCGAGGGTGGCTCATTTCGAGGGAATTTTGGGTCATCCATTGCATTTCTAATGTGACGAAAGATGGGGCTAAAAAGGCTGAGAAGAATTCATAGTCTTGTACTGAAATCTAAGGGATTATGAGTGGTGTGATGCTTCCTCCGTGCAATCTGCTGCCAGAGCAAGGTGTCAAGAAAATCGAGATGTGTGATTTTTCTTAGGATAGTTTGGCGATTGATAATATAGAGTTACAGAGATGTTCTTATAATATGAATTCCTTATTTCACTGTTAAAAGTTTCATGTTTTGTCATGTCCTAAATTTGTGCTACTCTTGAAACGTTCTCTTCAACTGTAAGTTCTGGATTCTTAAATCTATTACCTTGTTTGATAGATGGACTTAAAACAATTATATTTGAGTCAATATTGAAAACAAATGTTCTCTTCAATTCAAAGACCTAAATTTCACGATTAAATAACGAGTGATGATCAAAGTTCTCTTCTTGAAACATGTGACTGAGACAGGGTCCGCGTAAAGCGACTATCGAGACAGCCACATTACGAGTTCCCCGCAATTCGAACACAATTGTTTAACTCTTCCATCAAATAATATGGCTAATACAAAGTTATAGCCTTAGGGAGTAGTGGTCGCATCTTATTTCAGATGGTTTTAGAGTTAGAGATCTCGTGTTCGACTCTCCAGGATTGCACAGGAGGTGACTTATTTCGTAGTGATCCTTCAAAATAAGCCCCTGTTTATCTATCATTATTTCAAAAAATTATTTGCTACATTAAGATTCTTCACCACACATTCACCCAATAAAATATTCTACACACAAACCAATAAAATTACTTTAAATTTCAACCACACATTTTCCAAAATATACTATTCATTACTCTATTTTTCTCTCAATAATGGGACACACCATAAAGGCCCAAACAAATAGTGGTTCAGGTGGTTTTATGAGCCTGACCTTAGATGTTATATAGCTAGATTGTGCCTCTCCTACAATATAGCTGGTTGCTTCTCCATACTTCCATTGGTATCAGAGTCAAGGTTGTGGATAAAATTGAACTACATACAATTTGCGACATGAAAGCAACAGTAGAAATTTGTATAACATTCTGCTTTGAGAATAATAAAGCGAAAGACTCAATTATAGTGTTACAAATAACTGTAAAATGCAAGATCCTTCACTAATGCAATCAAACTATAAGGAAAATAATCAAAAGAGATCTGAAAAACATCGAAAAAATCACGGATATCAGAGACTCTTTAACAAGGAGAAGCCAATTAAGGGCATGTTATTTCAGCTCTTTCGTACAACATGATTCACTACAGATGCAACGTCCGAATAAGATTCTAACAAGAACCTGAGACCATTATTTCTTAAACTCGAATATCTTGTGGTCAACATCATATAATCACGTTCCTCAATGTGTTGGATCGGGGTTAAATTTTACCGATTCCCTCCAGATGAGTTCCTTGATATTCTCTTCAGTGAATGACGGCTGCTCAAAATCAAAAACGAAAGGCCTATGACATACTGGCTCCTCATTAATATCATGAAGTGGCGCCAAGTACGGGTGGCAAAGAGCCTCGTCGACTGCAAATGACCAAGAAAGATTTGTAACATCAATTCAGAAGTAATAAAAAACCCCCAAACACCCACCCAAAAGAAGAAAGGGAAGAAAATCATTGAATTTCTTGTGCTCATCTATCATCTTTTCCTAAAGCTGTTTTTCTATTCTTGGTTGACTTGTTTGCTAGATACCTGCCGATTTTTTCGCCATATTTTGTCATGGTTATCGTATTCGATTTCCAAATTGTATCTTATTGATATTTCCCAGAGTTTTATAGCATTCATAGAGCTAAAATATCAACAGCCTGACTTAGTCCTCAAGTAGTAATTCAACATTGAAGTTAAAAATCAGTAAAAAGTTAACTGTAGTCAAAACATACCTGTAATACGTTTGCTTGGGTCAAAGATGAGCATCTTCTCTAGCAAATCCAGAGCTCCAGCAGAAGTGTTCTGAAATCTCGCAGAAAATTGTTGCCTTGGATACTGAGGAAGTTGCCTAACATATCTTCGAGCATTGTCACTCCTAAGAAATCCGAGACTTGCATCATCTGGTGAGCCTATGAGCTTTTAGAATAAAAATGAAAAGTTGATCATACCCAGAAGGCAGGTACCGTGCATATAGATTAGTTAGAAAAGAAAACAACTATATAAAAAGACTAGCACAGAGTCAATTTAAATCATCCCCGATAATTTTAGGTATATAAAACCCTCACAAATTTCAGCGCAGTGAGAATTGCAGCCACTTCCAAGACAGAAATCTTTGACTCGTCTCAAAAGATAATCTTTCCTATAACTAAAGATGTAGAATTGGATTCATGCAACCAAAGCTTGCTAACAACAAACAGTTCATTAGAGAATAAGAAAATGTCTCAACATGTTCATATACACATAGAAAGTCAAAAGTTTTACCAAGAAACAATGGAATTGATCTGAATCCTCTCCACTGACATTAGAAATTCCAGAGGAATAAGCATCAGAAACTGAAGCAAGGTACTTTGACAAAGATAAATAAAAGAGGAAGACTGAACGAGTTTGTTGTGTATATTGAATTGATTTAAACAAGGTAAATTTTTTGAAGTGGATTGGAAAGTAGCATTAAGAAGACACAGAAGTTAAGGTGCTTTTGATTTGCTGTTTTCAGTTTTACACAACGCCCAAAACTTGTTTGGTATGGTATTTTTGAAAATACATTTTCGGAAACGACTTATAACATAAAACTCAAAACGCATTTTTGACATTTTGAGTGTTTTTAGTGAAAACTCTAAACACACTCGAAACATAAGAAATAAGTGTTAAATTTTTTTATTTAAATAAAATTCTAAAAATAAAAATATCTAGAAAATTAAAAAGTAAAAATTTTGAAAAATAAAATCTAAAATTCTAGAAAATTTTAGAAAAATAGAAATAGTTCAAACTCTTAATGGCTTATTACATAAAAATTCTAGAACAACATATTTAAATGAACACTTCATTCGACACCATTAATTTTTATTTTTTATTTCCCATGTTTTGCCATTGTTTTTATTTTATTTTTGTAGCAAGAAAACATATTGTAAGATTCACCAACTTGAAAATATATATATTACTTGATAATATATTAACATAAAATTGTTCGAATAATCAAATTTCATGAAATAAAATGTCTTACAGCAATTTCTCTAAACTCCAAATCAAATATGTTTTCTAGTTTTTTTACTTTGAGAAATAGATTTCAAAATGGCAATCCAAATGTGGTTTAACAATCTTAAAACAACCCTCAAAATAGAAAACTAAAAATGGACTCAAAATTCAATACTGAAACACAAACCAAATAGGCTCTAAGCTTCTATTCATTATTCGACTAATTCCAAAGCTGAATACCAGAGGTCTCCAAGTTCTATTATTTCACCCAATATGCGTTCACTAATGCTGCAAACACGTACCTCTGTGATAAGTCTCAACTGATGTACATAATCTTTTCCAGGAAATAGAGGTTGTCTTGTCATGATTTCACCGAGTATGCAACCTACTGACCAGATATCGATCGCGGCAGTATATTCTGAACAATTTAGGAGCAGTTCGGGCGCCCTATACCAGCGAGGAACAACGTACTCAGTCATGAAATCGGTCTCGGATGTAGTCCTTGCAAGTCCAAAATCTCCAATTTTTAAATCACAATTCGCATTGAGGAGCAAATTACTCGGTTTTAGATCACGATGCAAGACATTTGCAGAATGCACATACTTAAGTCCTCGTAAAATTTGGTGTAGGAAGTACTGCAAAATTAGAAAGAAAATTAAATAAGCTGTCCTGGTACGACAATTTAGCAAAAAGCATAACAGAAAACTTGTCTATATATACTCATACTGCTGTATATACTGATAATGTATTACTAACAAAACTTAAATTTTGAATAGACAAACAGGTACCTATTAAGAAATAAAGCATAATTAATACAAGTGCTCAAATCCATGAAATAATTCATCCAAACTTAAATCTTAACAATAGAAGAATAACTGATCAAAATGATTTCTCAAAGTAAATGCAAGGTGTTGTGCAAGCAAGCTTTCTCGTGTTTAATTAGCTTCAGAAGTTTCAAACCCTCTTTTATTTCTCTAGTTTCCTATTTATTTTAGCCATTGCAAAGCGGGAGAAAGGATAATAAAAAAGATGCATGATATGTGCACGTATGAAGTTTGCCGATATGATAAAGTAATTTGGAGGCACCTCTAGCCACATTTAAAAATGAGTTCTATTAAACCCATTAAAATAATACAAAATAAACAAAGCAAGAACTTGTGGCATACCCGACAATGATCATCTGCCAATGGCTGGTTGGATCGGATGATATTATGAAGATCGGTGTCCATTAATTCATAAACAATGTAGACATCATTGAAGTTCTCCTTTAGTGGAGGCCTTATGATGTCTTTAATTGCAACTACCTGAAGAAGTATAAAAACTGAGTAGTAAGACAAAGATTCGACCTACAAATTCTTTAGCAAACACTTGAAGCTCCACCAGAAACGAATTTTTAGAACTAAGGTTTCAAGCAAATGAACAATTTAAGACAGCAATAGATATAGCTTAGTCAAGATTCAGTAACAAGAATGGATAGGTCACAACAACACTTGCATTATCATGATTCATATGACGAAGAAGTTTAATTTCCCGTAGCGTCCTCTTGGCATCTATTTTGTTGTCAAAAGCATTGCCAATCTTCTTAATGGCAACTTCCTCGAGTGTCTCTGAATTCATGGCGGCGCTGAAACAAATGATAAAAAAATAAAATAAAATAAATCACTCGTTTTCCTTCACAATGAAAATATATCCAAAAAATCAAATACAGTTGAACAGAATAATTGAAACCTACTAGGACAATTTGCTTATGCGAAGCACCATCACTCCAAAGTTCTAAATACACATTTGAAGACCTTCCCCAAAGTTACAAGGTGGTTTAAAATTTACGAGGACAAGAACTACTAAGACAAAATTGTACAGATGATACAAGAGAAAATAATATATTGCGTCATTTTAGGCTTTTAAAATAGAAAGCCTCTTTTAGAAAAATATTTTATGTTTACAATTTACTTTCTCGAAACTAATAACCTTCCAAATATTAGTACTTTTTATGCCATATATCATGTTATCTAGTAGTCATAGCACAAAATAAGAGTTTTTTTTAGGGGATCAAGGGATTTCACCCCTTTGAACCCAATTCCATTGGCATGTTAAGGCTTCGCTCTTACCACTTGAGCTAGTTCTAGACCTTGAGAGGAATGAGAGTAATAGAGGTAGAATTGATAAATTGAAAAGGGAAAATAACCCCAAAAATGAAAAGAACGCGTGTAGAAAAAATATTGGGAAACGGTCAAACAATGTCAAGAATTGGTCCCAAAGTACTTCAACCAATTGGCAAAAGGGAAACATCGGACCTGTCAATCAAGGGCAAGATTTTTTTATAGTACACGAACCAGCAGTCCGAACTGGTGCAGTTTCGGACAAGATGTAGGAGGAATTGGAGTTGCTTTTCAATGATGTATTGCATATCCAAGGCAACTACTTTACTAAAACACTAAGCCCTCAACCCATCAAGTCTTTGATGAAGCAGCATCCATATCTGCCGCAACATAATTCCTCACCAAATTCCTGTACAGAAACATAGTCTTTGCATAATGCACCATGCCAAGTGCCAACTAGTAAAGCAGGGATCCCAGCCCTGCCTCCCAAGCCCATTTACATTTGTGTGGAATTTTTTTTCTATGTATCAGCCAAATAGAATTTTTTTTGTCCCTCCTGGCTCTGCCCTTGTAGCGAAGAGAAGTTGCCCAATTTTTTTTTCTCTTTCTTTTCATTTTATTTTTTTTGTGACTTAGATGTCCAAACTTCGTCCAACTAATCCCGAGGAATTGCGTCCTTCTTCTCACCCCCCAGTTCGCCACCCGAGTAAACCCAGATGCGATTATAGCTTATACACACTTCGGCCGAACGTTCGGGATGCTCCATTAACCAAAATTTGGTCTGATGAGTGTCCCAAGGCCACCCATCCAAGCACAAAAGCAATGATGATTTCAACTCAAAGTCGAACCAAACTCATTTTGACACAATGTTAAACTATAAACTACAGATGAAGGCAGAAACATTTGTTACATTTTTTTAATCTAAAAACTACAAAGAGAATGTCTTAGGGTAAGGACATCTATTAATACGAATAATCTATAGTTATTACATAATCATACAATTATAGCAGTAATCATAGAAAATTGCAGAATTATGACATCCAATTCCAAAACGTTTTGACTAAAATATTAGCAGTCTAATTAACTCATTAACAAACCATCCAAAAAACTTGAAGATTTCCCAATAAATCCAAGATTGAACTGAAGGAATCATAAAACAATTTTCTTAATTTTTACCAGACGATGCCACAAGCCCCACGGCCCACAGGCCTGCTGGGAACATACTTTCTTGAAACTTCAAAGAGGTTCCCATACACATTGTACTGCATATATTTTCCACCATGAGTTGGAACTCCTTTAATAATATGTCCACCACGATCACCTGAACCAGAGCTTGATTCCACAGACATACCAAAAAAATAAAGAACGTCTAAATCAATAATCCCAAAAAAAAAAGCGATTTTTTTTCAAGAACCCAGTTCAAAGATTCAGTTTTTCAGAGAGTTTTTGTGTGGGTGTCGGTGTATGTGAAAGAAAAAGTAGAGCTTTTCAACATTTCTCATTTCTTCTGTTTTTTTTTCTTTTTAATTCGGGGTGAAATGACCTTCTTTCCTGTTCTTTTCTTTTTTTCCTTTGGTGACCTTTATCTAAGCTTGTAGAATGTGATTAAGAAAAGTTATTTGCTGGATCTTCTGAAGATAGAAAGCTGAGCGAGTGTGTGAGCTTTTGAGCTGGTAACTTGAGATTACCCGTGAAGGAAAATGATTTTTCCAAAGCATGGCCGCGTGACCCAACCACATTGTGGTGAAAATTAACTACACATCAAAAATATACTCTGATAAATTCATAAAGATCCAATTTGTCATAAAAATTCAATCAAAATAACGTTTTATATTTTCAACTTGATTTTCAATTGCTAATGACTGATTGAATTCTTCAAGGCAGATTGCCCATTTCTTGTTTGATTTTTTCCGATGATTTTGTTGTCAATATTTTCCTTCTCTAGATACATAACTTGACCACTAATTATTCCAATAAATCAGTCAAAGTTGCCTGCCTTCAATTCCACCTCATTTTCCAGTCAACTATTTAATATTGAATGCCTGTTAGGTACGAATTTTCTAAACTCACTGAAATCACGTGTCAAACAAGCTTTAAAAATCACAAGAATCTATATCATACAAATGGCGACATGGATCATTACGTGCTTACAGCGGTTGCCAAGTTGAAGCAATATGCTATCAAGTATTTTTTAGTCAATTTTCCAAAGGAAAAGTGCACGGGGTCGCAGACCCGGAGAAGCAGGTTCAAAACAACCTGAATCCCCGAAGCAAATCGTGAGCCGGGCGAAACATGGACGGCGGCAAATGTAAATCTCGATACTTGAACACTATTGTTGCAGACAATACAAACTTATATCATTAACATTGCACAAGAGTTCAAACATATATTACAACCTGGTAACAAGCACTCACAAACCACAAATACACATATAACTAAACTAACAACATAAGGCCTAATAGCTAATAAACCCATATGTATACAGGAAAGACTTCACTTACAGTTTACCTCACAGCCTGACCTCCTACGCTGTCATTACGTTGCACCGAGTTGGTGACATTACCGCCAACTCTAAGGTTACAAAGCAACGCATCACGACCAGTCAGAACAATTTGGAAAAAACTATCCACTTCCTTTGCTAGCAGATCTAATCCTTGTGAAAATCTCTCCGTTCCTAATCTTAAATCAGAAGTTGAGTTTTGCAACACTTCAGTTTCGATGGGGCCATCTTGTACAATCGGGTACAACTTCTTGACGTTAGCATCAACAGCTTCAAGCTCTTTCAACACTGTGACCCTTCCGCTGGAAAATATGTTCCTTATCTCATTATTTACGGAAGCCCGTAGATCAGTAAAAGCATCTGCCCATGAGAAAGTCTCTGGAACATGCAGGTCAATCAATTTCTTCATAGAACCTGAGAATGTAGCAGCAAATATGCTGCATATAAAAAGAGTTACCACTTTAACACCGTACATAGCTCGCATCAATACCTTTCCCTTTGGCGAGTTCTTAATTTTAGGTAGGTCTATAGTTTCAGCAAGACTATCCATGATGGCAAAACAGTTATCGAGTCTTGGGTTCTTTGAAATAATATGCTGCCTCCATCCATCAAGTGACGAGCGTGCTTGAGTAAACTGTTTTGAGGCACCATCCAAGTTATGCAAGACACATTGAAGAAAAAGGTGGCTTTGGTTAAGCCGAGAGATCTCCGAGCTGAAAGCAATGCAGATATCCAGCAGCTTCACACTATTGTCCAAGTACACATCAATC
This sequence comes from Fraxinus pennsylvanica, assembly GCA_912172775.2. Classification (NCBI taxonomy): domain Eukaryota; kingdom Viridiplantae; phylum Streptophyta; class Magnoliopsida; order Lamiales; family Oleaceae; genus Fraxinus; species Fraxinus pennsylvanica. The sequence goes on from OU503057.1 coordinate 4,922,039, forward strand.
CATTTATCGTCCCAATCACAGACGGGGAGTTCAAGTGCAGTTATAAGAGTTTTTATGTCGGTATGAATTGCACAAAGTGATTCCATTGCAGATGTCATCCATGATAAGTGGAGGAAATCTTCGCTGTCTGCTGGCTTAAGCTTTTTAAGCCTCTCGGCAAGTGTCACCTCAAAAGTGTTCAGCAGATCAAGAAGCTTTGGGGACATGTTTGAGCCCTTAGGTAAAATTCTTCGGAAGGGATTTCCAAATGGGAACAAAGGTCTCTGGGGATCCTGTGGACGGCTCATTTAACTATACAAACTGCAGCAATAACAGCGATAGGAAATACGTAAGATAAAAATTCCCTTGTTGAATGGATGTATATAGCAGTCCATTTAAAGGATAATTGGCGGTAAAGGGTCATGACATACCACTCAAAGAAAATATTTCAACTTCAAGTACTAGAATCAATAACTAATGCAAACATAAATTCCTTAATCCTTATTGCAATAATGTTATGTAAGCTTACATATGAAGTAGTTTTCAGGCAACATGGGCCCAGTCATGTCTTGCAAATGGCATAGTGTGCATAAAATGTGAAAAATTACACCTTTGATGAGGTAGAAGCTCTCATGAAAAGAAACGTTGTCTTCCAATCGCCCAGTGAATCCAGGAGGAAAGGGGAATCCAACATGAACTTCATTCATGCATTTTGAGTCAGGTCAGTACCATCCTCTCTTGGATTTCCTGGGGATGGGTGTAAGGAAGAAATGGGGCTACTCATTCTCAAGGTTTGCTTACCGAGAGAACTCCTCTTTGGGAATATGTCCTCGGGGAAGCCTGCACCCTACATCGGCACAACGGAATGTGTAGCCCACATAATGAAGTATTTCAGAACATCCAAAAACCCATGTCCAAAATTTTGTGGCTGGGAAGCCTGCAGCAGTAACTTGAGTACCACAAAATAATATGGGCACAATTTTCAAGGAGACGATGGGTACTCTCACCAAATCTAATATAAAAATAATAATTAGACCTTTTAAATTCTATTCGTATTGTAGGTCAGAGTAGTAGGTTACAAAGAATTATACAAGCATAATACTACAATACCAAGATTCAGCAAACACCGAATATCAAGAGAGAAAGTTGTTAAATTTTTATATAGGTTTTCCATTATATATTGCTTTATTTCCGAAGCGTTAAGAAGAACATTGAATTTAAAACTTTCACTGTAGAGAGAGTAATCGCTTGGGAATTGTTTTCCTTCTCATCCTCTTTGTTTTATTTTATAAACTTGAGAAATAAACACAAAAATACACCCCTCATCACAGATCAATTACCTAACTCTACACACTTCGATCAAATCCAATTTTAATAATTCTCAGCTAAAAATAATAAAAAATTGTCAGTACCTTATTACACGTCTAAAACAAAATTAAAAAAAAAAATAAAAATTCCAACAGTTCTCATTCAAATAATTTTTGGCAAAAAATATAAAAATAATTTATACCTTAATTAGACAACTGGAAAAGAAAATAAATCCATTAATTCTCATTCAAGTTTACAGCTTTCTAAATATAAATTATTTTCCCTAAATTAACAAAATTAAGCAAATATTAACAAACTAAAAATCAGAAAATTAGTTCAATCTGAAAACTAAACAAAATCAAACAATAATTCACCTAAAATACTCGCCGAAATGGTCAGATCTCCACCGATTCAAACAGTCAACGCCCAAAATTTCCCCAAGTTCCACAGTTGAACTCTAAGATGAATAAGTATACCCCTCCGATTCCTAATCCTAATTATAACAGTTCAATCCGAAAATTAAACCAAGAGCCATCTAAAATACTGACGGTAATGGTCAGATCGTCGCCGATTCAAACAGTCAACGCCCAAAAATTTCCAAAAATGTCACAACTGAACTAATTATAAAAAGTAAATCATATATCTAATTCGTAATCCTAATTATAATTGAACAAAAAATCGAACAGACAGATATACACGTGTATGTGTCGATGCGTATAGCGCGCGCGCGCGCGAGAGAGAGAGAGAGAGAGAGAGAGAGATGCTGTTCGTACCTGGTAGAACAAGAAAAGTCGTAAAAGATTATGAGAAGTTTCGTGAATTTCGTGGAAAATGTATGCAGGGCTGGTTGAAGAAGACGAGAAGGGTAGAAGTAGAAAATTCGCCGCTGAATATGGGTACGTGTTCGAATATGATTGGGGATTGGAATTGTGGGTAGGATTTTTTCAATCTACCAATAGTCGGCAGAATTGGACCGTTTCAAGATGCCGATCTATAGAGGCTTGTTTGGTTGGGGGAAAAATTGGAACCAAACAAAGTCCTACTTAGCATTTGTTCAAGATAATAATGATTATTTAAAGTTAAAAATCTTTTTTTTTTTTTTGGAAGAATGTATAGTTATAATTTATTAACAATATCTCTAATCTTTATTTATTGTCATAGTTATATAGATTATTTTTCTACTAATTTCTTATTTTAAACATTTCAATAATTAGAACATCTTATCCATGATGACGAACTTCAGTCAACAAAATTATTAAAAAACACTTATTTATTTATCGTATTTTTATATAAGCAAAAAATAGTAAAACAAAAAGTGTAATTAAGGTGGTGTAAAAGGGGGTTCTTACGAAAAAATACACTACCTTTTATACATCAATTTTTTCTTCCTTAAATTATTGATGTGATGAAAAATATTATTTTATTGAAAAATATGTTGTTGAAAATGAGTAAAAAAATGAAAATGAAAAAATAATGTATCTCAAACAGGGGCTAAATATTTTGAAAAAGACTTGCTTTATAGCACCACTCACATAATCTTTTACAGATAGATAAAATGTCAAATAAAGTAAGGGAAATTTTTTTTTTCCTATGTGGTTAACGAGTTTTCGACCAAATCAAATCTAGCATCATCATCTGTTGATAAATAAATCTGTAACAACTGAAATATTTTTCCCTTGTAACAACTGAAATTATATTGTGAACATAGAGTTTTAGTATTTTGAAAAGATTTTCCTGTACATAGTTTACCAAACCCTTTCTTTGCCGAGTAATGTTATTCATCCCCAGTGGGGATGAAAACACAATCTAGGTGGCTGTAAATGATAGGTGAAATTAAATGACTTATTTAATTTCACCTATTATTTAATGCCACATTAGCTCCACCTAGACTGTGTTTTTATCTCCATTGGGGATGAATAGCATTACTCTTCTTTGCCTTATCACCTGTTAACCGTTAGAATCGCACAATCGTCTCCCAATAGAATTGTCCTCTAAATTAAGAAATATAATGGACTTTGAAGTATTTTTCTAATTGTTCCAAGAAAAGAAGAATTTTTCTCATAGCCACTTCTTTTTCCTGAAAAACACAACTCTCGTTCAAGAATTAACTAATGAAGTTAGTCTAGTTTCTGTGTGCTATTTTCTTTACCCTTTAATCTAGGATTTTTTTTTTTTATACAGCTAAACAGAAAATTGTTAGCAGATCATGGCATAAAAAAGAGAGAGCTACACGTAATATCGATTCTGGTGATTACAGTGGGTCCAGTTTGAAGTGTAAAATGAGTAGATCATACTCAGTTTCAGCATGCCCATAGTTCCCGATCAATCCGCTTTTTTATCGGGTTCATCAATTGCAGCTAATCTTTCGACCAGAGGAGGATGAGAATAGTGATATGCAGAATACCAGGGGTCCGTGTTCATGGTTGAAAGATTCTCCTCCTGCCAAACAACCAAAAGGGTTAGTAACCGTAGCAATTCGTATGTGACGACCATGTTTCGCTAAGCTTAGAAAAGTAAAAGTTCAACTTTTTATATCCTGTGTTTGGGTGATTTACTTTTTTTCTTCTCATTTTTAAGTAAAAAAAAAAAAGTTACTTTAAAGTATCATTCATCTTAACGCCAACATAAGTAATTTATTTCTAAACCTATCAAAAATGAGATAAGTTGGATTGGACAATATTCAGTCTTAAGAAAGAAAAGTAAATGTTAAACATCTTGCCATTTTATTGTCTGCTACTGTCCTAAACCAAACATGCTGTGTGTGTCCATCACGAGCTTTTACGTTTTCATTCTAAGAAGTGAACTTAAACAATTATAATTGAATTTAGATGACGAGATGTATGGAGATTCCATTACCATTTTTTATAGCAAAAAATACTAAACAAGCAGAAAATCCAATATTTCTGAACCCGTGGTGGGAAGCAAAAGACAAATCACCTGCAATTTCACAAGACCAGCGCGAAGTGCTGACCCATATCCAAGCTTCTTGGCAAAAGCATCAGCCTTCGAGAGACAAAAAAGAAGCCGAAATTTATTGGCGAGAGTTCGAAAATGGTCTGGTGCAAGAAAATAAAAATAAACTACTACGGTATTCATCAGAAGGTTACCTGGAACTCAAATGCTCGGCTTACAAGATTAAGAACAAAGTTCACGAGATGTTGGAGAGGGATCACAGTGTGCTGCAACGACATCAAACAGGATTAACATATACAGTCATGAAAACCATTGCTTTCCTCGCTCCATAAGAACATGAAGGTTCTAAAACAGCTATTACTACCAATACTAATGATAATTAAAACTAGCTATAAAACAGTAATAATTCCACAATAAAGCATCATGTGAAAGGATCAACTAATGCTAGCGGCTTTCTCCAGAAACCCCAGTCATGAAGACGAGTTTATAGTCATAACACCAGCAGTGAAGATACATTCAAATGTACACATACACATATGCCACAGGTTTTTCACTGGACTTGCCAATTCTTGCTTATTAGAAAATGACGAGCTGCCTAAAACTGTGCTTGTTTGGATAAAGCCTATGCCTTTGTTTGGTTCGTTTTTAGTGGCTAAAATTAGAAGTTGGTAGAAATAAGTGATCGATAAGTGGGTAGTAATCGTGAGTCCTATGAAATGTGTTGTTAAAGTTAATGTTTGACTTTGAAAAGCAACTTCTTAGCAACTAAAATGAAAATCCAAACAGATACTGTGTTTGAGTAAACTTTGTTTGATTCCCACTAATTTATTTTATGGTTTGCTACATGATCAATTTCAACCACACATTCACACAATAAAATATTCCACACATTCTCCTAAAAATACTATTCAAAACTCATTTTTATTTATTTTTAATTAATGGGAATCAAATGGGCACTTATTAGTAACTTATAATTTCCAATGAAACATTAATTTTAACCACACATTCATAACTACTACCCATTTATAATTCACACATTTATGAGACCTACTACTATTCCTCCTTATAATTTACTAATAATTTCAGCCAAACGCAGGCAAACTTGCTGAATTATAATGTGATAGAAATGATGGTGGATAAATGGATAGTAATAGTGGGTCCACAAAATGTGTAATTAGAATTAATGTTCAATTTTCACCATTAATTTATAAAGAACATATAATGTTTCCCAAGCATGCACTAAATCTAGCTCCTAGTAGGGCATATGAGAAAAATAGTAGAGGCATAATAGCAAGCTGCGAGAGACTACCCATATGGGTTCCACTAAAATTTCCTTAGAACAAGCCACAAGTTTAACCATTATAGTGTATTAATACCTGAAATAGGATAAGTCCAATTAGAACAGGTTGTGTATCAAACCCAAAACTCTGAAAGAGGTCTTTTGAGTTCCTTACAAGCGTGTAACCTCCAAACTGAAAAAACGTGAGGATCTGCATTTGGATAAGAACTCGGTGAGAATTGAAAGTATAAATATCAGCAACATTCCTAAAGAATAGCTTTATTCCAATTTATCAAGCATAAGAATACATGGTTATTCTAGAAACGTTAATTACTATTCCAACACCGTTGCTCACAACCAACTACTCTTTCCAGCACGCCCAGCCTGGAGGGCAAAAATGGAACATCAGAAAGACTGGATATGATGAAGTATAGCACAAATCGAGAAACGATAACTATGCTAGAAAATATCCAATTCACATGCCATACACAACTCGTAAGAAATTCTTCCATAAATAGCACAAGAATCTAAGTTCATATTTTCAAAAGCCAGGTAGACTTGAAATGGGCAAGTATAACACGAGGCAGGTAATGAGCTTGAGCATTAATCAATAAAAGTCCCTAGTACATTTAATTATGTCGTATTTTTCTTGTTTTATTTCTTTATAGTGCCACCAAATTCATCACAAAAAATGATTGCATTAAAAATTCAACCACGGTAACCAGCCTTTAGAATCATTAACTTCACACCAGATCATTAAGTAGTCCAATTTACAGAAATTAGATAAGAGCTTTAGCAAGAATTGCCACCGTGAAGTTATGTTTCGAGGGAAACTAAAGTTCAAAAAGGTCAGAGATTGTTCCAGGAACATGAAAAACATTTTAACTCGTCTGGATAATTATTAGCGCTTCTTCCCACCATTATCAATGAACTTACAGGATGAGATTTATTGATATGATAAACAAAGTTAAGATCAACAGATGACAAAACAATTGAAAAATGTCATTCAAGTGTAGGATGTACCATTCTATATAACAGCCAAAAAAAGTTCAGACAGACAAATCTAGCAACAGAACTTTGCACGACAAGAGTAACTATTAACTACCTATAAAGATTTCCAACAAGACAAGTAGACAATCATGTACATTCTCGCACACCTTCCAGAAAATAATTAGGTAGACCATAATTATTCAATTTTATACATGAAAAATGCAATAATTTTTAGGGCACAACGGGAACAGCGACAACATTTGGCTCACAATTATATCTACCCAAATAAGTATTTACAATCAGCCTGCTAGAAATTGACTAACATACCTGAATCACAATGAAGGAGTACATAGTATGATTAAGCTTCCAGTGACCCAGTTCATGTGCTATTACAGCAACAACTTCCTCATCATTTTTGCACTGCATAACATCAGTCAATAGGTGAGATGCAACAGAACAGTTTTGGAAAAAAAAAAAGAAAATCATGAGATTAAAAGGGAAGCCCTACTACAACAAACAAAACCCTGATCAAGTCAATAAAGATTACAGGAGCTATGACTAAGTATCATATGTCGTATTATGAATGTCAAAACAATTCAAATGTGGAGTATCATTGGGTTGAATCATCAAAGATTGTTACTTGCTCTCCTACAGCGTCCAATCTAGAAATCATAGATAACAGCACAAGGACTCGAGGCTCATGAAAATCTGTCAAAAGTTTTTCTTTTATTAATATTACTAGTGGGAGTATCATATGATATATAGTCAGTGTTGGAAAAAAAATTGAGTTAGTGGGCGACTTTGGCAAGAATTTTGAGCGGGACCCGTTTGGCTATTTTGGAAGATAAAAGTTGATTTNATGAGAGTCGATTTGTGTTCTCCTCCGTGAGTACATCGAAATCATATACTTACTTGTCAAAAATGATGCTCGGGTGAATGAGAAATTGAAGCTCAAAGTATGCCATGTGAAAGGAGTTTATGTTGGTGGGAAAACTAAAAATTAAGTTTGTCCCACATAGGAAGTTAATTAAAACTAAAACCACTTTATAAAGGATTGCACTTTAGAATGGTGTAATTATGTGTAGCATAGAGGCTCTCTCCACGTGCGCGCGCAGGAGGGGTGCAAATCACGGACCGAAATAGGCATCGGACCTTAAACTTGTGTGCTGGCGCGACCTTCGTACACGAATGTCGAACCAGATTGACCAAAAAATTGGCCCCTTAGAAGAGCTTACGTTTTGCTACATTTTATTTTATTTTTCGACTGACTTCATTTTCTGAAACAGTTGAAGAATTTTGCTATGGGTACATAATAGTACCCATAGAGTTTGACATAATGGCCATGTGGCCACACACAATTGGGGGAGCACTTGGGTCCACCCTGTGGGTCCAGGCGCCCCCCCCCCAATTGTGTGTGGCCACATGGCCATTATGTCAAACTTTATG
>OU503057.1:4930869-4960096 GCA_912172775.2 Fraxinus pennsylvanica
GGTTAAAAGTTCATTTTCGTACTTTATATTATCGTTCTGTTTTGTTGTAATTCTGTTTCTGAAACCAATAATTCAGATTAACAAATTCGGTGTTGGTCTGATATTATTTAACTCGTTATCATATTTTCCTACAGTTAGCACTCTTAATATATGATTCATGGAAGCAGCATTTGACTTGGACTATTGAGAACAACGAAGTTCTTGCTTAAAACACATCAACCTTATATATGTTCTCCGTGTGCATACCTTGGAAAACATCTTTGCTATTATCGTCACCAAAACTAGATTCTCGGAAAAAAGAAGTCATGTAAGCATCATTTATTCAGGGGTTCTGTACAATAAATAGTATATGATTTTGGCACAAGTCTATGATAATGTCACCAATGATATGTTTCAATACAAGCAAACATCCTAATCACACAAGGACCTATTTTTCTTCAGCCATCATATGTCACACACACAAGTAACTGAAACTTGTTCTCATGATTACAAAAAGCTATCTAACACATTATAAAAGGATATACCTAAAGCTATTTCTAAACAAGAATTATCACCACCAATTTACTCAGAAGCATAATAAAAGGAAGAGAAAATCATAATTTCCGAGTACAGTATGATAGTGCTTCCATACCTGCTGAATCAATGTGTCGTAAAGGACAATGCGCTTGTTCTTGAAAAATCCGTACATGTACGCCTATAGAAATGTAGAATCGTAAGTCATATGTAACAGGTGGATCAGGGAAGCCAAATAGGGAACATTCAAAAAGGGCAAAGTTAAGAGGAAATGGATATTAAAACAAAACGAATTGACAGTGAAAAATCTTCTCTTCTCTTAAATAAGTCACAATTTTTAAGATGAGTTCAGTCAATTGTGATAGCACATTATATCAGTTCCAGTTCCAGTTCCATTATATTCTTTCTTCAACATATATCTCAATAGGTGACAGCAAAAACATATCATGTGAAATCAATTAATACCGGTGCTCCTTCTAGACAGGCGATCGAGGTGCTGTTACTAGTGACCCCAATACATTTTATTACACAAGGATGACATACACCAGTTTAGAATCATAACATATGCATAGTAGACCTCAAATCTACTTTCAGGTCATCATGTGGAAGTGGCAAATACTTGCCCTTGACTGCTAGAATCAAACTCAATGTGTACTCAGTAGCAGCATACTAGATTTTGACTCTTCATTTCAGGTCATTCTATTGCATGTTGAAGACCTCTTTGTTGGATTGAATACAATTTTTCTATACCAAAAGTAAAACACCCACCATAAAGAATAATTTTTAGTTTTAGGCCAAGTCCTTACGGCAACTAATAGCTCATAGTCAAAATTGATTGCAGACAGTTCTTACTAATACCGAACACTAGTAAGGGCAACGCTGAATTGTGCCTTCTATTTTTATGGCTCACAATGTTAGAAACACTCAACTTCAGGATCAATGACTTCAAAACAAGTCATCAGATTCCTCAACAACCGTGCAAGATATGGAACCAGATAGGTCCTGGTGGTGCTTTTGTTGGATTGTACAGGAGGGGATAGCTAATTCCATAAAATGGGTGAGCAACTCTTCCTAATTTAGAAAGACTATCAACTTTTATAAAAAAGTAACATCTTTTCTTTTACTTTACTCTTCATATATCTTGCATGCTTGAAGATATAATGTAAGGTGCAATGCCATGGATCTAGAACTAAATTGCTGTATGTACATGCAGACCATATAAAACAACAGCAAAAAACTAATCTGGTCCCCACTAAAGTTTGGTGCCAATAGCAATGTCTCAAAACAAGTGCCACGGGGTAAAATGTTGCAGCATTAAACGGACCTAAAACTAAGCCATTCTTCTTCATTTTCTTTACTCTTGTATCCATGCATTCTCTCTACATCTCCATCCTTGTCCCATTTGTCCTCCTCCAAGTTCAGCAACAGAATCTGGTCCAGATTGCTTAGTCTTTCTGTTGAGTGCTTGTTGCATATCAGCTGCTTGTCAGGTCTCTCACAAAAAATCTTCCTCCAGCCTTTTTCACATGACTGCCAATCTTCCTTTCCTAATCTTCCTCCATTCTTCTTCACCACAGAGTCTGTTCAGGAAAATCATTCAGCTTTAAAAGTACCAGCCACTCATGACCTTATCTTACCTCACTTGAGTCTGGAAACTCCTTCTCAACCCTTTACTGAACATTCTTTACAGTACTTGACCATTAATTGCTGATTGGAGCTGTGTATGACTTAAGTTCAATATATTTAAGCTTTTGTGCTTTTATTGTTGCTCTGATCAGCTAAGATGAAATTTCTACATGTTATTACTGCAAGTGTACAACTCATTATAATTGTAATTTTAATCATAAAATTCCTTGTTGAGCTTCCTCTATCATCTTATATGTGTAATAGGTGCCCGATTTAGACAAAGCTATTTGGTCATTTCTCTTCAAATCCTGTATCACACTGGTAAAGGATAATCCTTCAGTTTAGACTATCTGGAAGGTCGCGGTTCCTGTAAAATTAACACCTCACTTGAACAATAATTCTTCATAGTACAGAGGAAGTGTTAAGTAAGACAATAATCCTATGAATAGAACGAAAATCCAAGATGCTTGAAGAAATCCAACAATATTTAACTTTCTTTGCTCATTCTGTATGCTTCAACCACGCTAAATGATCCTATAATTTCATGAACATAAACCTACAAGTTTGCTCCTCAGAACAACAGAAACCAGCCTACATTTATTGGGAATAAGGCTTCATTCATTATTGTCCAGAAATAAGTATGAGACACCTGGTGTTCAAAAGGGGAAAAAAACAGAGGATTGATAACAGAATATAAAGAAAAAATTGCCACTCATTCCACCATAATTTTAAGTTAGGAATCAAATCAAATTTATCCTACACTGTTAAATTGTTAATAGCATTTGGCCCAAGTGCAGATTCTCATTGTCACAAAGACCATATATATTGCACTGCAAACAATCCAAGATATAAATAAATAAGAAAAAAAATGATCTACTTTACATTTCTATAAAAATTCATATAAAATGCACCTATTAAAAGAGAGCTGGGAAACAACTACAATTAAAAAAAAAAAAAAAAACTTACATTGCTATGGCTTGACCTTGTGGATCCATCAATAACAAACAGTTTCTTCAGGGGAAATTTGAGGGATGAAGCAAGATTCTCAATTTTGACCCTAAGCTCTCCATCTGGAAGCTATTAGTTGGCCAAAAAATTAATGAATAAATAAAGAGAATCCAAAAAGGTGTGATAAAGTCAGCCATCAAATACTACACAACTTTTCCACTTTTTGGCTAGTTAAAATAGAATGCCTAGTTTTCCAAGTTAAAAATAATTAGACAACTTACCGACGTGAATTTGTTGAAAAGTGGAGCAATCAAAATTGGATAAAGAGTCATCATGACAAGAGACAGAACAAACATAAAAGCCCACAGATAAGTAGCCAAGCATGGACCTCCTTTCTGCAACCAAAATGCATCATTCACTTAACTGATTAATCTCTTTCTTGCTGTCAATAATTCTGAAGTGATTATTCACAGTTTGTAAATGTTGAGAACAGCAATGAGAAAGAAATCAAAATATGAATCGTAATTAAAGATGTAGAAAAAAATTATGCTGATCCATATGAAATTGTTACCATTAGAAGATTTATTAGAGAGAAAATATACCTGCACTATTACAATGATGGCAGCTACAATAGGTGGACCAATCACTAGAGATAAGACAATCCCTTTTATCATGTCCCTAAAGAATAACCATATTGTTTGCTGTAAAAAGAAAAAATCAAGTTTTGAAGAAATGAGTTGAACACTAGGGAGATAAGATAAAAAGAAACAACATGCCGGAAAAGTTAGAATGAAATACAAAGAAAGTCTCATCAGGCATTCAGGTCCGTTATAGTGGAGGGGCATGATATATTAAAAATGGCCAAAAAGTCAAAGTAAATACCTTGTTGAAACCATGGCGAGCCTCGATTACAAAGGTTGAGTACAAAGAAAATGGCAGATCAGTTATCTGTGTAAAGATTTAAAACAACAGTCAATACCAAATAGTTACACAGATGTTCATATACAGCTACTTCAATCCATTGAATTGTGCCAAATGCTTGTGCTCCTAGTCTCCTAGATATCACGATGTTATAACTGCACATCCAGCAAAGAACATTGAGTTACTTGCAACTAATTTTAAGCTACTGGCCATGATTAATAAAGTGGAGTACAAAAAGCACACAGAGTTAATGTGCAAGTGATCTACGACTTGTTTGATTTGATTGAATTCATGTACTCTTTTAACTTATTTGATGTTTAAGTTCTGGTTCATTTTGTAAACCTGCTTTCTCTTGCTTTGGGCACGTGAATGCATAGAACTGCAAATCAATCCATTCAACCGCTTCTCATGGGGAAAAACAAGTGGGGATCTTATTTGATCTTAAGTTCTGGTTCATTACCTTGAACATGTGAATGCATAGAACTGCAAATCAATCCATTCAACCNCTTATATCTGTATCATCAAAGAAAATGTTAGATTAAAGCAAATTTGATTGTGAAATAGAGATCATAATTTAATTTCAAATAAAGAAGAACAATATGTGATTTAAAGCTTATATTGCATCTCTATAGGACAAGAAGAAGTTCTAGTGAACTTATTTTTTAACCTAATGAATGCTCGTGAAAGCATCCAACCTCTGAAATGCTTCAGAGCCCTCTATAACTAAAGCGCTAAACAATTATCCAAAAAATTGAAGTATGCAACATAATGATCAAAACTCGCAAAAAATCAAAAAAGATGACATCAAGATTTATCAGGCAAAACTCATTTCAAAAATGACAAGATAATGTACTACTGTTTTGAAGTTGATTCATTGTTCTCAAGGCAAAGAATATTCACAAGATGTAAAGACAGACCATCTGATCCAGTATCTGTGACCAACCTATGATTAAAATTAATATCCTTCTAAGCAAATAAGAAGAAGTGTATATGCACCTGCAACCAAACCATAACGCCTGCTAAAAATGCAAGTGTGTGGAATATCTCATTTTCTGCATTGAGACCAAAATGCACCAAAAACTCTCCTGACCTCTGCAGTCACAAAAGAGAAGGAGAAGTCAACAGAGAGTTCTTAAAGAGAGGAGCAACAATAAAACACAGAAGCAGTTACCTTCCAAAACCAGGGCAGTATCCCGAAGTAAAGAATTGCCGAGTCCATAAGTATGATTACAAGCTCGTGAACAAAATGGAAATGGCTGAAGTTCAGAAATAAAAACCAATAATAAAGTGACTTGTGGTTAGTGGGAAAACTCGTGCGGGAAAAACCCAGACCATACATGAATAACGACCAGAACAGAAAGCAATAATAATCAACCTTTTATCAAGACTATAAGCACGAGATTTTTCGAACTTCTCTACGCTAATTACTCCCATCAAAGGTTTTGGAAGAGTTGGTAACTTTATAGCACAATGTTGCCTCAAATCAAGGTAAGTCTCGAAAATATACACAAATATCATAAAGCCTGAAATGTTCCAAAGCCAAATTAGTGTAGGAAAAAGAAGTGAAAAGCAGATACAGAACAGAAAATCAGCAATATAATTATAAAGATATATATTCTCCAATCGAGAGAAAAAGGTCCGAAACAAGCAGTCAGATAGCAAATATAATGTGGTAAACGGGCAAATTTAAATTAAAAGGCAACAGAAGAGAGGGATTATAAAAGTAAACATGGAATCAATAATAAAATTGAACATTCAATTGAGCATCACACAGTTTGCAGAAATAACATGATGTTGAAAATTTCCGGAAATAAATGCAGAAAAAGTGTTAATATTTATAAAATGAAAAGTGCAATTTTGCATGCCACATATTGTATACCAAGCAGGAAATTTTTACAATTCAGAAAAAGGCCAAAGAGTAGCTACTTTTTGTAAAATTCAACCTGTACTCACCTCCAAAGGCCCTAAAAAAGAGGGAAGGGGACCAGAAAGGAAAAACTCAAATAAATGAATGGAGAAAATTGGATTTCTTCACATTTCTTTTTCCTGACAGGTCACTGATACAATCAAAATGTTCTATTCGCAAATTTGAAGCTCCATAATCTAACTTGAAGGCTGAAGCCACAAAATCAAATTAACACGTTTTGAAGGGTTTAATATAATTTTTAGGAACAAACAACTTCTTGAGTCAACCAAGATTAGCACTATTGATGATCAAGACCTGTTCATTTTCATATATCACAAACATCTTGCTGGAACAGATTCAGGAACACTGCCCCGGCTACAAATTTTAGATCAGAAATACTCTCTTCTCATTAAAAATACAAAAAATATAGAATCATAAGAGCTATCACTCGGTTCATAATCAATATCCTCAAAACCCTAAAACCCACTTCAAAACATATATGATATGCCCATTCAAGCGTAATAAAATCCTTAACAAATATTCAGGACAATAAATAACCATTAAACCATTAATATCAATTACAGAATAACAAGTATTCCAGTAGCCACTAACGAGTTAAGTTTCAACGAAGGGAAAAAAACGGCAAACGATAATATTTTTACACGCTTAATATATATACGTGATAGAGAAAGTAAAACGTACCGACTACGGCTTCCATGTAGGGAAACGCCATGGCGGATTCAAGTTTTTTGCAGAACAAGAAGAGAGTGTGGGGTTGTGGGGTACCAATTTATTTGAATTTATTATGTAACCGTGTACTTCCTAAAAGCAAAAAATGTGAAATTAGAGATGGCGACAATGCGCAATATGTATCAAAATAGAAGGTTTACAAATTAGCCCAAGATTAAAAATAGAATTTTAATTTTTAGCCCCCGTTTGAACCAAATTAAAATTCTTATTCTAATTATTCTGCTCATTTCCAACCATCCATTTTTTAATAAAATAATATTTTTCATCACATCAATAATTTTTCATTCTTTTTCAACCATATATTCTCCATCAATCTACTATTCTAAAATACATTTTTCCAAAATAATGTTACTCAATATATAATTGAGAATATGCGAATTTTATGAAATACGTGATTGAAATTAATTATTGACTTTGATTTCAGATTAAATTTTAAATTTAAATTTCCATCAAACAAGAAAATAGATTTTGATCGTTTATATATTAAAATAGGTAGTCTTGTTTGGTCTCGATAAAATTAAGTCGGCTTTCATTAAAATTATAATTTATCTTTCTCTTTTTTCTTATCAATCGCACATTTGTGATAAAATAATATTACACGTAATCTCAAAACAGATGCTAAATTTTAACCACACATAAAAAAAAAAAAAAATTCAAGCATTACAATTTCAAATAATGAGGCCAAACGGAGGCTAAATTGTAGTAAATTTTAATAAAAAATAGTGAAATGTATGTTAAAAAATTGATATATGTCATGAATCTCTTGAGCGATGTATTTGAATACGAGTTTGAAAAAAAAATGAATTTTAAGAAATTGGAAGCCGAATAAAAGTATACGTGAAGAAAAAAGTACACAAATTGATAGGATAATTACTAAAAGCATATCTAAGACTCTCTCTCTATTTATAAAAAAATCTTATGTATAATAGATAATATTTTTAACATGAGTGTCATCGACTGAGATTTTAATAGATTTTAAAAGTTTTTTTTTAAAGTAGATGTCCCCAATTAATAAATTTTATTAAAATCTAAATATCTCCAACTAGATTTTTTTATGCATTTCAATGAAATCATTTTTTAATATAGGTACACTCAATAACTCGTGAATTTGTGAGTATTTCTTTAATAAATGAATTTTAAAAGATTTGGAAGGATTGCAAACTAAAAGTATAATAGTTGACGAAATTTATTAGAATTTATAATCTTTTAAATTCCATTAAAATCTTGATTGAGGACAATTTCGTAATTTTAGAGAGTAATTTTTTTTGTTTTTTATAAACTCCAACAATATTCTCTATTTTAAATAATTTAGTAAATAGTGTACGTGAAATATGTAGCTTATATTGAGATGTAGTGGGGACGGTGTATTGCCTTTTTTTGTTTTTTTTCTTTTTTTTTAATCCCTCTCTATTTTTCATTTATTTTTCTATTGAAATTAAGTATTTAACCATTTTATCTCTTAAAATAAAATTTGTGACTAATAGACACGAGTGAAGGCCCAATGTTTCATATAAATTTAGGAGTCAGACTGTAATTTTCTCTAAGGAAGGTAATTGGTCACGCATAAGTCCTCATTTATGGGTTGGGCCAACCTGCCGAGTCTGTAATGCATTCGAGTCATCCCTTCGTCATTATTGAGTTGTATAAAGTTAAGTGAGATCTTTCATTCTTCACGTTTTAATTTGGAATTTACTATGTATCAACTGACACTTCAGTGTACAATCCCCTCACAATAAGGAGTCCATAATTTTTTTTTTTATTGGACGTAGGCCCCCTTATTGTGAGGAGGGCCGTGTACAAATAGTAATTTTTTTTACAAATTTTAGGTACTTAATTTCGATTGTTAACAAGAACACGTGATTGAAAAGATTGTAATGCATAACATTAGATGTGGTTAGATGAATACAGACATGATGCACGGATTATGTGTTACAGAAAATGCCTTATTCCATTAAGAAATCAACTCAGAGCATCCTGGATCACATGTTACTTTAGCACGAAAGTCAATGACAATTGGTAAGGCGGGTTTTAAAGAGATCTACGTAGCCAACTAGTTTGTGCGTCAAGTTTGTGACCGTCTATGATGTTCCTTTGAGTAAGTAATGGATTAAGGGATGACTCTATTCGATTGAGTAAAGCACTAACAAATAAACATCGCAACATGCTAAGAGCCTAAATCGTAAGTAATGACAACACGATGATCATGTTGTGGGGCATGTGAGCGACTCTCAGTGTTTGTGACAAAGCAAGAGTGCTCCATTCCCAAAGGATATGCTTTCAAATGAACTCGATGCAAGCATGGTGCACATGCTAGTTAGTTGGAAGAAATCAAGTTTGGGACATCAATGATGGCTACGTGCATTGGCACCGAGATAGGGTAGCATTCAATTGTTAACGCGAGTAAGTTTTGAAAGTGAAATATGCAATTAGTCATGATTATATTCGAAATAAAAGAAGGTTGGGAATAGCTTGAATTGCCGCACGGGCAAAAAAATAGTTCTACGCAGTGTCGGCTGTGAAATTATTTGACTATAATAACTTCCACGATTTATGTTATCAAGTATTAGATTGTTAGATGATAAATTATTTACTAGACAAATGTAAGGTATACAACAGACTCAAAATGAATGGGTGAAGAGGTACTATGGATAAGAATGACAATGTAGGGCACTAATTACGTGTAACATCCATTTGAATAGAATAGTGTACGAACTTAAAGATATATAAATTATGTAAATTTAAAGAAGCTATCGTCTAACACGTGGCTTGATCTCGAGACAAAATGTTATCGGATAAATAAGTATATCAAACAACATAGTTGATACTGGTTGTTAATGGTATCGTTGCTATAAATCTTTGAATGAATAACAATTTGTTTTGCGCGGATTATCGCTAACAATTAAAAAAATGTTCGGATGATTGTGTAAGGAACAAACCTCTTGAGACAAAGTCCCAAAAAGGGGTGCTTTATTTATGAAAATTACAATTAGAAAGAAGCAAAATGCCTCCAAGGGGTACAAGCACACGAAGTAAATTGAAAGTTTGCAAATAGAAAGTAAATGAATTGAAATACCATATTCTCAGTTGAGAGTATATGATTCGATTTTTTTTCTTCTATGTCTTTTTTCCTTTTTATACTCCTTGCACGGGCAAAAAAATAGTTCTACGTAGCGTCGGCTGTGAAATTACTTGACTATAATAACTTCCATGATTTATGTTATCAAGTATTAGATTGTTAGATGATAAATTATTTACTAGACAAATGTAAGGTATACAACAGACTCAAAATGAATGGGTGAAGAGGTACTATGGATAAGAATGACAATGTAGGGCACCAATTACGTGTAACATCCATTTGAATAGAATAGTGTACGAACTTAAAGATATATAAATTATGTAAATTTAAAGAAGCTATCGTCTAACACGTGGCTTGATCTCAAGACAAAATGTTATCGGATAAATAAGTATATCAAGCAACATAGTTGATACTGGTTGTTAATGGTATCGTTGCTATAAATCTTTGAATGAATAACAATTTGTTTTGCTCGATTTATCGTTAACAATTAAAAGAAAGGTTCGGATGATTGTGTAAGGAACAAACCTCTTGAGATAAAATTCCAAAAAATGGTGCTTTATTTATGAAAATTACAATTAGAAAGAAGCAAAATGCTTCAAAGGGGTACAAGCACACGAAGTAAATTGAAAGTTTACAAATAGAAAGTAAATGAATTGAAATTACATATTCTCTGTTGAGAGTGTTTGATTCGGGGTCTTTTCTTCTATGTCTTCTTTTCCTTTTTATACTCTTTTGCCGGTTTTCTTTTGCTGAACTGCTTGGAAACTGTTTGGCGCTCTATAATAATTGAAATTACATATTATCTGTTGAGAGTGTTTGATTTGGGGTCTTTTCTTCTATGTCTTCTTTTCCTTCTTATACTCCTTTGTCGATAACTCTTGAAAAATTCCTTGGAAACTGTTTGACGCTCTATAATTATCCACTTTCTTCGTGATGATTGACTTGTTAAGGAACTGCCGTTAGCAACTGTTGTTAGTGCTCTTATTGTTTAACCGCTTGTAACCGAGATTTTTGGATCGTGGGGTGTGATAAGTTGCTCAATAATTATTTCAATAACTGAACAAAATGCTATATTTATCCAGATCTTGGGCGTCTCTAAGGTTTGAGCGAGAGTGAGACCGCTGTTCTGAGTGACAATGGGATACTTCATTCGCTCAAATCTTGGGCGTTCTGCAGACTTGAGCGATGATAGTTCTCTACTCATGCGATGATAGTCCTCTACTCATGCGCTGTCATTATATTTTACAATTGTCTTATTTGGGCTCATTCCTCAATTTCCTTAAGCAATTGGGCCTCATTTTGTATTCAACACAATCCACGAGGACAAAAAAATAATTCATATATGATATACTCCTATAGTTGTTTCTTGGAGTCCCCAATCAAACTTTCTCGACTTTCCTCTAAGAATCTTTTAAAAAGCTGTGTGGTGCATACGTTCACTTTGAGCAAGAATATTTCCTCAATTCATAAATTTCTCAAAAAGCAATTTAGTCCATGTTCGATTTTGCTAAAATTCGAATTTTTAATAAATTCTGATAAAAGTGGATAAAATGTGTGATTGAAAAGTTGATAAAAGTTATGGATTTATGAAATATTTCAAAAATTAATTGTCGACTTTGACTTTATCTTAAATTTTTATCAAATTTTTAAGTTAAACCAAATGGGGCTCAAAAAGGAAAACAAAATGTAAGGTAAAATGGTGCAATCTTGAGAACAAGACCTAACTCAAGTGATAAGAGTGAAATTTTACCAAATCAGTTACTCGAGTTCGAATAAGTTCGAGTCTAATTCAAGGAAGAGAGAAGTTAAAAAATAAATAAAAATGATGCAATCTTCCTTTTTCTTATTTGGAGAGAAAAATAATAATAAATTAAACAAATAGTGCGTCTGGCACGTGTAGACACACACAGAACACGAACACCTTCAATACGAACACAAGATGGCACGCAATGAATTGCATGCACATAACGTATTTATATGAAGTCAAATAGTTATAATTAATGCACCTTCCAACGTTGGCACACTTTCTGTTTGAAAAGGAAAAAAAAAAAAGGAATTTCAGTTTTTTGAGCATTTCGTGTGGATATATATAAACTGACGAACTTTTTCGACACTCCTTTTTTTTTTTTTCTGCTTTATCTTTGTTAGTATGGAAATCCAAAACTAAAAACTTTATGATATTAAACTAACTTTTCCTTCAATATATCTGAAGTATCAAAATTAATCACAAATCCGTCCTTTGAGTTACGAAAGTTTTATCGAAACAACGCAAAAGTAGTGCAAATGTTCAAATCACTTGGGGTATGTTCTTTGTATCATTTTTCAAGTCGTTTTCTGTTTTCGATTTTCCATAAGAGTGAAAACGTGCTCTCTTTTTCATTTTCGAAAACTTGTTTTTGAAAACAAGTTAAAAATTTACGAAGAAAATTCAAAACAACAAATTTGTCGTCTTGGGTGTTTTCAGTTATAATCGAGTCAAAATTTTCAAAACACAGTTTGAGTGTTTTCAAAATAATTTTTTAAAATGCCAAAAAGAACACATTTTCAACAATCTCAAAGTGGACACTCAAAACACAAAATTCAAAATGAATTCAAAACTCAAAACACAAAGAGAACAACCCCTTATATTTCGAAATTTTCAGATTTTTGCGAACCATATGCTGCAGTGTACTTTCATATGAAAAAACGATTTTCGAATCCAGAACCGTACTTTGAATTACGAATTTTTTTCCAGAACAATGCAAAAGTCGTACTAATCATATAAAAAACTAATTTTATACTTTAAAATGATGTTTGAAATGGTTTATCGATTACCTTCAAGAAATTAGTTCGTCTTTAAAACTCCATTGTATCAAAGCAATTATATCAGCGTTGAAAGATCGATCTCTCCTTTAAAATGATTAATTTTTTATATCATATTTCCGACTTTATCCAAATACCGTAATACTTACGATTCTTCAATGTCATGTTCTGTATTAAATGTTACATAACCTCATAGTATGATAAATAATATTTTAATCAATTTATCCTTTTCAATACAATTTAAATATTTTTTCTTTACCACTGAGTGATTCAAAAATAATAGGAGTAATTAAAGGGAAGGATTGCTGTTGAAGCTGCTGTATGACGTACAAATGGTTGCATGAACCATGCATCGAAACCCATCCAAGTGATCCGGGTTGGCCCGAATGGTTGACCCGTGAATGATCTCAACTTGTCCATTTTCAATGCAAATTTAGGCTTAAATATATACTTGGTATGGAGTGGGTCATGCTTTTTGATGAACTTTTGAGAAAATTGCACTATTGATCCCCAAACTATTTCCCTACTAGTAAGTTTAACCTCAATATGTATAAAGGAGCAAGTTGATTCCCGATCTTGATTTCATTATAATGGTAGAATATGTTCTCAACTGATTGAAACCATCTAAAAGTATATTAAACCCCTATTTGGTGTAGTAAAAAATAAGACTTTCAGTGATTTTGATAAAAATTGATAAAATGTGTGATTGTTATTAAAATTAATTGTTGATTTTAACTTAGATTTTTTTATCAATTTGTTAAGCTATGCCAAATCGGAGGCTAAATTTTTATGTAAACCCTGCACATCCAACTGAATGAACCTATTTTTTTTTTTTCCAACTTTGATGATGTTCAAAAATTTGAAATCGAGAGTTTTTTTTTTCCACAGCAACCACCTACAAAGATATGAACGATTGAGAAATAATTTGACAAGTAACAAATTACGCTAGGAAAACAATGTTACTATTTTCCCAATTTTTTTTGATACACTGGCCAAGTACATGTGTAGAAAAATCATATTACTACACGTGCGAGAATTTGGACGATTTTTGTTATTGACAATTGATTATGTAACTAAACAGAAAGTTAGAGACCGATTTTTTTTTTTCAAAAACAGTGAACTAACTTACTATTCGAACAATACATTAAGAACCAATGGTGCAATTCTATTGAAATTTTTAATCCATTTGCTAAGTTTCCATGTTGTTTATTTTTTCTTAAGCGTCACATTTCATATATTCCTTTCTATATATAGTGTCACTTCCTTAACATTCTCGCATATTTCAATCAATTCTCATATTCTCTCTCTAAAGGTTGGGAACATTAGAGAAAGAGATGGATGCACAAAGATCAGCACTTTCACCTTCTCACGGTGGAAACAGCCCCTTCAAGGCGGCGATACTAGCTTTAGTGATGGCTGTGTTCGCCGGATATCTCTTGATATGTGTCATGATGCCTACAAGTCTTTATAGACAAACTTGGTTGCCGGATATTCGACTAAAATCCAGCCCCACCTATTTTGGAGCATCTGGTATTTACTCTTATTCTTTTACCGCGAGTTTGGTGAGAAAAATTAAATACTATCGAACAGTTTAATAAAGAAAAAAAAAAATTTACGTTATAAGAGAATGAAAAATGCTAGATGTACATCAAGGTCTACATCCCCTCACATAAAGGGGTCCACTAGAATAAAATATTTGAGTGGGCCCCTTACCCATGTGAGAGGGGTGTACACCGTGATGTACGCTCCGATGTACCACTAGCACGACTCATAAGAGAATAGTCAAGTACGTTTATGTGAATAAAATAGGTAGGCACTCGTATACATGCTCAAATATAATACTTAGCCCACGTTCGATTGATTGATTCACATTTTTCCCAAAATTCATTCTTTTAATACTCATTTTTAACCATAAATTATTCAATAAAATAATATTTAACTCAAATTCAAAACTTTTTATTATTTTTCAACATATTTTCCATCATATCACATCATAAACTGCAGTTTATTCTCAATAATGTGCATCAAACACCCCCTTAACCATTTGTATACAGTTGATCTAGATGAGGAGGATTGCACTAGGTTGAGTAATTGACATTTAAAATTCATTTTTTCAGACTCATCTTCAATCACACATTCTTTTGGTAAAATAATTTTACACGCAGATCCTAACTTTTCACTACTTTTTAATCAAACATTCTAAAAAAAAAATCAATTTTTACAAAAAAATTTCTGAAAAAATTATACATCAATCAGACTTTACATATATGGACAATCAGTTTTAAGCAATTATTTTTGTAGTACATTACAAAATAAGAAGCAAAAGAAACATACTTTTTTTATACTAATTATCATTTGTGTTTACAGGAGTAACATTTTTGATCTTCATGTTCCCTATCCTATTCATGGCTGTCATGGGCTGTGTATATCTCCATTTAGCAAAGAAATCAGGGGATAATCACTTAAAAGGGTACGTAAACCACCAAATAATAATGTCACGTTTGGTTGAAGTTGAAGCGTTAAATAATATTAAATCGTATTAAAAAGAAAAAGAAATTTTATTATATATTTTAGTCGTGCCTAATATTTTCTATCCAGAGCGAACGCTGAATCAAGAAAGTAGGCTTGGCTACCTAACGTTTGAACCAATTCTTTATTTTTATTTTTTTTGGTCATTTTACTTCATAAAATTAGCTTAAAAATTACTCATTTGGTAGGGTTTTTGAAAAGTCGAAAGCTAATTTTAAGACAAAAAATTTATTTTTTAAAACATATTTGAATCATTTTAAAAATACTTTGTCTTGTGGAAGAGTTTTTGGATGGAATTAGCGTAAAATAGCTTTCTCAGAAAACTCATGTACAACAAGTAGATGCTCTGGCTGCTCTGCCAAATGAGCCCTGAGGCTATCTCAGAAGGAGGAAATAGTAGGAAATAATGCCCACGTTCGATTGATTGATTCACATTCTTCCCAAAATTCATTCTTTTAATACTAATTTTCAACCATACATTATTCAATAAAATAATATTATACGCAAATTCAAAACTTTTCTTTATTTTTCAACTACGTATTTTCCACCATATCACATCATAAAATGCATTTTCTTCTCAATAATGTGCATCAAACACCCCATGAGTAGTTGACATTTAAAATTCATTTTTTCAGACTCATTTTCAATCACACATTCTTTCAATAAAATAATTTTACACGTAGATCGTAATTTTTCACTACTTTTTAATCAGACTCTAAATATATGGACAATAAGTTTTAAGCAATTATTTTTGTAGTACATTACAAAATAAGAAGCAAAAGAAACATAATTTTTTTTCTTCATTTACTCCCATCAATATTATTTATACTACTTATCATTTGTGTTTACAGGAGTAACATTTTTGATCTTCATGTTCCCTATCCTATTCATGGCTGTAATGGGCTGTGTATATCTCCATTTAGCAAAGAAATCAGGGGATAATCACTTAAAAGGGTACGTAAACCATCATATATTAATGTCGCGTTTGGTTGAAGCGTCAGATAATGTTAAATCGTATTAAAAAGAAAAAGAAATTTTATTATATATTTCAGTGGTGCCTAATATTTTCTTATCCAGAACGAACCCTGAATTAAGAAAGTAGGCTTGGCCACCTGAAGTTGGGGCCAAATCTTTTTTGTTGTTGTTGTTTTGCTTCATAAAATTAGCTGAAAAAATGACTCATTTGGTAGGGCTTTTGAAAAGTCGAAAGTTGATTTTAAGATAAAAAAATTATTTTTTAAAACATATTTGAATCATTTTTTTAAAATACTTCGTCTCGTGGAAGAGCTTTTAAAGAAAATTAACGTAAAATAGTTTTCTCAAAAAACTTTTATACAAAAAGCTCTGCCTGCTTTGCCAAATGAGCCCTTAGGCTATCTCAGAAGTTGGAAGTACAAAATTTTAGGGGATGTTCTCTTTGTGTTTGTGTTTTGAGTTTTGAATTCATGTTCGATTTTATGTTTTGAGTGTCTATTTTGAGATTGTTGAAAATGTGTTCTTTTTGACATTTTGAAAAACACCCAAAACGTGTTTTGAAAATTTTGATTTGATTATAACTGAAAATTTTGGATTTTCTTTGTAAATTTTAACTTATTTTCAAAAACGCGTTTTCGAAAATGGAAAAGAGAATGCGTTTTCACTATTTTAGAAAATCGAAAACAGAAAACCGCTTGAAAATGGTAAAGAAAACATACCCTTACTGACTCTAAGATATAGTCCTAGTACACCATTAATCATATTTGGTACATACTATTAAACTATTCTAAGTCCCTGTTTAAGCCATATTAAAATTTTCATTCTCATTCTTCTATCATATTTTTTAATAAAATAATATTTTTTAACGCATCAATAACTTGTCCTTCTTTTTCAACTACACATTCTCCATCAATCTATACTATTCCAAAATAATGTGGCTCAAACACACCCTAAATATAAACAAGATTTTAACCTTTTTTTTATACTATGATTGTTGCTCAATCTTCCTTACTAAATGTTCCATAAAATTTTGAGTTTTGCTAGGCTTACAGAGGTACCCCCACCGATCACTCACAAGGTGAGGGGTCGGGAAATTTTTTATCCTTTTTTTAATGAGCTCAGTCCCACATGGGACCCACCTCATGTGAGAGGTGGTAAAAGTTCTGTCAACTTATTTTTTTTACATTTGGCTTAACTCTAAAATTTTATCATCTAATCATTATAAACATGCTCGGAAGCCTGTAGGCAGTACTGAACACAACTGTACTGTATTATATATCTACTTTTAAGTTTTAATTTTGAATCATGAACTGCAGGAACGGAAAGCATAGATTGGCTATATGGAGAAGGCCTATGATCATGAAAGGACTTGGAGTGGTTTCAATTGTTTTAGTCACTTAAGGGTGTTTTTGTCTTTTTATAGCAAAAGTGGCATTTTGGGATTATTGTCAATTGGAAAAGTCAAAATGGAATTAGGGACCTTTGACTAGGTCATTTTGACAAGTACCCCTCTCAGAAGTCCAAAGTAGGTAAAAAATTTATTTTTTAAAACATATTTGAATCATTTCTTAAAAATACTTCATCTTGTGGAAGAGTTTTTAGATGGAATTAACGTAAAATAGCTTTCTCAGAAAACTCTTGTACAAAAAGTAGAAGCTCTGGCTGCTCTGCCAAATGAGCCCTTAGGCTATCTCAGAAGTCCCAAGTACAAATTTTACTAACTCTAAAATATAGTCCTAGTACACCATTAATCACATTTGGTACATACTACTAAACTAACTAAAAATAAACAAGATTACAACCATTTTTTATACTATGATCGCTGCTCGATCTTCTTTACTAAACATTCTATAAAATTCTACCATCTAATCATTATAAACATGCTCAGAAGCCGGTACGTAGTACTGAACACAACTGATTTGTATATATCTACTTTTAATTTTGAATCATGAACTGCAGGAATGGAAAGCATAGATTGGCTCTATGGAGAAGGCCTATAATATACTTTCCTGAACCTCACCAAAGTTGGATTGAACTGGCTTTCTTTCTCATGTTCATAGCACTTCTTGTTTGGTCTTTTGCTACCTATTTGCGTATTGGCTTTGCTACTATCACACCCCAATCAGCTGCAAAGAGTGGGGAGAAAGTGTAGGCATTTTTATTTTTTTTCACAAAAAATTAAATTATTTATTTCGATTTTTTTTTTCAATCACGTGTAATAATAACTGGACACAGTAATTATTAAAAAGAATTTGTAGAGACAATTTCAAATTTAATTTTTCGAAGGAGTTTACTTGACAATATTATTTATTGAAGTCACACGGTCCCACTTCTATGAACACTTTACGCGCCAGACATTTGATAAAAAAAACATAATTTGTCATATTATGAAAAGATCGATGTAACCCTGATGGTGAATTATGTCAGGTGGGAGGTGAAGTTGGAGACTGCGGCTCTCCGATTAGGTCTGATCGGTAACCTATGTCTAAGTTTTCTCTTCTTCCCCGTGACTCGTGGCTCATCGTTGCTACCACTTTTTGGTCTCACCTCCGAGGCTAGTGTCAAGTATCATATTTGGCTAGGACATATTGTCATGACTCTCTTCACTGCTCATGGTTTATGCTACATTATCTATTGGGCTGTCACACATAATATATCAGAGGTAATTTATTAATTACAATCAAGAATCCTATTTATTCTTATTCTTGAAATTAATTTGCATTTTTAATTATATGTATTTTTTATTTTTATTTTGCAAATTCAGATGCTGAAATGGGATAATACAGGAGTTGCCAATGTGGCTGGAGAGTTGGCTTTACTATTTGGATTAGTGTTATGGGCTGCAACATACCCCAAGATAAGGAGAAAAATGTTTGAGCTCTTCTTTTACACTCATCATTTGTACATTCTCTTCGTCTTCTTCTTTGTGCTTCATGTTGGCATTAGTTATGCCTTCATTATGCTTCCTGGTTTCTACCTTTTCGCGATCGATCGATACTTGAGATTCTTACAATCCCGGCAACGTGCACGCTTAGTCTCTGCCCGTATTTTGCCTAGTGAGACGATTGAGCTCAACTTCTCAAAAAGCAGAGGTATTGAACGAGAATGCACACATTGATATGGATATTAGATATATGTTGTTTTCATGTTGGTCACTAAACTTAAATCTTTGTTACAATTTAGTTATTCGATCTACTTCCTGTAGTTTGACTAACACAAAAGTCAGGTGACAACCTAGTGGGCCACATGACGTTTCTTGTTAGTCGAACTAATGGACATAGATGGAATGTCCAAATTGCAGTAAAAGTCGAGTTCAATGATTGACTTGAAAAATAAAATACAGTTCAATAACCCATAAGAAATCTCATTCGAAGTTTAATGATAAACCCGTATGTTTAACGCGAGATATGTCATTAAATCAACATATGCTATGCACTTGTCAATTATATAACAAGGGCTTTTTTTAGGACTGAGTTACACTCCAACAAGCATCATGTTTATGAATGTGCCTAGCATTTCTAAGCTGCAATGGCATCCCTTTACAATTAGTTCCAACAGTAACTTGGAAGCTGAGAAGCTGAGTGTTATTATCAAAGGCGAAGGGAGTTGGTCCAAGAAACTCTACCAATTGCTATCATCACCTTCTTCTGTTGAAAGGCTTGATGTTTCTATTGAAGGGCCTTATGGGCCTACTTCGACGGATTTTCTAAGGTATGGAATGAATTTTTAGCTCATTGAATGTCTCGACAATGTAATAGCTTGAACTTTTATTTGAAGTCATCTTTCAGTATAACATTCTAGCGCAAAAATCATAGGTTTAGGGGCCCTCACTAACCATTTATGAAATTCCAAAAGTTGGACTTTCACGAAGACAGATGAATATTGTATCGATGTATGTAAGCACAACAAGGTCGTTTAGTTTTGGTCCACCCCACACAAGTGAACGAGTCGAAGATATAAATACAACCTTGATTTTTGGACACTGGTAAACTCTAACAGAGTATTGCTTCTAAAATATTCGAAATTTGCATTGATGAATCATATTTTGTTGCAGGCATGACTTGCTAGTGATGGTGAGTGGAGGCAGTGGCCTAACCCCTTTTATCTCTATCATCAGGGAGCTCATTTATGCAAGTGAAACACTGAAATCCAAAACCCCAGAAATCCTTCTAATCAGTTCATTCAAGAACTCTTCAGACCTCACCATGTTAGACCTAATTCTCCCAATTTCTAGTGCCTCATCACAATTTTCCAACCTCTCTGTCCAAATTGAGGCATTTGTAACAAGAGAAAAACAACCCACAACACAACAAAAGAAGAATATTCAGACATTATGGTTCAAACCTAGTCCATCAGATGCAGCCATCACTCCAATCTTAGGCCGAAACAGTTGGCTCTGTCTTGGTTCTATAATCTCGTCGTCATTCATCATATACCTTATTTTTATCGGGATTTTGACCCGATACTACATTTTCCCAATCGATCATAACACAAATAAGATCTATTCGTCTTCTTCAAAAGCTGTGCTAAACATACTATTCATATGTATATGTATAATCATCACAGCCACCACAGCCTTTCTTTGGAACAAAAGTAAAAATGCAAAGGAAAGTACACAGATTCAGAACATGGAAGGGGCTACTCCAACAGCATCACCAAACTCATGGATTTATAATGCAGATAGAGAACTTGAAAGCTTACCCCAACAGGCTTTTCTTGAGGCAGTTAATGTGCATTATGGTGAAAGACCAGACCTCAAGAGTAAGTTATATAAACTCAAAATCATTTTGAGTTTATTGTAGGTTTAGAAACTGGTTTTATTTGCTTGTAGGAGGAAATATAAGGCTATATCTAGAGAGAAACTTATACTTCTTTCTTACTATTAAGAAAAAAAACTCTTAACTTAGCGTTACAATAAGTAACTCACTTTCATATTTGACTAAAAAATTAACCATTTAATTGAAACTTATTTATTTACTTATAAGTTGACTTTTTTTTAGTAAAACATGCTATTAAACTCCTTTTCGTTTTTCGGTCAATCAATCTTGTCCAGTTCAATATACCAAACATACTAAGTCCCTGTTTGGTGACCATTTCTTTTTCCAAAATACAATGTTTTGAATAGTGATTTTTAGGAGAATGTGTGGTTCAAAAGTAGTGAAAAGTTTTGGATTTACGTACAGAATATTTCATCACGTGAGTACGTAGAAAAAAGTTTTCAAATCGCGGTTGTCAAATGAGGGCTAAGACTTTGCACTAAAAATCTTTTTCTCTCCCTATTTATTACCTATCAACCACAAGCTAACAACCATCCAGAAACATAGCTGTATCGACTATCGACTACCTATTCACAATCATCGTCGACTCGGAAATAACCTTCCTACATTTATAATCACATAGGAGCCTGCCTAATCTAATTTCAAGTTAAAAACACTATGAAACTTCACCCTACAATTTTTACTTTGCTTGCAGGAATTTTGTTTGAGCGCAAAGAATCAAGTGTTGGTGTTCTTGTTTGTGGACCTAAGAAAATGAGACACGAGGTTGCCAATATATGTTCATCTGGTTTGGCAGCTAATCTGCATTTTGAATCCATCAGCTTCAGTTGGTGACGAATAAGAAAAAGGGTTTCAAATTCAAATGATCTCGTTCTACATCAGTGAATATATTGTTATATTTTCTTGCATTTTTGTCCTTTCATCTTTCTTCTGGTTGGCTGAGCTTTTGACATATGACTGTAAATGGGAAGATGAAGATACTCCCTAATTCTCCATGTGTGAATAATATGATTTCTGTTTGTCAAATAAATTCTATTGTCTCTTTTGTGCATAGAAAATCACTGCTGGAAATTGTTCAATGGATGTTTGAGACACTTTCCAAGTGGAAATTATTGGAAATATTGATTTTTTGTTTATTTAAAATATGACGAAAAATAAATTTTTTCATGCACTTAACAAATTATTAGTGCTCCAATAAATAAAGATTGAAAGTGCATCTAAAAAGTGATGGAACAACTAAAGCTATGGTGGCAATATAATCGCCCCAAAAAAAATTTATGGTCGAAGATTCAAAATGATTTTGCTATTTTAGAATGTTTTGTAAAGATTGTTAAATAGCACTTATTTAAGCCCATATTTGGTCTTTATAATTTTCAAAATATATTTTTTCTCTATTATTTTCAAGTTTTAACCAAATATTTTTTAATAAAATAATATTATACTTAAACCCAAAATTTTTCATCAATCATTATTTTAAAATACATTTTTGTCAAAAAGAATGGACTCAAACCGTCAAACGTGCTTTTAAAAAGTAAAATAAATTAAAATTTTATTAATTATAATGTCCCATCACTTCAAATATGCACCCGTGATTTGAAATCAGAATATGATATCAATTTTCAACAAAACATTTCGGGGCTGGTATCTTTGTGTTTCAGTTTTGTGTTTTGAATTTATTTTGAATTTTGTGTTTTGAGTGTTCATTTTGAGATTATTGAAAATGTGTTCTTTTTAGTATTTTGAAAATTTGTTTTGAAAACACAAAAAACGCGTTTTGAAAATTTTGGCTTGATTATAACCGAAAACACTCAAAATGAAAAATTTGTCGTTTTGAGTTTTCTTTATAAATTTTTAACTTGTTTTCAAAAACGCGTTTTCACTGTTTTGAAAAATTGAAAACAAAAAAGACTGGAAAATGGTAAGAAGAACAAACTCTTCCTTTTTTGACACCCTTTAAAACAAGAATTTTGCTGTCTAAAAAATATTTGAACGTAAACTCAAAATAATTTTTTACTTTAAACCACATATTGTCTAAAACATCACTGTTCAAAAAATCAATTTTTTCAAAGTAATGGCCATAAAATGGAGCTTAAAAATTTATTCATCAAGCCCTTGTTCGGTACACATTCTTTCAAAATATATATTTTTTAAAATTCATTTTCAACTATACATTTTTCAATAAAATAATATTTTTCATCACATCAGTAACTTTTCCTTACATTTTACTCACATATTTCTCATCGAGGAATGCTATTCATAGTCGTTCACTACAACAGTCGCCCTATGTGGCACACATATAGCATATAGTTATTTGATGCATTAATGTGATAGTTTTTTTACCACATTAATGCATTCAATACACACTTGAAATGTGTGCCACATATGACGACTGCAGCAGTAAGCGACTGCAAATAGTATTATTCCTTCTCATCATATCACTATTCAAAATATATTTTTTTCTCAATAATATCCATCAAACACATCATAAACACTACTCTCACCCCCCCACCCCATCTCTAAGAATCCTCTCTACAACATTTATTCCCGACTCTCTCTCTCTCCCCTGAAAAGTACAGGTATTGGAAAACAAAAGGCCAAAAATCCGGGTACAAAGAGTCAAGGATTAACATCATCTATCAAAGAGAATTGAAGAGTCACCCAGAGAAGTCCCTTTGGCCTACACTCCCCCGAACTCCAATCAGCCCTCAAATTTCGACTACTGGTACGTCTCTCTCTGTACTTCCAACAAACGCTACAAACCCATTATCAATTCTTCATTTTTATTACTTTACCCTTTTCTGTACGAATATTCAAAATAAATTCCTGCTCTATGTACTGTCTCTCTCTCCGAGAGAGCCCGTGAGGGTCTTCAAGAGTGAAGACGCGAGACCCTAGATCCATAATAATATAAACATCTTCCCGCCACAAACCCGTGTAATACGATGAACAGTTCCCTGGATGGTTTCTTAAAGATCCTAAACACCCTTTTCCTTCCTCCTTTTCGTCTTTCCCTACACTTTTACATATTTGTATGTCTTGAGTTTATGAAGCGATGATGTGTAATTAGAGTCTGAATATACGAAAAAATGGCAGGGTGGTCGAAGATAGTCGATGGTTGTAGTCTAGAAAGCTTCAAAGCTGTTCAAAAAGTGCAGAAAATTGACATCTGGTTTGATCCCGAGCCCTTCTCAAAAAAGTTGACAAATATTGAAGAGAACGGCCGGAACAATACGAACAAGCAGTTTAAGCTCTTCTTAAATGAATTTCTCGAGGTTTTTCTTATAGAAATTTTCTGGATTTTGTGTTGTTGGCCGCTCTCTGCAGTATTTTCGATGGGCAGGGAATTGATTTGTACAAACTCGTGTGAGAGAGAGGTAAGGGTATAGCATTAGGTTCGAAAAAGGTATAGAAGATTGTGAGTATTCAATGGACTTGGAATCAGATTTTAAAGTACTTCAATCTGGGGTATCATATGAAAAGAAGAAAACTACAAGAAAGTTGTTTAATGGTGACGAGGATCGGGGTTTAGTGGGATTGGATGGAGATGTTAAAAATGCTTATGAAAATAAACGTCTTCAGATTTTCGATGAAGAGATAAGTGAAGTCGAGGACGGTGATGGCGATGATGTGGAAAAGAATTCTAATGTGGTTTACAAAGACCCTACTAGTAGGAAGAGGAATAGGGGATGTTACTTGGGCATGTTGAAATGGATCAATAAAGTCGCGAAGGATCCGTGTGATCCAGTAATCGGATCTTTACCCGAAAGGCAAAAGTGGAAGTACTATGGCTGCGAGGAGCTATGGAAGCAGGTTCTCTTGGTTCGTGAGGCGATGATTTTGGAAAGGATGGTCGATTCAAGTTGTCAACAAACTAGTTCGCAGGTGCCCATCATGCTCTATGCTTTTGTGTGTATATAAGCTAAGGCAATATATTTCTTATATCTTTTTGTTCAATGTCATTGTATGAATTACTATAATTTTTTTTATTGCAATTATGATATACATTATATGCTGCTACTAACTTGAAAAAGATTTCAATAATTCTAAACTAAACCTGTTGGTGCGTAAGCGGAATTAAACTTCTTGAAACAAGAAGAAAGTTCAAAAACTCGAAAATTTGTAGAGAATAATTTTATTGTAGTAAATTGCTTAATTAAAAGCTTACAAAGCCATTGTTTATATAGATAAAATAATTTCCTGATTTTATCTACGTAAGGAAACTAAACAATATTACTAAAAGGAAACTAAAAAATGATACTGAAAGGAATCAAAATCCTAATCTAAAAGAAAATAAAAAGCCTTCATTTATTTTTTTCTCATATACTCTGAGGCTTGAGCCACTTAATTTGTTATCTCATTTTCCAGGCTCAGAGGGAAAGGTGTGATAAATGGTTTTTTAGTGTGCTGTGCTTGGAAATAATTAAACTAGGTGGATGGTGGATTTCCTATGTTGAAACCTTTTAGTCATTAAGTGCTTCTACGTTGTAGTGTTCCTCGTTCGTTAAAGTGAACATGGAATATGACACAACTAAGGTGTTCCTGTTGTTGAAAGTGTCGAGCTTTTTCCCTTAATTGAGGTTTGACCTAATAAGGGTACTTTGGAAAATTTGCACACCATAATATTTCTTCCTACTTAAAGAGTATTAAGGCAAACCTCTTTTTTGCATGTGTTGAGAGAATGGTACAAAGAGGTGAGTTAAAAAACAAATTGTAATCGTCTTCTCGTTATAGTGAAATTCTGCAGCTAACATTGAGAGCGAATCGCTATAAATCATGTGGTTTCTTGCTTTCATTTTTTGGCTCACATTAATTAATTGCTACCGGTAGTACAAATTCATTGTTTAATCCATAACACGTGTTACTATATTTTTTTGGATTTTTTATTCGAGTTCATTACAATTATGGCTACCTGTTTATTGAGATCCAAGAGTTTGTCTATGGCTAATGCCATTTAACCTTTTGTTTGAACTTGAAGCCATGCCAGTACAAAATAAACTTACTTGAATAACATTCGTGAAAATGAAAAATATTAGTACAAGAAAAGCAGGTATTCTTGGAGCTCAGCATTGTGGATTTCTTGAAATTCTGCAAACAAAAAATGAGGCAGGCACAGGAAATTTATTTTGCTTTGTCGCTGTAATAGTTTATCCAATGTGTTTTTATTATTCTAAAGAATTAGGGAGGGCATGGCATTTCAGTTTATACATTGGTTTTTTCGACATTTGCGTCCTCTGCCTTTGAAGTTACCTTTCTTTTCAACAAAATTTGTTGCTTTTGCATCTGTAATTTCTTCCATAACAGTGCTTAATTGAAGTTTCATATATATTAATATCTTGAAAAACTAATTTGGGTAATATAATAGTAGCATTCTTAATGAATGACTTGTTGACTCCTAGAGCGGGTTTAGGGCCCATTTGACACGGCTTTAGATAAATCAAACGTTGCTTCTAAGATTAAGAAATTGCTTTTGAACATATTTTGATAATTTTCTAGGAGCGTTTTGTCTGATTAGAAGAAGGGTTTTTAGAGGAAGTTAGATTACCCGAGGAAGCTCTTATACAAGGAGTAAAAGCCTTACCAAATGGCCCCTTAGTAAAAGTCAGAGGCAGTAGCCCCACAAAAGCATGTGCTTATAGATTCATTAGCTTTTGCCTTGTAGTTCTCTATTTGTTACTTTAATTACATATCCATTATTTGCCAGTTTATGACCAAACATATGGACGATATATCCACGCGCTACTTAATTTAATAATTTCTATACTTTGCAGAAGCAGCAAAATATGCATCCAAATATGTATGGCCAACGTGGTTCTGAAAGATTAAGATGCAGCGAGAGGCTTCTTTCTGCAAAAGATTCTTTTAAAAGGGCTCGAATTGGTTTGGAGTCATTATCGTCTGATTCTTGGAGTGGAGAGTATCCTGCTGATAAACAGTCTGATTCAATGGCGTATTCTGTTGCTTTATGGGGCAACTATCAGTGTCGGAAACGAATTCCTCTGGGCTCTCTATTTCAAGCAAATATACCAGAATTCACTGGGAAGACTAATGAAATTGATTCTACGTGGTTAGGTACCCGAATTTGGCCTTTGGAAAAATGTGAACATAAGGGAGTCCTAATAGAAAGGGACCGTATTGGAAAAGGAAGACAAGATTCCTGTGGCTGCCAGTTCCCTGGATCTGTCGAATGTGTCAAGTTTCACGTTGCTCAGAAAAGCTCGAGAGTGAAGCTTGAGTTATGCTCAGCTTTTGACAGATGGAAATTTTATAGTATGGGTGAGAAAGTTGCGCTTTGTTGGACGAAAGAGGAACAAAATAGATTTCAAGACATAGTGAAGTTGAACCCTTTATCGCAGGTCAAATATTTCTGGGACGAACTTCTAAAGCTTTTGCCTAGAAAAGACAAGGACGCTTTGGTAAGCTACTACTTCAATGTTTTCCTTCTCCGGCGTCGAGGTTACCAAAACAGGATGTCTCCGAGTAATATTGACAGTGATGATGAGGAATCGGAGTTTGGGCAGCTAGCAGCTAAATCTCTTGGGTCCATCTTCTGTTCCCCAAGAAATATGCAAAGATGTGAATTTCGAAGATGTACGAAATGACCACGGGGAAAGGAATTAAGAAGATGTTGGGAGGTGTTCACCGGTTCACCGCTATCGACCAATTTAACGATGCCAGTTGACAACAACTATATACTGGGATTTCTTTTTTCATTGAAGGTCATATTACGACAGAGAAAAATTTGCAGCTTTGACGTTCATTGGATATTGTGGCTTCATTTTATAGTTTTCAACACAATTCTTGTCCGTTTCTCATGAATATCAACTGATTTTGGTAAGTCGCTTTTACGTGTTACATATTTACCATAGGTTTTGACAACTAAGGATTTCTACTAACATGCTGCCTTTTCAAATGTTTGAGAATGGCCAAAATCATGAGCATGAAAAAACATTGGAGTGTATTAAAGTGCTTTGTTAATAATAATATTGGTTTATAACATTTCCTAGGAATATTAATTTAGTGCTTATTTTTTGCCATTTCCGAACCAAGTTTTCTTCAAAGAAAAAGTCGATAGATCCTTGGATCCACAATTAGTAGTGTTCTTAGAACTATAATTTTTGAAGGGAAGATAAAGAATTATTGTTCATACTTCATACATAATATTCCATGTCAACGTCATGAGCTCTATTGATATGTTATAGTCTCGTGCTGATACTAGTTATTCAGCTTGTGTTGCACGTTATTATGAGATTTTATTAAGTCCTTAATTTAAGACACATTCTCTTAATAAAATTATTTTGTACGTAAAATTAGGCCCTTGTTTGTTTCCAATTTTTTTCTCATTTTAATGAAAATTCTAGCCGCTACTTGGTCCACAGCCGCATCTTTTGACTTCACCATCTCACAGTGGGACCCATGGGTTGGAAAAAAGGGCACAAAAAATTAATTCTTGAGTACAAATAATGGGAAACTAACTGGGTGTAAAAAAATCGTACTTTTTAATTATACATTCTTCAAAAATCATGTTTTTACAATATCTATTTTTAAAATGGGCTCAAACATGGGCTAAGTTTATACATGTTAACTTTTGAATGTTGGGTTGTGGACGAGCTTCTTATTAGACGAGAACCTTCCTTTTTTTTTTTTGTGGAAATTAAACATTTCCCTACTTTTGGATATTCAAATTCTAAAATCAGATTTCATGTTTTAATGTTCAACAATTAGATATTTTATAGATAGATACATATTTTTTATATTTAATTAAATATTATTTTCATGTTTTAATGTTCAAAAATCAGATATTTTATATATAGATATAGATTTATTATATTTAATTAAATATTAATAATAATATTATAAAAATTAATATACACCACACCCCTAAATTAATTTCAAACCCTAAACTGTCTCTCACTCCTCTCTTGCTCTCTTCGCCTCTCATCTACTCTCTTTTACTAGCTCTCTCTCTTAAATTCCCTTTATAGAGAGTGCTGTACTCCGGTACCGGTGAACCGCTTCCTCGCCGTCGTTAACAGCCTTTCAAATAACAGCGATCTACTAAGACATGAGTAACAGCGAGCTCCTCCAAATCGAACCTCTCGAACTTCAGTTCCCATTTGAATTAAAGAAGCAGATCTCTCGCTCGATGTAAGCGTCGCTGCGACTATAGATGTGGTTCCGGTGGTCTCCTCTCAATTCCATCCCACACTCTGGTGGGCGGCAACTACAGTCGCAGGAGCAGCGCTCCTAGTGGTGGCTGGAATTAGGATTCGGATCGTGGTTGTTGGCTGCTCGATGGAAGCAAACCGGGTGGTGTTTGCAGTTGGCTCGAAATTGGAGAAAGTGACGGGTAATTTCTGGGCATTGTCGGCGTGCGGCGGCGATTCCCGTTCACTGGTTATGTGC
>OU503057.1:4977051-4988505 GCA_912172775.2 Fraxinus pennsylvanica
GCATTTTTCCTGTGTAGAATTACAGTGCGCGTTACCTCTCTTTTAACGTGCTGAATCGCGGTTAACTTTGAATGTGTGCCCAGGTAGGCCCCCTCGTAAAAGGAGAAACGGAGGAGAAATTGAGAACCCTCCGAGCAAAGATGTCAGGCAAGTTTAGCTCTTGGACCCGACCACATGGATATGAATTTATAGTTCTTCCTCTATTGTGATTANTCCGACCTGCCGGATTCGAACCAGCGACCTAAGGATTTCAGCACAAACTACAGTCCTCCGCTCTACCAACTGAGCTAAGGTCGGATTGTTATTTATACTTCAAATTTCATTTAACTAATTACATTAATCAAGGTGGTAACCTTTATTTGATTACACACCGATAACTAAGGGTATGTTCTCTTTACTGTTTTCAGACCATTTTCAGTTTTTAGTTTTCGAAAACACCGAAAAACGTTTATTTACTTATTTTCAGAAACAAATTTTCAAAAACGAGTTTAAAATTTACAAAGAAAACGGAAAATGCCAAAAAAGTTGTTTTAACTGTTTTCAGTTATAACCAAGTCAAAACTTTATTTTTGACAACAATTTTTCAAAATGACAAAAAAAATACGTTTTCAGCAATCTCAAAATTGACACTAAAAACACAAAACTCAAAATAAATTCAAAACTGAAAACTGAAACGCGAAGAGAACATCCCCTAAAATTGTTATTATTTTTACAAAAGTTTAACCTCGTGCAAGGTGGGTGGAAGCATGTTTGTGAGTACTTTTACGTGCTTGTAAACTGTGAGTTATATAGAATGTGTGATTTGTGAATAATAATAAGCTGTGATCTCGTGTATCTAAAAAATATATAAATAAAAAGTACAATTGATCTATTTAAACTTCGAAATATGCATTGTCACCGCCAACTGAAATTTTAGATGCTTGACCACCCTCTCATCCCTGCAATGCAAAACCGCAATCTCTCCCTATGAGATCTCAGCATTCACTCCACCAACTTCTCCATCATGATGACGGCGTTGTCCCCCCCCCCCCCACCCCAACCACCCTCCACCACCTTCTTCAATGCCGCCGTCGCTCCTTCGTTGCAATCCCCCTTTTTTTTCTTTTTTCTTTTTGGGTCATCTCTGTGTGCGTTTGATGAAAAATGGAGGGTGTGGGAGCAAGAAAATTGCACCTCAAGAGTACACATCGCTACAGTTCTTGGACGAAACCATCAAATCTTGGTCCATTTGTTTCCACACATTGTCTACATAATGAAATTGATATGGAAAACAGCAGTAAATGAAAATGGTAATGCTATTTCAGGGAGCCGATTGGGAAAGCAAAGATTGAGGAATTAAAAATGTAATAAATTCGTTGATGGTTCGATAAATTCGATCTGAAAAATAGCAGAAATAAAATGTTAAAACTATTTCAAGGATTGGATTGAAAATGCAGAGACTAAGGCTGAACGTGAGAGTTCTAATGAAGAAGTAACAACATTGCGACTTTCATGAAAAAAAAAAATGTAACAAAGAGACTTTTTCAAGTGTACAGTAATTTCCGATATATATTTTTTAAGGGTAAACTGTAGTCAGTCGACTCAGTCCAATGGTAAGCTCAAGTACATGAACAGGGAAACCAGTTTCACTACAACGATGTAAACGCACAAAACAATCTGCTCTAATACATCTTAAAATCTCTTTTAAACTGGGAAGAAACTGGTTATAACAGTTTACAACACTAGTCATTCAAGATTCAACTTTTGTTCTAATCTACACCAGGTATTGTATCCGTATTTTACTCTAAAAGATAAGTCGGGGATGTGATTACAGCCGTCATTCTTCGGAGGGTTTAAGTTGGACATGTGGGCAAGGTCTATCGGGTTCTCCTTGGGTCCATAAATGCTTCAAGTCACCTTTCTTCTTCCCCAATGTTATAAATGTGCCTGGTACAAAAGAAAAATTGAATCAACTATATAAGCTAATTATGGGCTTTTCACTCTCTTTTTGACGTGCCTTGTTACCTACCTAGTGTGAAAGGTACGATGTAAAGCAAAGCTGGTTGGCCATGTCCGTCCATCATGTTCAAAGCCACATATGTAACAAGAAGACCTGTGATGTTAAGAGACAAACTACCATATAAACAACAACCCTTTCAAAGCATGATTTTTTTATTATTATTATTTTTTTATGAAATACAGAACAAAATCTTGGCTTTTTTCTTCTTTAATCTGTCCAATAAGGTCAAATCCTTCCTACAGAAGATGCCTTATAGCGCATCACATTATTATGATAAAAAGCTTATCCTACCCCCAGAGGGGGAGGCACTTCCTTTTTGGGCTGGTTGTGGACAAGGAGGGATTCAGAACCCAACACTGTGGTTCGTAGCCATGTACTCTAATCCTCTGTGCTACAGGCCCCACCTAGTCTTTGTTGGATCTGTTCCTGAGAGTACTCTGAAAAAAAAAAGGGAACCTTCCCCCTTCCCTCACCAGCCATTTCATTTTAGGTTAAGAAGATGTGTAAGTGCATTTCTCTGTATAAAAAGTGTGCATTCTGAGGTGTGAAGTGGGAGAGAAGGGACACGAGAGAGAATTATATTAAAAGCCTGCATTGAATTCACTGCTGCCTATATAATCAAACCATACCTGAGCCATAAGCAATCATTGCCCATAGAAAGTATCCATCTCGTAGACTTTTTTTAGACAGCCAATNTTTAGACAGCCAATCGTATCTGCAATAACACAGGAAAAACTAGTTAATCTTGGCTCCCTTTGACGATCAAAACTATATCACATCTATGGTCAACTTATTTATGATGCCACATCATCGAAAAGAACCACCACCCTCATTCCGGACAAATTTGATGTTGGCTATTTGAATACTTTTATTATGGGAAATATATTTGTTGGCAAAATATAGACTCTTTCTCAATCCTTTTCCCAAACTAACCCTCCTTTTTTTTAATGGATTTGATCCATCCCATCGATTGATTGTATAGTATCTGAAAATCAAAAACAATTNTGGAAATATATTTGTTGGCAAAATATAGACTCTTTCTCAATCCTTTTCCCAAACTAAACCTCCTTTTTTTTTTTGTATTTGATCCATCCCTTCGATTTATTGTATAGTATCTGAAAATCCAAAACCTTTTTGAAGTCGGCAAAATAAAAAAAAGCATAGACTTCAGAAAAACAGTAGAGAATAAAAGCTCTATTGAGCCAATAGATTGGATTAAAAACTAAAAGTAGACGCGAAGGTTTGTAAATCATTTCTAACAAAATGATAATGGGTTTGGATCAGAAAAAAAGGCACAGTAGAGAACAACAAAGATCCAATCACACAACCTCAACTAATTTACAGGACAACAATAAGAAATACAATGTTTCACTAGGATTTTAAATAAATTGCTTTTTAATTGAATGAAAACCGGAATGGGGGTCAGATTAATCCTAAGGAAGTTATGCAGAAGCTTTTAAGAAATATTATGAAGCTACGAGAACTTATAATTAGCATTTTGGGAAATCTAAATGGACAATTTCAATGAAATCTTTCGATTTCTCGTTTTAATGTGTTCAACACCCCTATTTGTTAATTATGGGCAAGAAGAGCCATCAAATGTGCTAATTTTACATAACTCTGGCACTCAAACCTTAGGGAAAAGGCCACTAGTAGTCCTGGCAAAATGATATCGCCAAATCCAATGATGCTGTATCCGCCCCAAGGATCAAACATTCGAGGGATCTTGAGTAGCATGGGAATGCCGTCTTCGCCACTTTTATCACCACGAGCTACCTACATGAGAAATCAAACTAATCTGGTTATTTTCCATCGTTCATCTATTAAAAGCTACAATTACTCGTATAACAAGATTCGAACTATTGCTCACCACTATCATCACGCTCACTTTGAACAGCCATTTGGAAACAAACACCCAAAAAATGTCGTACAAGAACGCACAACTGAGTAGAACAGTTCCCACCTGAGCATGCCGAACAAAATGTGAGATCATGTTTTAGTATTACAGCATGTTTGGTAAGTATTACTAAATGTGACTTGAGAGTACTATGAACATCTTAACTTATTTTTGTTTACTATCCAGTCTTATA
Organism: Fraxinus pennsylvanica; assembly: GCA_912172775.2. Taxonomy (NCBI): domain Eukaryota; kingdom Viridiplantae; phylum Streptophyta; class Magnoliopsida; order Lamiales; family Oleaceae; genus Fraxinus; species Fraxinus pennsylvanica. The sequence goes on from OU503057.1 coordinate 4,981,141, forward strand.
CAATACTGTGTACATATGCATTTATTGTCAACGTGCCATGTCTATCAAAGAGTCTCCCTCATTATGTTTGAAGGAAATTTCGGATGTTTGATCTTATATTAAAGCCTAAGCAATAAACGTTCTTATAATGTTGAAATGTGACTGCATCTTTCTACAGATAACATTTAAGCTCGTATTATACTTAGATTGAGCATTGCACTTTCCTTTTTTGCTTTTACTCATTGTTAGGAGTGGCATTTATGTGTATTTCCCAAGTAATTTATTCATCTGTTCAAAATGAGCATTTATTCCAATTCTTTTTGAATTACATACTCCTTGAACACATGGTTTATTTTATAAAGCATTAAACACCAATATATTATGCAATAATACACATAGAAGTGTTGGCTCCTTGTGCCACAACAATAACTTTGCCTGACATTCCTGTAAACTGCAAAAACTTTTTAAAAGGCCCGTTTTGTGTTTTTCTTTTTAAATTTTTCTCTTTCCTTTCTATCTTGAATTTATGTTGTTCTAACTTTATTTCTTTTTTATTTGGTCAAGTGGTGGTTTCCTACTGATCTAAAATGTCCACAGAAGCTTATTTCGGGAATATTTTTTTTTCCGTTTCCCAACAATCGGTAGTTTAAGGACAATACAAGGACAAAATCTCTATGGGAAGTCACAAGTCAAAACCAGATTCTCAATTCGAAATCACAGTCAGTGAGGTTCATTGAGAAGAAACTTGTGTGCAGTTTAATGTTTTCTAGTGCAAAAATTTATTATTCTGTGCAAATAATTTGGAAAATGACAGGCTAATATAACAAAAGAGAACTATGCTGCTTGAATGGGATTGGTTGACAGTATTGCATATTATCAACTTAAGCATTTTAATAAATGGTTACAACTAGAAGCAACAAGAATTTATCAAATAAAATAAGTTTCAATAACAACCTTGAGATTGGGAACTCGTACGACTTGAAGAACTGTGATTATCAACGCGATTCCCTGGTTCAAAGGAGAAAATGGAAGGAAGAATTAAATGCATGCATTGGCAACATCAACATACATATTTAAAGACAAATCAAACTCTTCATTTTACAGTCATCGGCATCTACACAAACAATTAGAAAGAGAAAAATAGTGTGGAAGTTGCAATATTAGAGTAACTTCTATATTGTTAAAAATAGCTGTAGAACCTAACTGGCACACTTCATTTTAAGGAAAGTCGAGTTAATGTAAGATGTAACAAAATGGCCTTTGCAAATAACTTCATAATCAGGGGAGGATTGTGTGAACATCTTAGCATCTACATATTGCACAATTCACGCAAGGAAATGAGAGAAGAACCGCGTCTTTCTCACTTTACGAGCATGTTTGGCTAAGCTTAAAAAGATCATTTATAATTAAATAAGTTCGTTCTAAAATAATTAATTCCTTTTTATTCATCAAAATTGGAAATGAGTAAGGTTTGAAGCGATGCCTCTATTTATTGATAAACAAATATATAAGGGATATGGAATATTCATTCTTACAAGGATATCTTGGCCAATCCAAGCGACGGAGACACGGCGGAAAACTGCCCACACTACAGCAAATGCTATGCAGAAAGGAGAAACGGCAAGTGTCAAATATGATACAGCTCCCAGGAAAGGTACTTTAACAAATGACTCTGCAGCAGGTTCAAACCATCTGAAACTATATTGAACTGTTAGTCCATGCCTTTGAAAAACCAAATCCCTCAAAGAATCCACAAAGAAAAATAGCATCATATATCTCTCTTTGTTCCAAAAGCAAAATCATCCAGAAGAAATCTTTTATGGTAATTACAATTGAGAACATATTCAAGACACTAACTATCAGCAGGCGTCCCTCCCAAAAAGATAAAAAAAAAGGCCCCGGAAAGAGAGAAAAAAAAAAAAAAGGAACAAAAAGAACTTCAATAAATTCCCTACAATTATGAATTTGGTTGTAAGAAATTGAACATGGGAATGAAAACGCTAACAGTTTTAAAGGAGAAGTAAAATAAACTTACTCCCTCTGATTTGCATGTATCTGTAATGATGAAAAAAGGGAACTTATTAGCGTTCAATATGAATAAGTAGAAAAAGATACAAACTGAGACCATTTTTTCATGTGTCTACTAGCGTCAGGTTTTGATAAGATTTCCTAAACCAGTTTTGCCGCAATCTGGAGCTCACATAATGAGATAAGTTGAAAATGAAAGGCTTCAATGGAGAAATAGAACTAATGGATCCCTGGTTTGAAACTTGAATATTAAAATCATTAACTACATAATTCATAATTGTACCAAATTACCAATTGAAGAAGTAATTATTTTGGGTCATTGAATCTTAGGATTATCCACTATGTTGATAACACCTAACCTTTTTCATTCCTCAACAATTCCTACTCTGTGCCGAAAGGAAGGAAAACAGTTTTCAGAATGAGAAGGGAAAAAATGACTAGTAAAATATTATCCTAGACGGAAGGAGAAAAGATGAAGAAACATTTCTCACGTTCCCCCCAATTTTCTGCAAAATGAGCAGGAGAAAATGCAGTTCCCTCCAATTTTCCCTTCCTAACTAATTGGCCTGTTTTATTTGTTGCCTCCTAGGGCAACAAAAAGGCTCTCTCCATGTGAGAATAGGAAAAATTGAGATAGTCAAGATAACCATGATTTGAAGAAAAATCAAGAATACATACCATGATAATAGCGCCACCAAACAAGTTTGTAGACCCTGTAAGCACAAGGCAAAAGATTCAGCATTCAGGGAGAAATTCTATCTGCCCTAATTAAATCCATCTCTGACCATTTCTGACGCATACATCTTACTAGTCATGCATAATACGATTAAGGAAAAAATATCTCTCTCCCTCTTTGTTTGTGCATTTATCTATCTCCTTCCCTTTTCTTTTTTTCTTTTTTCATTTTTTTTCTTTTTTGGCGACGCTCTTTCCAACTATATTTAGCTGAAATGTAAGACCATGAACTTATAATTTTCTTTCAAAAAATAATGAAAACTTTCTACTGATAAGATATTTTCTTAGAGAACTTGTGTAATCTAAGACTGTGTACCTCTATACCACCGATGCAAAATAGAACCACCAGAACCTCAATGAACCAGTAAGACATCAATTTGTAGAGCATAACCAAGAAACAGGAAGCAATCACAACAAAGAAAATTGCTGATGTCGTGTTGATGTCCACAAAACCACTAGAGCGATTGTTTTCCTTGCTGAGATACTCATCGGAAATATCCTGCACGGTCAACCAAAATATATCAAGTGCATGATCAGAGGAACCAAATATTGACCGTAATCAGCAGAACCTTAATCAAATAGAAAAAACTATGTCTATAATGAGAAACCTTTAAGAACTTGTCCTGCTCAATAGCTGCTTCTCTTGCAGTGGATGCAGACCAATAAGATGCGCATAAAATGGTACCAACAGCCATTAGCCATAGAAAAACCTCAGCAACATCCACTGCTGGTCGTCGTGGAGAGTACAGTTGAACAGAAACTAAAAAGAAAGGTAAGTCCTTAAGCAACATCTCAGAGAAAGAAACCCCATATTGACAAAAGCTGAAGCATGTGTTTGGTACACCACATTAGACAATATTGGACTCTAATCAACAAATCTTAATTTCTTTCTTCCTTAATTCTGCAAGTTCTATACAGTGATATCCAATCCTTCCTATCAAACAAGCTAATAATGCCTAGATCTAGCAGCTAGAGCATCAAAATATATGTCAAAAAAATAAAATAAAATAAAATAATAAAATTATTTTTCATCTTTGACAATGTTAAACCATGCAGAGTAATCTTACCGTGAGAGTCATTCCTGATACTTTGTACCAAGCTAGCGCCAGCATCTTGTGGGATCATGACAGCAGGTATCTTAATGTCCACATCAGTTTTGTTGGCTTCACAAACCATCTTGAATAGTTCTAAAGAATTACCCCACCACAAATTAGGCCATGTCAGCTTTAACTTACAACACAACAAATGCTTCAATATCATCACACATTCACAATTCAGTGGTTATTAGAGCAATTGGTTCTAGACCTGGGTCCACCTATAATTATCTTTAGTTGGATTGAGAATTCACGGATTAAGAAGATAATTTTATGAGTTTTGAATAAGGAAGTTCACCAACATCATATGCAATTATGTAAATTATATTTCGTATAGTTGTACTGAGATCATCTTTATTGGCAAGAGTACATTGGCAAAAGTAGTATAGATCTATAACCTGTGCGGTTGTTCACAATAAGTATTGCTGAAGCACCAGCAGCTTCTGCTACATTTGCTTTGGTAGTGAAACTGCAATTACCCCGATGAACCAAGATAACCTCACCTGTGAGCTACAAAAATGTAAACGGTATATGAACTCAGGTATTACTACCCCAGGAGCACGTTTAGGTACGCTTAAGAAGTTCACCTCTAAGTAAATTCACTTATAAGTAAACATGTTTCAAAAGTAATAATTTTTTTAATTGGTCAAAATTGGAAATAAGTAAGTTAAGAGTTTCTTTCACAATAAAATAATTTTTTAAGGTAACATTTCCAAACACGTTTAGAAACAAAAAGTTACTTAAAACTTTTAATTTTTCTAAGCTAAGCCAAACGTGCTCTTAGTGCTTTTCGATCAGAAGGGTATACTTCCCATGGGGAAGTCATGTAGTCTTGACCACAATAAACTGTCTGTCCAGGAAAAAAGAAAACCTTATTCCGGGGTTTTGTACAACAATCAGGAGGATCTGCGAGAGCAACTCTAGACTGGTTGGCGCGTTTCTCTTTTGCTTCCAAGGTGGGACCAAACCGAGCACCGACACCGACAAACTCCATTACTTCTTTACCATTTAGCCAAATTGGTATTTTAACCTATTCCACCATAAGGAATTTTAGCTTCAATAACACAGATAAATGCATACAAACTTAAAACTGTCATAAACAAGGATAAAAGTCATCAAGATAATTGACAGTATAATAAAAATTAATTATATTTCGTAAGTTTAGTTTAATTAACCAAGTGCATCCATTAATCTGTTTACAGTGGATCTCGCGCTTATTTAAAAATGCATGCCTTTCAATTTATTTAATATTACTTCTTTTTTTTTGGAAAAGTTAAACGCCGTGCTTTACTTTATGACTATACTGGAGCTACAATTATAAAAAATTGAACAAAAAAAAAGGTGAAAGAGTAATGAACAACTAGCAAACTATTCATGAAAGCAGTAAGTACTCAATTCCAATATTTCAAAGATAAAATCTCTTTCTAAGTAATCAATGATTCCTACAAAAGCGACCTGCTGAAAATTCTAAGAAATCAGATTGAAGTCCAATTTAAGTGGTAAATTACATGAAGAGATTGTAAGTAAAATGCCGGTTGAAATCCATATTTAATATAGAAACCACGAAAGCTGACTCAATTTGAGAAAAAATTTAAATAATAGAAGCTTGGAAATATACTATTAGCTTCATCAAGAGCTATAATGGCACCAAGCAGATCAAAATATATTAAATCAAAAGGTCATAAAGGGTAATCATAGCAATCATAATCGCTCTTTCTCAAACAATTATGACAACAACAATAACAACCACAAGACAGTGAAAATATATACATATTAAGAAACCTCATACTCTATTAAAAACCTTATACGAAATAGGATTAGACCAAAAGAGAAAAAAAAAAAGGAGGAACAAATGAGTATACGATCATGTTTGGTGGCTTAAATTTTTTTCTTATAATTAAATAAGTTTAAAATCAATAATCTTCTTATTGATTGAATTGGACTTTCAAAGCAAATAAAGAGTTAATTTCAGAATTAGAGACATTTTTTAGTTGAAATAAGCCAAAAAAAAAAAGTTATTCAAACAAATCAGAAATAAAAGCAATTTTTCCTTAATTATAAGCTTAGTCCATGCTCAAAATCCTCCAAAACAATCTAGAAAAAAGGTAAAGAACATAAAATCGTTTACCCTATTGTTTACATAGACGATCGTCTTCAAACATCAAGAAAATTGTCAAAATGAACTATATACATCCATATAAAATTCATATCAATATGCAATTAAAAGGTGGAATATTCCAACATCGGAAAAAAGAAGATAAAAGAATGGATTTTACCAGCACAAAGTTGTTATTGCAACCAGGTCTTGCTGGAGCGATATCATCTTGGTGAACTATATCACCTGCAAACACCGCAGGACAATTCAATAAAACAGCAAGAACTGTACAGAAGGTACAGTAGAGAGCTCTGTTCTTCAACTCCATAATCTCAACCAAAAAGCAAAAAATTCAAGAAATTTCTGTGCGTGAAGATCGGAGTACAGGGTCAAATGGGTATTCTTTTGTGGAATATTATGATATGTGAACTGGGAGACAGAAAGTAGAGAAAATGAGACGAGAGATTTTAAGGCACTGTTTGACGTAGTGGTTTTTTTTTCTTTTGAACGATAATAACGCCGTGTTGTAACCGTTGAACTAGTTTTCTACTTTTCCCACTTTATGACATTTGGGCCGGTCGCGGATAGTGGCGCGTTCTGTACACGCCTTCAAGAAGTGAAGTACATTTCATTTTGCTGATGTCAACGTGATGTAAATTCGGACAATCTTTTCTATTTTGGAAATTGTCCAAGAATATTCTCACTTCGCCCACATTTAGCCTCTCAGATTAAAATTTAGATTTTAATTTGAATTAAAATTCATAACCATTTATAATTATATGCTTTATGAGATTTATAATTTTTTAATTATATATTTTATTAATTTTATCAAAAAAATTTAGTTTTAATTTACACCAAATCGAAGCTAAAGTATATATTTTTATCAATCAAAGTAGAATATTGCTGGCATCCGACCTCCGAGGTCAATAAGTGTTGTTTGGTGTATGCAATAAGCCAAAGCTAATGTGAGTTCGGTGTATGAGGTCAGCTCGGATTACGTAGTCTATTGAGGTCAAAGGAAACATAACGATGAAAGATTTCTTACACATTGTACTAACAGTTAATTAGTAAGTGGCATATGGACGATCTTACATCAGCGTCCGCCAAGTTTACCAATTATATGTTTTAGCTTCATTCTCTAAGTAATTCATTAATTGTTAGAGACCAGATGTGAGATTAAACTATGGGTGGCAATGGCTCGGCTTGGCCCTTACCCACACAAGCTCGTCGCTCATGGGCGCTCAACTCTTTTTTTTTTTTTAACACTATTTTGTGACGAATATGATTAAATTAAATATCACTTACTTGACTACATTCAATTTCGACATTTTTATCTTGCAGCCGATAATAAGCGTCTTCCCAGTCCTTTGCGCACATTAATGCTTCCAAAATATCTTATTTTAGTCGATTCCTGACCTCGAAGAGAACCCTCTT
>OU503057.1:5008506-5020910 GCA_912172775.2 Fraxinus pennsylvanica
TTTGTATCGTTTAAATCATCCGATTAGAAAGTTAGGACAAAAACTTCTAATTGAGTAGAGAATGCATGAATTGTTGATGTTGATTGATCCAATCTAATTGAGGGAACCCCGAAACTTCACTATTTTACATATTATATTAAATTTCATCATTATTTCCGGTGACATTTACATTTGAATGCAATAAACAAATTCCCTTCATCAAATTCACGAGAACCCAAAGTTATTGAACCCCTTGAATCACTTTTCCATCTCCCTGTGGATACGACACCCCAAAGCTATACTACAATACCGCGTAACACTTTGGGCGTAATCAAATGGTCTCGATTTTGAGCTGTTGAATTTTTTTTTGTGGAATCAACTAGTTGTTGATGCTAGAAATTGTTGTTCTAGCATCATCAAGAGTTTCCAAATTTTGAGTGATTGTTATTGGTGCTAAAAATTGATTTTAGCATCAACATGAGTCTCCCAGTGGATTGAAATCGAGAGGAATTGAGGGAGATGAAGTCTCCTTATCCAGGGGCTGTTTGGCCGCGGGAGACTGTGGGGAGGATAGGAGATGAGCTGATATATGAACAGTAAATTAGGGCACAAATACCTAGGTAACCCATTGGGCCAAGAAGTTGGGCTGTGAGTTTTCCTGATTGGGCCTAAGGGAGTTTGGACTTAAAAATTCATCGAGACTTAGGCTAATAGACCTTTGGACTTTAGATAAAACATATTGTACTAAAAACTATTAAGATTAGGATTTAATAATGATGATGCATCGATATTCGGAATTGAACTTGACTCGGATAATTTAAATTGGTTTTATAACTGCTAGCCGAACACGCTTTCACTTTAATGTTAGAGTTTAAAATTTAGCGACACGTTTTTCGAGAAAATAATTTTATAAAATTTAAAATTCTTGGTCGCTACATGTAGACCTTATACATCACAATTTCAGATATTCATTAACATTTCTTTAATTGGTTGTAGCTATCAATTTATATAGCATTTTAATGTGAGTGAAATAATCATTGAAATAAGAATTATGCATTCAGTTTATTTGGAGTTGGAGAGTTAATTATGCATAATGTCAATTGTGACCATCATGATTGCTACGTGTGACATGTACAAGAATCTGTGACTTGTTAACGCTGATTGTGTGACCAATGCACTATTCACTGTAGGGAAAATAAAAAGAATATATTAATATTTTTGGAAAATGTGACCCAATGCCAATAACCTAAATAACTTGTATTTATAGTATGTGACTTTTGCAGATTGACTGCAAATGTTTCAAAAACCTGTGTGATCAACACTATTCACTGTGACAATTAGATTGTAATGTGTGACATATACTAAGACCTGTGAATACTTATTTTGTGACAAATGCACTATTCATTGTAGGGTAAAAAAGGGTTAATATGTGTGGAAAATGTGACCCAATGACCTAAATAACTTGTATTTATAGTATGTGATTTTTGCAGATCGAATGCAAATGTTTCATCAACCTGTGTTGCTATTTGTGTCCATATGAGCACAAATAGTTAACTATTGCGTTGTCTGTGACCTGATATAACACTATGTCACTTGTAGTGTCCCCTGTGACCTGCTTATTGCGTAACTAGTATGAAATGTGACCTGGTGGCAATCCTGTATTATAGATCGTTTCCTGTGTATATACATATAATTATGACCTGATGACATTCATGATCAAAGCTATATCATCAAACACAGACCTACTCAAATGAAAATGACACAAAAAATTATAGTCTTTGACTTTTATAGATTTATTCAGAAACACGTGTGACCAATGCACTATTCACTGTGATCATCAGATTGCAATATGTGACATATAGTGTGACTTGTGACCCGTGAACACTTATTGTGTGACCAAAGCTATATCATCAATCACAGATCTACTCCAATGAAAATGACACCAAAAAAATTATTCAATGTTCAATATACAACTTGTTCAATTCACAAAAACTACTGCAAATCTAAATTGAAAATGACACCAAAAATTATCCAATGTTCAATCTACAACTACTGCAAAAGAAATAAAAAGAGGCCGACAATCAGAAACTATCAGATTTTGTTCATCATTTTATACTAAAAATAAAATTCTATCCATCGCTCAATGACAATCTCCTCCCCCTTTTTTATGCTTCCCCATCTTTGTAGGCTTGTACATGCACCGATGTTTATACAGCCGTGATGCTATGTCCAGCCAGTTCTGCCCGCGTCAAATTTTCTCGGCAATCCTTCTCCCTGACTGATCGCTACTTGACTCATGTGATTTTTGCCTTACTGTTGGAGTTTTCTTGGAACTGTCCATTGTCTTCCTTTTGTTTATTCAACTCGACGTTTGCACCGTTTTCTTCCCCTTCTTTTCATCATTTGTTTTCGCTATTGCTATTCGCTGTCGACTGGAGATTCTCACACTGTAGACAAAATGGAATGCACCGGAGTTTGGGTGGAGTTTGGAGATTTATCACAATTGAATTTGGAAAAGTGGTGGAAATTGGGCGCAAATAACGTGAAGAGGAGATAGTGATTGAGAGAAAATAGGGTTTGAATAAAAATGAAAGTTGAGATATTAACAAATTTGAAACCTTCAATTAACGGGAAATGCGCGTCAATTAATTAAAAGATTTATTATTTAATTAAAATAATAAAAACTTGAAATTGAATAAATAAAGTCGAAACCTGATTTTAAAAAATGGATCTTTAAACACCTGTTTTCATGTAATTTCCACAAAAAAATTTCTGTACGTATGGTTTAATCTTAAAATAATAATGTTGGAACTGTTAAAATTATTATTTTAGAGAGATTATTAATTTATCAATAAATTAGTTTATTTGTGAATTTATAGAGTATTTTATACTTTTGTAACTTATATTATATTTTCTTATAATATATGTAAGCACATAAAAAGACACATACAAACATCAAAGAGGAAACATTAATGTACATGACTTCAAAATTCAGCCCATGTTTAATCCACATTAAAATTTTCATTCTCACTCTTCTACTCATTTTCAACCAAATATTTTTCAAAAAAATAATATTTTCCATCACATCAATAACTTTTGTTACTTTTTCAAACACACATTCTCAATCAGTCTATTATTCTAAAATACATTCTTCCAAAATAATGTGGCTCAAACAGAACCTTAATATCTTGTAATATTAATTTCATGTACACATGGAATACAATTTTTGGAGTAATTAGTTTTAACTTAAGTCTCCTAACCGTTCAAAATTTCATCTCTCTTTTCTACTATGACGTTTCATTTGAAATGAGTTAAAAAATCCACAAGATTCAGTCGAATGAAGATATTAATGTTGAACAAAAAGTTAATGAAGAGGAAGGAATCAATGGATTGTATGAAATGTAATGAATGTCGAACACCTTTTAAAACTATTCTGATGAAAATGATGAGATAATGAAATCTCATATTAATGAAAATATTATTCAAGGGGTACTCAAAACACCTATAAATAATGATCATGATATAGATGATAATTGTGTTTTACCAACTGGTTTTCAAAAGAGGCATTTCAAGCAATTGTAACCTTAAATAATTAATTTGTACAAAATGAAATATATGTGCCAAATGTAGTATGTACATTGCAAAAAATAAAAATAAAGTTGAGTTTGATTTGGGTACAAAGAAAAAGCAAAAGACTTTAGATGAATATTTATTTTAAAAAAGAGATGAATTGAAGAAAATATTGTTAAATTAAATTTGCTAATATGTATTAGTATGAACTTTTATGAATTTAAGCATTTTTTATTTTATATATTCTTTGGGACTTAAAGATCTCAAAAATAAATAAATAAATAAATAAATATATATATACAAAAATGATCTATGAAAAATTTTATTATTTAAACGAGACTATTAATTTATCGAACATTTATTTAACGAGATTTTACTGTAATATTGTGAATGAATGCCTCATCCACTTAAGTTATCGATTCACCAGTTTATGTTCAAACTTTGCCACCTCCATTGAATTTATGTAGATGACCTCAAATTTGTAAGAAATAAAACTTGGTTTATTGTTGTATCACTGGAAGTATTAACATTGACTTCACATATTACCTGCGTTCAGTCCATCGTTGCATTAGAATTTTCCTAAAGACAATACCCAATTACTGATCTGCATAGCAACATAAACTAATAACAGTTGATCCAATTTTATCAAACTGAACATCAAGATTGTTATTTGTTCATAAAACTGAATAGGATACACCAGTAACTGAGAATTAAAGCTTCTTTTATATTAACTTTTAATAATTTAAGGCTTATAGTGGAAATTACCACCATAATATTCAATCTAGAATTCCACCAAAATTACACAAGAATTTTTTTTTTAACACAATTTTTTTTTCTACTAAAAAAAATTCAATGGGCTGGGGGCTGGACCGCCCCCGACCCCCCCCGATCCGTACTTGGGGTTTTTCATAGCCAGTCCTAAACCCGGGTAAAGAAGAAGAGTTGTTATAAGTTGACAGTCTAACTCTTATGACATTTCATAACAAGTTCTCGTCCTTCTGGGGAAGAAAAATGTTGTAAGTTCAATACTAATGCAAAACTTCGTCAAATCTTATAATACAAATGCAAATCTTCTCTATTTTTTGGGAGGATATAGTGCAACAATCTTGATGTTGTTGCTAATTTATTTTGCTGCTGTTATGAGAATTATATAATTTTTGTATTTGGGATAGCAAATCTTTGTTCTCCTGTTGAAGAAAAAGAGCTTCCTTTTGGAGCCTTTGGTTGTCTTCAAAAATTCTTTTGTTCTTCAGATACAGCTTTAAGTTCTCCATTTCCATGATCTCCATCTTGAAGTTGCCCAACTTAGCCTTTTTCATGACTTCATTCGACAATCTCGACCCCCTGTTACATGACAATGTGTAGTTACTGACAACTGCAGTGGTGGCCGCCTGGACCGGGTTCAGAGAGAGAGGGGTAACTGACCTGTTGAGCTGGTGAACACGAACCTTGTGCAAACATGGTTTTGAAACAGTTGATGATGAGCCTTGAAGTGACTTCAACTCTGATGTGTATGTATACATTATTCTCTATCAAAAGTCCCAAAAAGAGAGAAAATATTTGCTTTGGGGTTGAAAGGGCGATGTAGGAGATATTTTTTAGATGGTGAATAAGGGTTGGCCAAGAAGATGAATTTTATAGAAAGTTGTGGCTGCATGCATACTCTTACACGTGAGAGTAGGGTTGTTGTTTGTCGAAACAGGCGAGCCGGCTAGGTGCTTCCCACGGGCTAGCCTGTATTCCACGCGGGCCACCCGCTTGGCCGCCCTATGTCCAGCTCATATTTACCTATATTTTTCACGAAAAAAAGAAAAAAAAATGTATTTTCTGAGACGCCCTCTTCAAAATTCCTCTATGATAGAGGTGGGGATTTTCCACTATAATGATGGTATGAGGACTTTGTGATTAGAAGGCTAGCAAGTAGCAACTCCACTGCTGCAAGAAGCATGTACACTATTTCAACACTTTATTTTGGCCTTTTAGTTCATTTTTCCATTTGTGGGCACACAGAAAATGACCAGACAATGCACTCTACAACTTGAACACGTATCTTTTTCGAATTCTTGAACATAGGTCTCGCGTCTCCACAGATAATACCTAAAAGGCGGTGAATTTAATTTTGGTAAACATGATTACAGTTTGAATCAATTGGCAGTGGTCTTCAATCTATGCTATTGCTAGCTACATTATGTGGTCCGAGAGTTGGAAAAATCAGAGAATAATTACACGCGTCTATTTATTTGAATGGAATGAAAGTAATTATTGCTTTTATTATTGTTTGTTCTCAACTCACATTCATCATTCATTTGAAAGAGGTGGTGATAAGTATTGAGTGTTGAAATTACACCCAAATCACTCTCCCATCATTGAAGTACTATTAATTTATCAAATATTAACTATGGGAGTTCATATATTTGCTTAGTGACGTATATTTTCATTTTTCTTTACACATTTTATTGTAGTCACACAAGTATAGAGATGACAAAATGGCTCGAGCAAAAACGTGGCACGGCTCAAAACCACCGAGTCGAGGCCCATTTTAGGGGCAAAGGTTGGGTCCTTTAAAAAAAAATTAGAAGACACAGCCTACAAGCCAGACAGCTCGTTGCAGGCAGTTCTCTCCACACGAGAAGGGAAAAAAAAAATCGAGCTGGCTCAGCCCACTTTAGGTCAAGCTTCAATTTTTTGACCAAGCTCGGCTCGAGCCAAATAAAGCTCGACCCATTTTTGCTCGAGCTTCGACTCGTGACTTGGCTTGTTGACACGGCTACACGAGCATAAAATTGTTAAGAAGAAAGGCCATTCATTTGTCCAATAAAATTACAATGCATTGAAAAATGAATCAAGAAACCTAAGAGACAAGTCCAAGATGATCTCCTTTCCAAATAATGATATCACCAGTAAGTTGTAACTAGATCATCACTGAACTACGTGACCATAGACCTCCTGGTGTATTTTGGTGATAAATTACATAACGCTCTACCAAAGAATCTTACCTATCACTAGTGTATGTGACAACATGCCTCTTGATTTATTGCCCAGTAAAGTTGTAAAGTACATTAATAAATACTTACACATATAAACATATTGAACAAACAGTACTAAAACTGAACACCAGTTCTCGACTTGAAATAACAAAATTATTATTTTTTTTATTTTTTTGTAACCAGACCTGCAAGCTCAAGCCGATCATCTCTAACTACAGATTCTAGAAATTCACATAGTTTGTAAACCTCGAGTTTGGAGCATAAAGCAATGCAACACGCAACATTCCCAATCACCTTATCTAAAACAGCCAGACAAGTCTCATAATTCAATTAACTAAATGCAAAATCACCAATAGTTACAACTCTCGGCATGAGAAAGCCATATCAATTGTTAAAACCTATCTAATGTTTGATATGCGATAATAGACATGATTAGACAATACAACACAAAAATTAATATTGTCTATATTACTCCTATTAAACAAACCAATCAGGTAAAGGTATCGGGATTACTCAACAGAATGTATATTGTGAATGAAGATTTCTCAATTCCTTGCCATCCATAACACTGGGGTACAATTTCATAATGATATAAGTTATACTTAACCAGCCAATGGATTAGCATGTAGCGTCACACGATTGATCCTGATCTCCGCAAGAGGCCGATCTCCCGGTCCCGTTTGAGTCTGCACAAATACAATGACACGTTGATGAAAGTTGTTTCGTCCATGTAACAACAGAATAGACTCAACTGGCATATTCATGGTTAACATTTTAAAATTTTCAGCACTACTAGCATTTTTTGAGGAGAGCTCGAAGGAAGCCCTACATCAGAATCAACATCCATCCAAAAATTCTGGGAAACAGCTTAATACACATTTCTAACCAATGTTTTTGATAAATCATATTGTCAACCAAGCTTGAAAGGGATAAAAACCATAAACTTACCTTTTCCATAATGTCGAGTACTTCAAACCCATGAATCACTTTGCCGAAGATGGTGTACAATCCATTAAGATGAGGCTGTTTTCCATAACTGATGAAAAATTGGCTTCCATTGGTATTGGGCCCACTATTAGCCATCGATAGTATGCCTCGGGCATTGTGCTGGACATAAAGCAAAGAGATACGAGTGAATTCAGTGAACATCTGAGTGGCTATATTGACTGTTAGCAAAATCACACTTTCCAAACATGATCAAGGAAATAAATATGACGAAGCAGATATTATATTTTCCTCAATATGACGAGCATTTCAGTATAACCTGAATGCTCCTGGAGCCAATTAGGGAAGATTGGCCTACAGGAATTCTATGACAGGGCTAATCGGAGGGCAGTGCTTTATCAAGCAAACAATGGATTTGGTAGTTATAATTAAAACAATTATTTATGATGTTTGCTACTTCATCAAAGAACCTCTACCATGCTATAACAGAGTGATTGTATCATGTAAGATAACACAAGCTCGTGCCTCATGGTGCACACAGTGCTTAACCCTCTTTATTTATTAGCATGAGAAAATAAATTAAAAAAACCAATTTAACATACAAGTTGCTGTATAGATCGTGACATCAACATTGTTTTTCCCACTTCTGGAAAATAAACATGACCAAGGACATATTTTCCCCATAATGTCCTTATTCAGAATATGCTCCTGGAACCGCAATTCAAAACTAAAATATGAAGTCCCATGGCAATTACAATCATAACTTATCCTGGCATTTGATACAATGTCAGTGAACTATCTCTTGCCTTAACTGAGTTGACATTTACAAGAAAATAAAAACTTGTGCCTCAGTGGTTTACGTATTGCTTATTCTAGTTCTCAACGTTATAATAAGAATAGGAGCCTAAACAGATATATCAGTGCATATTGAGATTAAAATAATTAACCTCTACAAAATAAGGTGCGATTTATGAAATGGAAATAGGGCAAAAATAATATAAATTTCATCAAGTCCAGACAAAAAATACCTTAAGAGATTCTCGTATCTCATCATTGTACTTTTTTCCCCATATACTTGTCCCGCCTTTGCCTGTGCCAGTAGGATCACCACCTTGAATCATAAAACCCTTTATATTTCTGTGGAATATGGTTCCATCATAATAGCCACTGGCACATAATGCCAAAAAATTCTGCACCCACAAAATTTTTAGTACAATGAAAATAGAAGATGCTAATTAATGACTAAAGAAATTAAATACTGTGCCGCTAACCATGCAAGAAATAGACCAACATGTATTTATGGCCAACACAAAGGCATATCAAAATTACAAATTGTTCAAACACTTGGTTCTTAATCATTTTAGCAAATATCATTTATATATCCAGAATAACACAATATAATGTGGCATCCAACATCAGTACTATAACTCCTATCAGATTGTTCTTGTTTGATATTCACAAGTGAACAGATACCAAAAGAAGCACCTGACGGCATCGTCAATACTAAGAAACTCTCAAAATAGAAAATGCCATAGAGATTTATAATGCAATGTCAGCGCACCATGCACAGTTTCAGTAATATATACATACACTTTATGATACAGTAAATAGACAAATGTAACTCAATAACAGTCACTAATAAATTAAGCCCCTATTTGAACCCAATTATCTAAAAACTCATTTTCAATCACACATTCTCCTAATAAAATAACTGTGCAAGTAAACCAAAATTTTTTTTCCTGTTTTTTAACCAATCACACTCTTAAAAATCACTCTTACAAAATCTATTTTTTCCAAAAAAAATGAGGCTCAAACAGAGCCTAATATTGTGGAGATGATAGGGTGATCAAAGAAAGTAAATAACAATTATAATGTTTCACAAAGCAAATGTTACATTAATGAGGAAAAATGACTAGCAGCCACCACAAGGATCGCTGGATGCATCCAAGCACCAAATTACTAAGTCATCAAAGGTCTAGAAAATTATTACAACATGTTACGATGTCTCTATTCAACATAACAATATTATATACATATGGAAACGAAGCTAAATAAATCATTCACCTATCTGTCCAATAAACATACATATATTTTATTACTTTAATCTGAACGCAATAATTTATCATCGCTATGTTGCAGATTAGGCGCATCTTTTCAGCCTAGCTTACCACATCTTTAATGCTTAAGAGCTTGTTTGGCTAAAACCTAAAAATGCTCTAAAAACTAAAAGAAAGTACATCTTTTAAAGTAATTCTCATTCACCAATAAAAAAATCAACCGTACTATATATACATCATCATTTACATCATTTTTTACACTTCGCCACGTGGCAACACACCATTGGACAGTTTTAATTTTTGACAAATTTTTTTAACCAATCAACACTTTGCCAACACGTCATGTCAACCATAATGTCAAAAATATTGCACAAGTGGTATTTCCCTAAAAAAATATTCATTTAAAACTTACTTTTTTTAAGCTTAGCCAAACACTAGCTAATACTGGCAATCAGTGGAAATATGACACAAACACAAATGATGGGGAAAAAAACAATTGTTTGACAAAGCCTTTGATAAAAGTTTTAGCGGATTTTGATAAAAGTTTCGGGAAACGTGTGTGGTTAAAAGTTGCAAGTCCATAAAATGTACGTTAAAATTGGAGTTTGTCCATTGAAAAATGATAAATTTCTAGCAAAGTTTTATCAAACAAGCATTCAATAACCTAATTTAGCAATTTCTACGTCCAGAAATCCAAAGGAGTATACAGATAAACAGCTACATATGAAATATACAGTTATACAAAAATTAAGCTAGAATCAAAAAGAAAAAAAATGACCTCAGCAGTTCTGGGAACCTCGTCACAAAATATTTCGCACTTGATGTCACCCAAGTTTGTGTGAAGAGTCACTGACTGCAAAACCACAAAGAATTTATAAAAAAAAAAAATTAGACACAAGCTCTCTTAACAGAATGCATTGAAACTATTTGATGAAATGGCGCACTAAAAAAAGAAGAAAGAAACCCAAAATACTTACCATTTCTACCGAAAATCAAGTTCAATTGGAAAACTCAAAACACTCTTGAGCAGTGAAATCCGGCGAGATATATATAACACCAGAATTTTCCAGAGCTTTTTCGCAATCGTTTTCTCCGCTTTCCAGAGTCGCGTTTGTATTACGCACGCCTTTTCCGTGTTTGGGTTTGTTCCAGATATACAACACATATACGTATATATAAAAATACTGACACACCCTTGAACTATTTGGCTATTACATAGAGACTCTCTACATTTTAAAATATTATAGAAAGCTCTCAAAAAATTATTTTCTACCACAGAATGTCCTTGTCAGTCAAAAATAAATTTACACATGTTTATTTGTATTTCATTAGAACAATTTATTATTTGTATATCTTAAAAGAACTATCATTGCAAATTGATTCATTTGGTTGGTTTGCAATTGATGAGGAACAATAGCATTTTCAAAGAAAAAAAATATATTTTTTAGGTTTGTAACAAGAGTTATGCTACATGTACATAATTTTTTTACATAATCTTTTATATCTCACTCACATTAGGAGGTGGGGACCACGAGCCGCCATTTTTAAACACACACGGGCCCCGCACACATTGTGAGGGGGTACACCATTCGGTACCCCCCATTCGGTACGTATGGTTTTTCCCTTGTAACAATTATGCTTAGGGGTGGGCAACGAGTTGACTCGGGTGGTTTTTGCGCTATTTTGAAATTGAACCAACCTGGTTCAGTGACAAAAATTGATACAGATTGAATTGCATGGTCGGTTACTGATAGATTATGGGTCTGTTGCTAATAGATTAGGTTCGTAAAGCTTATGCTTAGGTGGCAATCTATGCTAACGTTGTTGTGAGGTTGAGGTTGACAAAAAAAAAAAATTCATCTTTCTCCATCAACCTAATCTCAATTCCTAGACCCATACCCACACCCACTCATAGAATTAGTTTTACCTGCTTTGACCGGTGAGCCTCAAAATAGTCATCGTTGTCACTGCGCTCATTTCCCCTCCATTAACCTAATCTCAATTCCTAACTTGAACTGTTCTAATCCTAATTTGACTTTGACTGCAAAATAATTAAACTCTAATACAATTCAATTAGGACTTAATTTTGACTAAAGAAATTGCCAATAAAAAAATTAAAAATCGTCAGTTATATAATTTGGACTTAACATAATTTACTAACTCGTCGTGTACCATAGAGACATGATTATCCCAGTATTCATATTTATGCATTCGTTCATGATATCGAGCCATGAGTTGTAGAAGCCCAGTCCTTCAGGCTTCCAAGCCACTTGCCAGCTAAAAACAACTAAATCGTCATTTGTCAACCACGATAATTCCTTGTAATCATTCTTTCAAAAGTCCTTTTTTTTTTTATCATACTCATTTGCAATCACACATTTTCACAATAAAATTTTCTTCACGTAAATCCAAACTTTTTTCCTACTTTTTAACCATACATCCTCTAAAAATTTTGTTAGGCAAATTGTTGTCAAACGACCTCCCCCGGGCAATGATGTAAGTATTGTCTTTATTCAGTCGGCTTCGACCAAATGACTGAATATGTTTTCGACACCGCAGTTGACTAAACCTATCACGTAACTCATTCAATAACTCATTCTTCTAAAAAAACGACCGTCAAACAGGGCATAAATCATTTGTATTTGGACAAACAATAATTCCATGACTTTAATTGGTTGATGGAGAAATGTTAGTGACTTGTGAGCTCAATTTAGGTCGAACCCAAAATGCACTACAAGGTCCTACACATCTACCCCCCGCTCAGTTTTACTAAAAAGGGCTGTGCTACAAGTACGAGGGTGGCTTCACAGGAAGAGGGGTGGTTAATTTTACAGGCACTCACATGCAAGGAGGGGGGGGGGGGGGG
>OU503057.1:5020948-5033620 GCA_912172775.2 Fraxinus pennsylvanica
GTTTTTTTGTTTTTGTTTTTTAAATACATGTGGGGCCCGCCAGTGTGAGAGACCTGGCAGGCCCCTGTGATAATGCCTCCTGTACGTGAGGCATTTTCCGGCTAAAAATCATAGTTGTAATAGATTTTGATAAAAACGGAAGAAACTATAATTGTGATTGAAAAATTAATAAAAGTTGTTGAATCCCTTTAATGTGCAGTAAAAATTATTTGACTTTGACTCAAAATTTTATTAATTTTTTTTTAGCTAAACCAAACATGAGCCTAGACTTATTGGCGCCAAAAATGCCATGTTGTAAAAACATTTTTTGCCGAGTTTCCGCTAACATTTAGCAGTAAATGAGAGGAAAGGTGAGAAACTAGAGTTTGGGTGTGCTTCTGATAAAGAAAAAGGTGGCATATTCTCAATTCACATAACTGCATTTTATTATTTATATTTTACACCTTGATGCAATCAAATTACACATCAAGAATCAATCCATCAATGCATATTTACATGGTACTGCTAAAAATGCATTTGTTGCTCGGGTTTCTTTTTACAAATTTTCTTTATAACGCAAGTGTTTTTCTCTAGCCAAATAACTCTAAAACATGTTTTGGATAAACGACAGAACTTAGTACCATGTTAGTTTAGTTAGAGCCGAATTCCCGATTCCACCGTTCAAGCTCTTTCCATTTATTCTTTTGTAGGCTGGGTCTGATAACAGTCTTTGCCTTCTGAAAATCTCCATATCTTAAGCGTCTTACCTGCACATAGCGAAGGAACTTACTGGCTTTAGAGAATTCACGGTCAATTTTGAGCTGATCAATGGGAAATAAAATGGTTGAGTTGCACAATGTGTGTGTGTGCGTGTGCGTGAGAGAGAGAGAGAGAGAGAGAGGACTATGGGCAAAATTTACACTGCTGTAAAATCGAAGCTCGCTCCTATAACTTTGAAACAATTAAGCCTCCATTGATCAAAATCAAATTTTTAGTAGATTTTGATAAAAAGTTAATGAAATGCGTCGGACCAATAAAATGTACGGGAAAACAAAACGAGTTTTAGACATGGGGCCAAACATTGGGTTAAATAGAGCTATTCAATCTTAAAGAGAGGAATATTATAGCTGGACAACCTGATTTGCCTTGACAGTAAGAATGTTTGTGCCAAGCTCTCTGATAGGCATCATTGCAGCTTCTTCACATAATGCTTGTAGATCACTTCCAGAATACCCTACAAAAACAACCTTATATTGAGTTTCAAATTAGATGAATGTACTGTTAGAGGAGGTTGAAGGCAATTTGGGAAAAATTCACCCTCAAAAGATCCCCATACGGTCAATAAACCAAATTTTATAGAACGCTTATTATAAGATGGAAGTGTAGTCATGCTAAAGAATACGGTAAGAAATGACAATATAAACCGACTGGAGGTGATACCGATAAAGAACAACTTAAGGGAAGAATGACTTCAGTGGTTAGAATATTTCTTGCAGAGACTAAAAGAGGATATTGTTCGTACGAGTGAAGCCATCTCAGTCTAACAAGTTAAGAGGGGTAGAACAAAACTAGCATGCACAAAGGATCAAATTTCTTAGATCTTCTAATAGACATTGCAATGAACCTAAAGGACTGCTGGAAAAGGATTTATGTAGCTGGCTCCAAATTTATTGAGAACAAGGCCTTAATTTGTTGTTGCACTGAAGGCCAAGTTCTATTGTATCTCCTGGAGCACAAAATATTCAATAGCGAGCACTGGACACCTAAATTCAAGGTGTGAAGTCACGAGCCAAAACTATTGACAGTGATCTCTTTGTAATTAATCTGATCTCATAAACTCTCCAAATCTTCCGTCTTTTCCTTCATTACTAAGACAGTGATCACTCTGTTCCAAAAGTCTGGATGTTGAAACTTATCCTACCTTCTGTTTCTTGCACAAGTTTCTCTAATTCTCGATCTGAAACCAAAGAAAGGAAACTATGTCAACTAGTAGAATAGTTTCTCTTGCAGGCACAGTAAAGTAGTAAAATAATATCTACATCGCTTAGAAACATGTTCTCACCTGGCAAAGAAAATGAACCCTTGAGTTTGTTTTTGAAAAGAAGTCTCCTGGCATTAGCATCAGGCAAAGGGATGTATATTCTCTTCACCTGTTTCAAGATTTGAACAAAAAGTCAATAAGGAAATTCCACTTCAAATCGCATCGTCCGTAAATTATAATTGATATTTTTCAAATCTGAGTAACTCTTCACGTTAGCTAAAACACTTCCTCCCATGACCCGGAAACAAAGAATACTGAATATGCAGGGTCTCAACAATAATTAAAGTGGGAATATCAGGAAGAAAATCATGTCTAGAGACTTGGCCAATTGGGAAAGTCAATGATTCGTCATGGCAGTTAAATCGTATAATTTAAATTTCTTTCATAAGGCCAAAAATTAGGTTGCTCCGAAGGTCAAGTGCAAATGTGGCTGCCAACATGAGACCAGACAGTAGGCAAAATCCTTAACTTCTCCGAAAAACTGGTCTTAGCAATTTTTCGAATTGAAAATCCATAAAAACCATATTAAACACACATTCTATGGAACCCATAACTTTCCCTAGTTTTTAACCACACATTCTCCAAAAAAAATTCATAATTCACTTGGAAAAATCTCTCCCAAACAAACATTAAATTGCTGAGAGAATTATATTCCCTAGAGGCTACATTGACACAAGATTCATGCATCGAGATACTGACCAGTCTTCTAACGACTGCATCATCCAATTCTTGTGGTTTATTGGTTGCACCTACAATAATTCATGTACAGGTGTCAAAACAACAAACGGTAAAAAGCTAGTCCACCAAAGGACAAATACAGATAATGTGTGACAATCATCAGAACTTGATGTCACAAGGGCAAGCATTTGAAGCTTACCAATGACAGTGACTAGATCATCAGAACTTGATGTCACTCCATCAAACTGAACTAGAAACTCTGACTTCAACCTTCGACTAGCTTCATTTTCATTAGTTGTCCTTGTTGACATGATACTATCTATCTGTTCCCACAAAGATTAATTTTTAACTATTAATCGCAGCTTCACTACACAAGCCAGAATAGAAAATTTGACCAAAACCAAAAGAAAAGGGAAGCAAAGAGAAGAAGAAAATAAGTTCCAAATACTGTACTAGCATAAATCAGGTGACAAGGCGAATAATAAAATCACAGAACATAAAACATGAAATGTAATAAATTGCGAAAAATAACATCCAGTATATTCTCACAAAAGAATTAGTATCAGACTTGACAACACAGGGAAATAATATAGGAACCAGGTTAGGAAGGCCGAGAAAAGACACCTCTGTCACAGGAATCAAAGATCTAATGAAAAGCTTCCTGTTTAACATGCACACAAATCCATATAAAATGATCACGCCATCAAAACGATAAAATACATTCAGGAAACATGGTCAGTAATAGAATTATCACATAAATCAAAATAGGTTTCTGGACATCTTCAGTATGTTGCCTAAAACATTCCAATCTTTCCCAGAAGTGCATCCTACTATCAGTAGATTACAGTAAATTAGAAGACATTCTGCACATGGTTCCTTAATCTATAGCTTAGAGAAAATTAGTAAGCCACTTTTAATTGCCATTAAGTTTTCAATTTGAAGAAAAAGATCGTGAAATTATCTGTTTAAGTACACTTATCTGAACGAAGGTATAATCAAACATATATGAGAGATGAATCTCACCACTAATTAGACTAATAAAGCAATTCACTTCGATATAAATTTCTGGTCATTGGGCTGGCCGAAGAAGCAAGTAGAGCAATGATTTGAATTGGAGATGTTTAGCATTCCAGTTAAGCAAAATTATAAATTGTCCAGAGAATTCAACTCTCTCTCTCTCTTTGTGGTTACGTGGGTGGGCTATAGCCTACAATCTCAGGAAAATTATATAATACATCAAGGGAGAGAGATGGATAAGAAAGATAGAAAAAATGTCTTACAAACTAATAATAGATCAACTTCAAGGCAGTACAGTACCTCATCAATGAAAATAACAGAAGGCTGACGGGAAATGGCAACCATGAAAAGAGTTCGAACAAGCTTTTCGCCCTCACCCACCTGATATTTTATGTAAATAATAAGAACTTCAACTGTAAAGAGTTAACACAACACACACACACACACACAGAGATGGCTCTTACCCATTTTGATGTTAGGGAAGAAGAAGATACATTAAAAAAGGTTGCATCTGACTCTGAAGCAACTGCCTTGGCAAGCATTGTCTTACCAGTGCCAGGTGGTCCAAAGAGAAGCAAACCTGTAAAACAAACACTACTCGTTTCACTTTTAAACATTATTTCTAGTATATTTTACAAATTCTAATTTGAAGTTCTTTTGCTATATATTACCTCTGGCTGGCTTCCGAAGACCAGTAAAAAGGTCTCGTCTTTTAGTTGGTAGAATAACCATTTCTAACAAAGCTTGTTTTGCATTCTCAAGGCCAGCTGCAGAGATATTTGATGTGTAAAATAACAAGTTAAAAAAAAGGAAAAAAAAGAAACCAGAATTAGGGGAGGAAGATATGCCATAACTTCTTACCAATGTCTTCCCATTTAACTGAAGGGCTCTGGTCCACTATAACAGAATTTATCATTT
The DNA here is from genome assembly GCA_912172775.2 of Fraxinus pennsylvanica. NCBI lineage: Eukaryota > Viridiplantae > Streptophyta > Magnoliopsida > Lamiales > Oleaceae > Fraxinus > Fraxinus pennsylvanica. Next base: position 5,025,582 of record OU503057.1, read on the forward strand.
CAACCAATTTCGCATCATAGCCACTGCCAGATTTCTGCATGGGTTTTGAACTCATAGCAGTATTAGCTAGACTCCTTGATGCAGAACTCTGTCTTCTCTGGCCAGAAGACTTTTGTACTGCCCCTTTTCTAGCCAGAGAAGTTGTAGATGAGATTGCCGTAGTGCGAGCCTTAGTTGAGGTGCTCTGAAGAAAAAATGTTAACAGGAATAAAGTTCTAAACTTAAAAAAAGGTTGATAATTCTATATTCTGGGAAAGCATTTTGAGGAAAGAGTTAGAAAATCAGTTCTTCCTAGTCCTCCACCCCAATCTGGAGATTGCTTTGCTCAATTAAAAAAGAGAAAGAAAAGGCTTCCTATCATCCTAATTTGTCAACTAGATTGCAATAAATCATTATAGTCAAAATTAAAGTACAGTTTGTATCTTATTATTAACAAAAACTACATAAAGCGTCAGATTAAAGTATGACTTGAAAAGTGAAGGCAATTCCATAAAAAATACGGGGGTAGATAATTGCTTCGACCTTATATCTATAACAGATAAAGACACAAACCAAAAGACAAACTTACACTTCAGTCAGAGCAATCCATACCTTGATACCGAATGTGCCACCTAAATTACGGTAAAAGAAGGAGAAGAAGACAAAAGCAAAATGTAAGTATTCCCTCTTGGCCATCCTTAATTAGATATTAAAAGGAACTTCTGAGAGAAGTTCAAAAAATTGAGAACAGAAACCTGATCGCATTCGCCTGCTTAAAGTTTGTAATCTCTCTGCTACTTGGCCTTGCCATTTTGATATCTTCTGGCGATATGATTTCACCTTATCCAGTTCACTGTTGGGGATAGAAGTTGAAAGCAAACAAGCAACAAGTTAATTTATGCTCTTCTTACTTAACCAGATAATCGGAAAACTGAAAGAAGTATGCATGGCCAATGGCTGTAGGCACGCCATGCAGATATAATTTCATTTCATTTATTCAAACGTGTACAAAAAAGATTAGGTTATATAATACTTATCTGCAAAATGGATTCTATTTGCAGAAAAATGTTGTTTTACAGTTTTATGTTGACTATGCAGTGTTCAGTTTAAAGTGAACTTTCACGGCCAAGATTCACAGGATCACAATCCCAATTCCTATGTAGCTCGGACTTGGGTACGGGTACGTATTTAAGTGTCGGATCTTTTATTTCTTAAAATGGAGGATACGGGGACATGGTTAAAAAGAGTCCAAATTTCGGACACGGGTACGTGGGTACGTCTTTTAAACTTCAATTCATTTTTTTTCCCAAAAACTTCATATGTAAAATTAATCAAAAATATTAATTGATTATTTCTATTTTGTCAAGTTTTGAAAAAAAATATTAATTTTTAAATTTTGCTATTAATTGTTATAAAAAAATTTATTTATATTGATTTTATAATTATCCGTCAATCATTTTGGCCAAAGAAAAATCATTTTTGAATTGTTTTAAAATTTTGTAACAACATTAATCATGATATTTTTTAAAACTAAAATGATCTTATCGAGATTAAAATAACCAAATGCATAATTGAAAAAAAAGACAAATAAACATCGTGTAATTTACTCAACCAATAAATCTATAAAATTAAAAGAAAAAGGCAAATAAATCTAACCAATAAACTTGTAAGACTGTAAATATATTTTAATCACAATTGATAAACTTCTTTTAAACAAAAAAAAAACAATGTTTTTTTAATAAAAAAAAAACCAGGCCCAAAACTTAAAACTAAAAACAGGCCCAACTAACACCAAGGCCCAACTAACACCACAGCAAGTCAGCAGCCCTTCTTCTTCTACTCTACGACTTGCAGCACCACAGTCCACAGCACAGGAGCCCTTCTTCTTCCCGCAGCAGCCCTTCTTCCTCCTCCTCCTTTCTCCTCACTGGCCGTGTCGGTTTAAACTTGCCGCGTCCGACCCGTATTTCATACCCGTACCCGCGTCGTGTCGTGTCGACACGGATATGGAGGCCAAAACGCCGAGTCCGAGCAACACAGCCCAATTCATATAGTAATAATGAGCCCGTTTGGGGTACTGGAATAGATAATGATCAGAGTAAATGCAATCTGACGAAGATAGTTTAAAAAGGCGGTAGTTGAGGCGCGCCTCGCTGTGAGGCGTATGTAGTATGACTCGAGGCGGTATTTTTGAGGCTAAAAATATGAGGCTCACGCCTCTAAATCTGAGGGCGCGCCTCATTTAAAAGTTGATTTTTCAATTGTATGAAAAGAAATTAGAAAGGGCCCATTTAAAAAGGTATTTTGGACCCAAACAAAACAATAAAATACCTAGAAAACTAAACGGCGGCCAGAAATTAGGTCACATTGCAATTGGTGGATGAGGATTGTAGAAATTGAGAGTAGTGAAGAGGAAGATGATGGGGAAATTAGATATGATGATGATTCCATTAACGATACTAGTAATAGTGATGATAGTGCACACTATTTGGCTTTTTTTTTTAGTTTAAGCTGCTTCTTTTTTTCCATTGCAAATGGAGTGATTTCTAACTTCTGTAATTTTTTTTTGCTAAACATCTTCTTTCTTTAGGTGGAATATATCTCAATATGTTAATGACTATATATTATATTTACTATATGCTCAAAAACTTTGTTTTTTTTGTATTATTTTATAATTCTTTTACTTAGATTTTTTGTTTTTTGTAAGGCTTACGCATCAATCCACCTCGAGACTTACGCCTCGCCTCATATAGAAAAACCATCTCAGTACTTAGCTTTGCTTTTTTAAACCTTGGAAGATACTATTAATTTGGACCCATTATGCAGAAAATTCAACTAATTTCATGCATATATTATTTTATGGATTAGAACTAAGCGATATTCCAGAGTGCACATGATTTATACGATAATACAATAATGTTCTCTATCCGAACAACAGTATTCTTTACCAAAAATAGTAAACCTGAATGACTTCAAAGTTTAAGAGGAAAGTGGAAAAAGATATATTTTAGAGCTAGCATTAACAGTAAGCTACTAAAGCCTCGGGATAAATTTTTTAATATTGACGAATTAATTCACTTCAAACGGTACATTATGGAAACTCATTAAAAAGCAAAATCGCATTCGAGAGAAAACGGTTAATCTCTATTACTAGACCTGCTAAAACACCTTAAACCATTGTGTACTTCATATCGGTGTCAATTGAGGGATATGTTTTTAGATCTTGCATTAACCCAACCCCCCTCCCCCCTCTTTTATTGTAATGTACAAATATAAGCACAACATATAGACAGTGGCAGACTCAGGATTTCGAGCCAGCACGGGAGGTCGTGGATCGTCGATCGTTGTCAGCAATAAAATGTTAAGAATCTCGTTTGATGCTCATTTTTTTTTTTTTTGGCAAAAAATGTATTTTGGAATAGTGATTTGATGGAAAATGTGTGGTTAAGAATGAAAAAGTTTTGAATTTGCATGTAATATTATTTTATTGAAAAATGTGCGGTTGAAAGAAGAGAGATACATCTATTTAAAAAAAAAAAATCAAACAAGGTCTAAAATTTAAATATAACAATTATTTTGTTCAAACTGAATATATATAATTTTGTTGTATTAATTAAAAATATTTACTAAATGATATTGTAGTCAAGTTTTGTATAATTCAAAGGAAGAGCATCGAATTTTTACAATTGCAATAAAACCACTAAAATGTAACATATATTAGTTTGGTAAATTTAGTTACAAATTCCATGAGTGCCACAATGGTCAAGAGTGCATTTTCCCACATAGAGGTCATGGGTTCGAACTCTCTCCATTATTCCATCTAATTTTGGTAAAAATTGTAGAGTTAAAAATGTTTGACAATAAAATTGTTGAAAGAGTGATTCGAAACGGGGACCTCACACTTGAAAATACAAGGTAAGGCCAACTGAGCTACAAGAAATTTATGAAAACAAAAGAACGTACTAGGTATATAATGTTAAAAGTTTCTTCATTGTCAACAAAAAAAACTCTTCCCGGCGAATCCAGCACGGGTGGCAACCGGGGCTCACCGGGTGTTGGGTCCGCCACTGCATATAGATATGTATGGGTTGTTCACCCCATTAAAGCGTTCCTAATTTTGGTTCATGCTGTGAGACAGTTCGATCCATATCTTGGGTGGACATTAATCATTGAGAAGACCTCAATACTATGAGAGGACCAGGAAGGAGGTACCTTGGGTGTACCAGTTATTTTGTCTGTTGCACAGTTAGGATAAAGTAGAGGGGTTACTCCTGTAAATTCAAAACTATGTCTTTCTCCACAACTTCTTTCTATCTAAACAAAGAATGCCTGATAAAAGGGGGAAACTTTCACCAGTTTCTCTCTATATACATAGGCGGTAGAAGCAATATCCTATGGCAGAAGAATCCATGCTTTTGTGATTCATTTCTGTTTGATTAGCACTCCCTTTTGGGTATTTCTATAATGTAGAAATATTAAGTTTCAAATTTCTTTGCCTCTGGTCAGCGGATAATATCATGAACTAATAAAGTGGCCATAAAAAGGCCAAGCAGAGGGAACGCAATCAGTGCAGCAGAGGGTGATTTCTATAACAATAGTTCCCTTCTGGGTATTATCATAATAAGACAAATATTGAATTTTTATGGGTCAGCAGACGGAAAACAATCAATTCAGCAGACAGGGTGATATCATGAACTAAAGTGTCCGTAAAAGGGCTGAAACCATAATAACAGGGAAGTTATAAGACAACTCCAACATAAAGGCTCTCTTTCAGTTATTTCTACAATATAACAAATATTGGTTTTTGAAGTTTTTTGCCTCTTTCCAGTTGATGGAATGCAACCAGTGCAGTGGATAGGGTGATATCACGAAACGACAAAGTGCCATAAAACGGCCAGACCATAACAAATGGGAAGTTATACAACTCAATTATAACGTAATGGCACCCTTTTGGGTATTTCTATGATATAACAAATACCCTATAGAAATAACAAATATTGAGTTTCGAAGTTCTTTGCCTCAGGTGAGCCATTGAATGCGGCCAGTGCAGTGGATAGGGTGATATCCAAACTCAAATGGGAAGATAGTCAACTCAACCAACATAATAACTCTGATATAGTCAACTCAACCAACATAATAACTCTGGTATAGTTTAGCATTTTTAAGTACTATTGCCTAATTGTTTTTCTATCTTTTGCTCCTCGATCTCTATTAGAGCTCAAGCTAAGCTCAGCCTCAGCCAAGCCAGCAGCTCAGCAATCAGCACATCAGCAATCTTACTTTGGCGCCATTTTGTGGAATCTAGTTAGTTAGAAGTTAGTTGGTTGATCTACAGCTGTGTTCATTAGTTAGTTAGATGGTTCATTTTCCATTGTATTTATATAACAAACTAGTGTTATGTAATTAATTTTTTGTGTATCTTCCTCAATGAATAAGAGAAATATCTTTCTTCTCTAATATGGTAGGTATCAGAGCATTAATCTGTTTTCTTCCTCTCATTTTCGACTGTGAATTGATCTACCTATGGCTACAGATTTTCCGAATCAATCCGCTCATATTTCTACATCATCAACCAGCAATTCAGCAGCTGATGTGGATCGAATCCATTCTTTCTCTACCATTTAGACAGCCCTGGATTGGTGCTTGTTTCACAACCCCTAATAGGAGACAATTACTCTTCCTGGAGTCGTTCTATGGTAATAGCGTTAACTATGAAGAACAAATTGGGCTTCATTGATGGATCCATTGTGCCTCCGGAAAACAATAGTGATTTGTTTAATGCTTGGATCCGTAACAATAACATTGTGATTTCATGGATTCTCAATTTGGTTTCAAATGAGATATTGGCGGGTGTAATATATTTAGAATCAGCTCATGACATTTGGACTGATCTTAAGGAGAGATACCAACAGAAGAATGGCCCACATATATTCCAATTAAGGCGTGATCTGATAAATTTAACACATGGAGAATCATCTGTTAGTACTTACTTTACAAAGTTGAAAACCGTTTGTGATGAACTCAATAGTTATAGGCCTTTATGTTCATGTGGAAAATGTGTATGTGGAGGAAATAAGGGCCTTGCAGAACACTATCAGACAAATTATGTCATGTCTTTCCTGATGGGGTTACATGAATCATTTGCATAGATAAGAGGTCGGCTGTTATTAATGGATCCAATTCCCTCAATTAACAAAGTATTTGTTCTTGTGGTGTAAGAGGAAAACCAAAGAAAAGTAAATATAAATGCTGAGGTTTCTGGTGTCAATGACTCAATGGCTTTCTACATTAGAAATGAAGCTAGAAAGTTAAATGTAGGACAATCAAATAGCAGATTTCAGAAGAAAGAAAGACGTGTGTAGATACTGTGGGTACACAGGTCATGACATTTCAAAATGTTATAAGTTACATGGTTTTCCCCCTGGGTATAAACCTAAGCAGAGAATTGGAGGAATGAATAATCAAACAAGCTCAAGTAGTCGAGCTAATCAAGCCAATTGTGCTATAGCTAGTTTAGTAATTGAACCAATTCATACTACAAATCAAGCAAAGGGTGAAGTTGGGAACTTTATGCAGACTTTGAATTCAGCTCTAATTTTTTGTGACAATCAAGCACCATTCACATTGCAAAAATCCAATCTTTCATGAACGAACAAAACATATCGAGATCGATTGCCATTTTGTTTGAGACAAGGTTAATGATGGATTTATCAAATTATTACCGGTTCGTACTCAACATCAGCTAGCTGATATATTCACCAAACCATTGCAGTCATCTGTCCTCTTTCCTCTCTTGTCCAAGATGGCTATACTTAATCTACATAGTCCATCTTGAGGGGGAGAATTAGAGCTCAGCCTCAGCCAGCAGCAATCTTACTTTGGCGCCATTTTATGGAATCTAGTTAGTTAGAAGTTAGTTAGTTGGTTGATCTACAGCTGTGTTCATTAGTTAGTTAGTCGGTTCATTTTCCATTGTATTTATATAACAAACTAGTGTTACCAATGTAATTAATTTTTCTTGTATCTTCCTCAATGAATAAGAGAAATATCTTTCTTCTCTAATAATCTCTACAGCTCTCAACATCTATCATGAACTAATGATATTGGAACTGAAGAAAAGCATACCTAGAAGTGATATAGGAAGGCACAGGAGTGGAAATGGCTTCGGTGAGTATTCTTTGAGCGTTCTGATAATGAGAAACGGCGTCATCTGCTAAACCACACTCCTCCGCCCGTACGGCCTTGGCAATCTCCTCTTGAGCCAAATCGAAGTAACCTTTTAGCTTGAACGCTACGCGCTCGTTTCCAGTTGCGACTCCATCGCCGCCGTTCATCGCTTGATCGGTGGCGGTGCTAGGATTTTGCTGAGACGCCGATGATGAATCAGACGACAGAATTGAACCCATGTTTTCGATTATTTCTTTAAGAAAACTCATTTCTGAGAATCAATTGAATTATCACATCTATTGAATTTTCTTTACTAGAAAAATAAAAATAAAATTTACAAATTTACGGCGTTGTATAGTTTTTTTTGAGAATTTTGCATTTCACATTTTCACGTGTTTTGACTGTTTTTTGTGGCGTTGTATAGTTTTTTTGGGAACACGCGGTGTAGTTTAGTTTGTATTTCACCTATCGAATTGACGATTTTTGGTCCTTTCTTTTTTTTTTTTTCAATTTTTTCTAATTTTATCCTCACGAGAACAATTATTTTCAAATCTACTTCGTATAAGAGGATTATTAGCATAAAACCTCCTTATGTTTGAAATAACGTGAAATGTCTCCACATTTAATTTTTATACATTTTCGCCCTTATTTACATATTTCATTATGAAAATCATCATTTCTATTCAATTTTTTAATAAAAAGTTGTGAAATGATGAATTTACTCTCCTAGTTAAATTAAAAAAAAATAAAGAACTAATTGTAACTATACTCTCAATTTTTTTAAAAAAAGTGCAAATGCTTTTGAAATAAATTATTAAAATGGTACTTAGTACACAATATCACTATCTTTCACCGTTATTGCGAAAGACATCCATACATTTCTTTCTTTTTAG
>OU503057.1:5035342-5052696 GCA_912172775.2 Fraxinus pennsylvanica
AAAAAAAAAAAAAAAAAATCGTTTTACACCCTCCCAATGAACTTTTTTTATGGAAATCAATATCGGGAAATAAATGTGTTAATTAATGGAATGTTAATGATAAAAATGCAATGAAAAAAATTAAGAATATATGCGCTATAGTGTATAAAAAGATTAAAAACAGTTGACCCCATTTTTTGAAAAAATGATGTTGACAACGGATGACAGATCTACTTACGTCCATGCAACCAAATTCTAACGCGTTTCGATCGGAGACTTGGACGTAGAAGGATGATATTTATAGACGTGATATATGCTTTATGACGTGAGACAAAAATGTTCGGACACCGGTAATATGATCAAAAGTGATTGCGTATTAATAAACAATCATAAACAACCCAACCAAAGCAAAATAATCTAAACTCATGCAAACAAGTATGAAATAAGCAAAAGAGAAGATCGAGTGTGGCTTTAGTGTAAATAGTTGCATTAGATTCAAATGTTACAAAAGTTGCCATTTATAAAATTATGGCCGAAGTGATAAGCATTGGACAAGAACCACGTGACTTCATCTCCCAAGTCGAAGCCTCACATCACTAGCCGCTATGCATTTAATGCGTTGATAACGGGTTAACCACCCTACATCTTGGGCTAACAATCCTAACATTCGTTATTACAAACATTATATCAATTATTTCTAGGGATTGCATGTAGATCCTTCGAAAGCTAGTAAGAGTTTCAGCCAAAGGGAGCTTTGGAGTGAAGGTCTTGGGCATGAAGAGCTTCGGGGACAAAGAGCTTCGGTTCTTATTTGATTTCTTTACTTTAACCAATTGGGATCTTTGTTGACTTTGTCAACTTTGACTCATGGCTTTACATGGGCTATCGCGTGATTTTCACTTGGAGCCTCGGTGGCGAGGCATAACAAAAACCTTAAATACAATTCAAAAATGGTGAAATAAAAAATGTGGCGTTAATTAACTCATACAAAGTTTGTAGTTTAGAAGGTTCTTTGTACTACAGAACAATGGTCAATCTTCATACTGATGGTGGGCTTCACATTTGTGCATTCTTGAGAGTATACTATCAACCAGCAAGAAATTGAGGCGGCTGTGTTTGTTTTTCTATGAGGACACAATTATAGCACAAAGATTGGGACACAAACTCTTGCAAAAACGAACTATGGATTTAAATAACACTGATAATTGACTTGGTTACTGGGGGCTGGGATACCATTCCATTTCTGCAAGTAATAAAGAGTATATACACTATTTGCCAAGAAGCTGATCGTTTTAAATAATTCACGTCCATAACATAAAAAGGGTTGCTCGCATTCATTGCTAGAAAGTTGGAACTTACGTCCTCCCAAGTTTCAATCAATCCATCCAGGAAATGGTCACAAAACAGCGCAGACAAGGTGCTTCAGGAATAGCGGAACTGCCTGCGATAGAGGTCGAATGTAGACAAAACACAAGCAGACTGCAATAGGAAACGCATGCAGGGCAAGCACGAAAATGAATTTTTTCCAAGTTAAAAACCACAGTTTTAAGGAGGATAAATACTGTGAATTGCAGTTGGTTGTTTTAGACGCGAGTGGGCATCAATTTGTGCAACTTGCATGAAGAAGTCAAGTCTAACTCGACTACAACAAAGCTTGAAGGAAGAAACAAAGTTCAAATTGTCTACCATAAAAGGGACATGTCAGCTTGCATAAGAGATGTAGAGATTTGCGACTTTCAAGAAAGCAAATATCAATTTGACTACCATAAAGATGGCATGCAACTTGCAACTAATGATAGCCCTTGGATCAATTAAATCTTGACCATAGATTTCAACTTACTTTGTTTATAAATAGATGTGCAATCTTATTTGTAAATTCCATGGAGTGATGGATTGAAGTGAGAAAAAAAACTGAGATCGTAAAGTTTTCAAGAGAATTCTCCCAAACTTGTTTTCACTATATTTCCTACAATAAATCTTCTACTCAAAGTTGCCATAATTTAACCATAAACGTTAAATTCTCGTCGGAAGTAAAATGATGACTTAATGTTTTCTCGTGAGGACGGGAATTGTGAAACGTTAAAGGCGCACTATTTAGTTAGTTCGGGTGTGTGACAAAACGAAGTCCGTGACATGGAGCCTGAGATTTCCGATGCCTCATGGAGATAAAATAGAGCCCTTGATATTATAACGTGAGAATGCGAATAGCTTGCCCATACGCCACATGGTGAGAAATGTATCTTTTCTCTGTTTGACCGATTACAATGATGGTAGCACATTCATAGACAGAGGAAGCTGAACCCCTGGCCTCGATGTCCATCCCTTCCTATTCCGATAGGAATCAATTGCCTGTAAACGAAGCCTTTCTTGTGAAACATCTTGAATCGTCTTCAAACCCTTTGTTACAACCAGAAAATTTAGGTCAATGCAAAATTAGTCATTGTTTGAATCTTATTGAAGAAATTCAGAACATGATACCTTGGGGAATGCAACTAACTTAGGTGGTGCTTCAACAATATCTCCAAATTTTATTTTTTCGTGACCTTATTGAAAATGAAATGCACCTTTCTTGTGTCATCTTCCTCCTCAGCCCCTTCCCTCTACCCTATAGCTCAAGAGCTAAAAAAACTAGCATACCTAGTCAGCCTCGAGAGACTCCAGAGTAGCAGGGGTCCCAGGGGAAGGGGGTGGCTACAGGGTGGGGATGAGGGTGGGTGATAGGTTAAACGAACGTTTGTTGGTAATGTTAGTTGTTAGGATTTGCGTCTGTTCTAAATAATCCCTATTCTTTAGGGACAAGTTGTTTATTTCCTAGTCACTAGCCACGTTAATAGAGATGTGGCTGCAGATTTTTCTTATTTTCTGTTATTCTGTAAGGCTATATATATGGCCAAGTTATCTGTTCAATTTGAAGTATAAAATACATTCTCCTATTTCCTTTGTTTTTACTAATTCTGACATTTGGTATCAAAGCCCTATCACAGGGGAGCTGATCTAAAATTACGAAACATCAGTCTTCTAAGTGTTGTGTGACAGAGTACGGCAACTGAGAGTGGATTTGTGCAACCAGCGATTCCAAAATTCGATGGGCACTATGATCCTGGTGTATGCTCATGGAGAATTTCATGCGGTCAAAAGAATACTGGAGTGTGGTTGAAGATGGGATTCCTGTAGCAACAGAAGGAGGTGTACTCACTGAAGCACAAAAGAAGGTGATTGATGATGCAAGGTTGAAGGATATGAAGGCAAAGAATTATCTCTTCCAGGCCATAGATCAATCGATCTTGGAAACCATCTTGAATAAAGGTAAATCCAAAAGCATTTGGGATTCTTTGAAGCAAAAGTATCAGGGCACAACACGAGTGCAGCGAGCTCAACTACAAGCTCTCCAAAAGGAATTTGAGATGCTGAACATGAAAGTGGGAGAGTCTGTAAATGAGTACTTTGGTCATACTCTTGCTGTGGTCAACAGATTGAGAGCCAATAAGGGGAAGATGGATGCTGTAGCAGTCATTAAGAAGATTCTGAGATCCATGACATCCAAATTTGATTACGTGGTGTGTTCTATTGAGGAGTCAAATGATTTGGATGCTCTTACCATTGATGAGTTACAATGTAGCCTTCTAGCACATGAGCAACGTATGAAAGCTCATGACATGGAAGAGCACGCATTGAAGGTTACTTTCGAAGAGTCATCAGGAGGAAGGGGGCGTGGTTATGGCGAAAATCGAGGACGTGGAAGAGGAGGAAGTAGACGTAGTTTTGACAAATCAATTGTTGAATGCTATAGCTGCCACAAGCTTGGACATTTTCAATATGACTGTCCAATGAAGAAAACAGAAGAAAGAATGAACTACGTGGAAGGCAATGAAGAAATGTTGTTGATGGCGTACGTAGATAACAAGGACGCCAACAAAGAAGAACTGTGGTTTCTTGGCTCTGGATGCAGTAATCACATGTGTGGCAAGAGAGCTGTTCTTAGATTTTGAAGACGACTTCAAGGAAACGGTGAAATTAGGAAACAATTCAAGCATGGCTGTGATGGGTAAAGGTAATGTGCGAATGTTGTTATGGATTTGTACATATCATTACTGGTATATTCTATATTCCAGGATTAAAGAATAATTTAATAAGCATTGGTTAGCTAGCCGAAAAGGGACTTGCAATCCTCATACAACAAGGAACATGCAAAATTTATTATCCTGAGAGAGGGCTGATTATGGAAACTGCAATGTCCTCTAATCGAATGTTTAAATTGTTTGTCCATACACAACTGAATGAGGAAACTTGTTTCATTTCTTCCATGGAAGATTCAGCCCGACATTGGCATTGTAGATACGGTCATCTAAACTTCAGTGGTCTGAAAATTCTCCAGCAAAAGGGAATGGTGAGAGGACTACCTTGTTTTGAAACCTCATCGAAGATATGTGAAGTTTCCCTAGTGGGAAAGCAACGAAGAGATCCATTTCCTAGACAAAGGACATGGAGAGCCTCTCGGATTCTTGAATTGGTGCATGCTGACGTATGTGGACCAATCAGCCCTATGTCCAACAGCGACAAAAGGTGTGATGATTCTAAGACTATAAGGGTGAAAAGAGAAAGAAATGACCAGGATTTGATCGACCAACATGTGGAACATGGTGACAACATTCTACAAAGCAATGTGCATGAAAAGAAGAAGCGAAGAAAAAGTAAAAAAGCAAATGATCTTCGATTTGAAACAGAAGAGCAGATGGGAGTTGTTGGTTCCAAAAGAAAAGAGCGTAAAAAGCAGCAAGGACCTGGTGTGCTATATCTTCTCTTCTATTTTTTGTGAAATTAACACAAGTGAAATAATGTTAAATCACAGGAATTTATTTACGAAGGACCAAATTGGGGTATTTTCTTTAGAATGGCCTATTTTAGTTGATATAACGTAAACGTTGTCAGAATTAGTAAAAACAAAGGAAATAGGAAAATGTATTTTATACTTCAAATTGAACAGATAACTTGGCCATATATATAGCCTTACAGAATAACAGAAAATAAGAAAAATCTGCAGCCACATCTCTATTAACGTGGCTAGTGACTAGGAAATAAACAACTTGTCCCTAAAGAATAGGGATTATTTAGAAGAGACGCAAATCCTAACAACATTACCAACATCCTCCCTTAAACTGAATACTAAATATATTCAGTTTATATTTGGATCTATGCAGACACCCAACATCCTTTTCAGCTTCACAAACATATCTAGCTTCAAAGGCTTGGTCATTATATCTGCAACTTGCTCTTGTGTGTGACAGTGTACCAGCTTTACAACTCCATCTTTAGTAAGGTCACGAAGGAAATGGAATCTGACATCTATATGCTTGCTTCGACCATGTAAAACAGGATTCTTTGAAAGCGCAATAGCCGAACTGCTGTCACAAAAGATTGCTATACCATTATTCTGAATATGATTGAAAACATTCAAGATCCTTCTTATCCAGATTGCTTGACAAACACATGAGGCTGCTGCAACGAACTCAGCTTCAGTGGTGGATAATGTGACTATTGGTTGTTTCTTTGATGACCAAGAAACAGCTCCTGAGCTCAAAAGGAAAACATAACCTGAAGTACTCCTTCTGTCATTTAAATCTCCAGCGTAATCACTATCTGTATAGGCAATCAGCTTCTCATCTCCGCTCTTCTTATAAAGTATTCCCAAATTCAGAAGTCCCTTTTAAATATCTCAACACTCTCTTTGCTGCCTGAAGATGAAGTTCTGTGGGGCGATCCATATACCTACTTAGAAGACTTACCACAAACATAATGTCGGGTTGGGTAGCAGTAAGATACATTAGACTGCCAACTATTTGTTTATAACGAGTACTATCCACCCTTAATCCATTCTCATCTCTGTTGAGCTTGCAACCTGGAACGATTGGATTGTGAACAGAATTGCATTCAACCATATCGAACCTTTTCAACACCTCTTGTGTATACTTCTTTTGACATATAAAAATAGACTCTGGTCTTTGCATTACTTCTATACCAAGAAAATATCTCATTTTTCCCAGGTCTATCATATCAAACTCATGCATCATAGAATTTTTAAATTCGAGAAACATATGCTCATCATTGCCCGTAAAAATGAAATCATCAACATAGAGACGGATAATTAGAATTTTACCACCTTTCCCTGCTTTGATGAACAAAGTATGCTCATAAGGGCACATCTCGAAACCTTCATTGGTAAAATATGATTCTATGCGACTATTCCAAGCTCGTGGAGCTTGTTTTAGTCCATATAGAGCCTTCTTTAATCTGTAAACTTTCTGCTCTTCTCCTTTCTTTTCATAACCAGGAGGCTGTTCGACGAAAACCTCTTCATTGAGTGCTCCATGGAGAAAGACTGACTTTACATCTAACTGAAATAGTGTACGTCGTTTCTGCGCTGCAAGAGAAACTACCAATCGAACTGTCTCTAAACGTGCTACAGGTGCAAAAACCTCAGTATAGTCAATGCCATATTTTTGGGTGTAGCCCTTAGCAACCAAACGGGCTTTGTACTTTTCAACCTCACATTTTCATTGTTCTTTGTCTTATACACCCACTTTACTCCAACCTTCTTTGCCCCGAAAGGTAGATTAGTCAATTCCCAAGTGTCATTTTTCTCTATAGCTTCAATTTCCACATCCATCGCTGTTTTCCACTTTACATCTTTTAGTGCCTCTTCGAATAGAACTGGATCATTAGTTGCAAACATAGCTAAATAGCCCATGTCTTATTCTTCAGATAAACCTTCCCCACTTCCACAATCCCTCATCCAATTTGGTTGCATTCTCATTCTTTGTTCACAAGATTCAATTGAAGGGTCTTGACTTGAACTAGATGAATTTACTTCAGAAGATCTATCGCCAGTTTCTCTTTCCTCGTTACTGTTATGTTCATGAATTGCAGCTTCATCTCTATTTTCAGTAGCTGCATCTTGTTCTTTGTCATTTTCGCCCCAATTCAAGTCAATGAAAATGAATTCATCGTGAGTTTTGTCCCAATCCCAGCTGCTATCTTCTCCAAACACCACATCTCTACTTATTATAATCTTCTGAGAGATAGGATCATATAATCTATACGCCTTTGACTCCTCACTCACTCCAAGCAAAACACAACTTACACTTTTGTCATCGAGCTTTGTCCTTTTGCAATCAGGAACATGAACATGAACATAAACATGAACATGAACATGAACATGAGAAATACACCCAAACACCTTGAAGTGATCTACTGATGGTTTAATTCCACTCCAAGCTTCTTGTGGAGTTCTATTCTTTACTACAAAGGTTGGACTTCTGTTGAGGACATGAACCATCCAATTCACAGCTTCCGGCCAGAAAGTTTTTGGAATCTTCTTCCCTGAAAGCATACTTCGAACCATATTCATGATAGTTTGATTCTTCCTCTCTGCAACACCATTTTGTTGAGGGCTATATGCAGCTGTTAGCTGTCTGTGAATACCATTCTCATTACAAAAATTAGTGAACTCGATTGACGTAAATTCACCCCCACGATCAGTACGAAGACCTTTTATACTTGAACCACTCTCTTTTTCAACATGATTTTTATATTTCTTGAAGCTAATAAATGCTTCTGACTTCTCACACAAGAAATAAACCCAAACTTTGCGACTATAGTCATCAATAAAACTAAGACGGGGTTTCTACAAATGAATTATACATCAGCATACAACTCGCAACATGAAAATAAAATAGAAAGAGAACTTTTAAGAGTCAGCAATTGCAGTTTGCAAATAAAGCTCATGGATCTGCAATTTGGGACCCAATCAATATTTTCGTCGGAAGGTATTGGGAAGGAATTGGAATGGAACAAAATCGATTCATATACTGTACCTATGAGATAGGAAATAGAGAAGGGAAAAAACCCAAAATTTCCTGGTACTGCTTTTGATCAAGAAAGTATCATTTATTCAATAATCCCAACATCTTCAAGAAGCTGTCCTGTTACAGGCATTTCACACATTTTCGAACTTTTGCAGATACTGAAACTAATACATCTATTGGACCATTGGACTTAATAGAAAACGGAAATATCAATTCCTTATTGCTATTGAATCATGGAACTACATAGAAATCAGTCAAACACAAATACCAATTACTGTGAAAGTGAGGTGGAATACTAGACAAATCTATATAGAAAAAGATGGCAATCATAAGGTTTTGACAAATTTGCATGACAACATAAACATGCAATCAGATTAATGACCAAAAAAAAAATATCTTCCTATAGAGGCTCCCGTTCATAAGAGGGATGGAATCTCGGGGGAAGAAGAGTCTAGCAATGAATCGTATAGACCGTTGGTGAAAAAGATTCATATAGCCATCACAAAATCTACAGTAAATAAACAAGGCTTAGTTTGTTGTCATTGTCAGATATTTACAACACTAGAGGGTATTCTATAAGTTCATAACCATTTGTAGTTACTATTGTAAATTTGTTTTCACCAGCATTTCAAAAATAAAATCAAGATTAGTCTTAACAAACCCTTTTAAACCCACAAATCATGACAAATAAATTATAAACAAAACCCTAAACAAAAATTTAAGAAAAAATAAAAAATGATCCTATTTTTAGACTCAGAGTTCAACAATTTCCAGTAGGCATACAGATATATTTGTGACATAAGACTTACAAAAACCCAGATAGTTATTATATTGTCAACCAAACTCAAAATTAATATGGGGGTCTACAATTGAATTTTGGATGGATTTTAAAGATTATAAATTCTAATGAATTTCATTAGAAATGATAAAATTTCAAAAGAGTTTGTTACATGTATTTTTAAGATTGAAATACATACAAATCGTTTAAAATTCATTTATTAATAATTCCGTATAAATCCATAAGTTATTTGAGAATATCTAAATTTTAAAGTATTTCATTGAAATTCATTAAAATTTCAGTTGGGGACACCTGGATTTTAATGAATTTCATTAAAAGTCATTAACATCTCAATTGAGAACACATGAATCTATGACTTTTAAATCCATCAAAATTTCAATTGAGGACATTCCCTATATTTTATACACCAAGAAGCAGGGGTCAGTAAGACTCGATTGGGTCGAACCTTACAATTTAACCGACAATTCTGGTTGGGTGAAATCCCAACTCGAAAATTGATCTGTCAAGGTGAATAAATCGATTCAAATTGACCGAGTCGGTTGTCGGATTCGATGGGATGTTCCCCTTGAAAATCAACTTTTTGAAATTCAATATCTCAAACCAGGTTTTGGAGTTGGTCCAACTCACCCAAAAACTAAACCACCACCCGGTCCACCCCTGCAAAAAATGTAGATTTTTTCCCTTGTAAATTTCAGAGACTATTTTGGAGGTGGGAAATATGAGCAATTGGGTCCCAATCTATTCCTTTGCATGCCACAGACCTCAAGCTTTTATTTTTATATCACTTGGGTCCAGATTTTACTATTAAAATTAAATTTGTGTTAGGGCAAAAACCTCCCTGAGGTTTATGATAATTTCAGAAATACTCCTCTTATTTTAATATTTTCAGAAATCACCCCTAAAATTTGTTTTTGATAATGGACATGTCCTTGTTAGCCAAAATTAATATTTTTATTTTCTATTTTGCTTTAAGTATTTAAAATATAATTGAAACTATATTGAATAACATTTTAACATTTTACATCTTTGTTTCATCTTTTTGTGTAATCTTTATTTTTCTTGAGATTTTTAATTTAAATGTTAACATTATTTTTAGTAAATAATTATTATATTAAGATTATATAATAATGTTTGAATAAAAAATATTTCGTTCGATCATTATTTTAAGTATTCATAATCGTTTTGGAGATAACAACCATGTGGGCGGGCTAGGGCAACTATCATGTCCCCAGTCTTGTCGGGAATTTTTGGACAGCAAGAGTGGGGACAGATGGGATCGAGGCAAGGTCCGGACATGTAATAATCCTCGTAGGGATGGCAAAATTCCTCATCGTTGCATTTTCTTCGAATCTCTTTTTTCTTTTTATATTTTTCATTTTTAAAAACTAGTTGATGACAATATAATAAAATTGCTTTTGCTGTTTTTATATACTTTAAGAGGTCATGTAGTGGAATAAGCCTAAACTTATAATTGGGTGGGATAGGTTGGATCCAATAATGTATGTTCAATAATTATAGGTTAATTTATAGAGGTCCAATTAGGTCACTTTAGTAGCCCCGATAAAGTTATGGGACTTAATTATACATATTGTTAAAGTCTAAGGATTATGCATATTACTTAGTCAAAATTGGATCGAAATCAACTTGTGGCCCATATTGTCAAACCCGAGTTTGAATTAAATAAAAGTACACATACGTCTTTGACACATATGGTAAGTTCGATAAACATTTGGAAGAGTTCTAGCTGATTCGAACTTAAGTTTCGAATTCTTAAGATACTACAAAACGAGACTTCTTCGAGCCTATTAAACTTGAGGATTGGTTTGTTCAATATACCTTTTCCAATCTCTGAATACTATCATGTCTTGATTTTTTGAGTATGTCTTTCTTTGAGGTTTTTGATCCGACCCTGGTGCTCGCTCATTAGTTGCAATTTGGACTCAAAGATTGCTAAAGAAGATTCAAGGATTGGAAGCAATTTAAGAAGATCAAGATTGTTGAATCCAAAGTTAGATATTCGAAATTTTCTACTGGAATTTTAATTAAATAAAAGTTAAAATTCGTCTTTGACACTATAGTAAGATTGATCAAATATTTGGAAGAGTTGTAGCTTATTAGAGCTTAAGTTTCAAGTTCTTAAGGTACAATGACCCAAGACTTTAAGAAAAATTGAACAAGACTTATTCAACTCTATTTAACTCGAGGATTAAATTCTTCAATATATTTTTTTAATCTTTAAAAACTTTCAAGTCTTGTGTTCTTGAATACATCTTTGTTGGGGGTTCTTGGTACCCAAGGGCGTAGCCACCTTAAGTCCAGTACAGACATGTACACCGAACTTGAACTTTTCTCAGAATCTTAAGCAAAAAAAAAATCACCAAAAAGAGCTTTGCCAAACGAGTACTTAGTAATATGAAGGTTCAAGTTTCGTTGTTTCAATAATCAGCAGAATATGTACCAACAAGAAAGAAACCATACCCTCATTTCACTACCTTTCTACCGTTTGTGACTTCATGTGCTTTGACAATTTGAGGGTTCTATGGTAACTCTGGTATGATCACTAGTATTTGGTACATATTTGGAAGTAGTAGTGGCAAATGGGCTGAGCGGCTGGTCGGCTCTGCTCGTGACGAGCTCGAGCCCACAGGCGAGCGGCTCGTGGGCTCGTCTTGGCGAATGATTAGTTTTTTACTTTTTTTTTAAATAAAAAATAAAAATTTACGAGCTCGCTAGCTGAAGCTCGGCTCGTGATCGTCACGAGTTGAGCTCGTGTGCATACGGGCAGAGCCGAGCCATCTCTATCTAGAAGCCACACAATATAAATAAAGTAATTTTTTCCCTAGCATATTTCAACTGTAAAACTAATGCTATAACAAAAATATTATTAAGGGAAGACTAGAGAAATTAAATTTGAATTACATGTAGAGGAAAAATATTTTATATAGACATGCACAATCAAATTGTCTCTCGTGTTTGTAATCAAAATTTAACAAATTGTAACATATTAGAAACTAGGTGCACAATCTTAACACGAGCAGTAGTATCCAAAACAAGTTTAGGCATCTTGTCCACATCATAATCCCAACACCCATCATAACTCTCTAAGAGCCCCTACATCTCTTGCCACCTTTTTGGTTTGTGCTGCTCCGAGCCATTATCTCCCTCTCCAGTCACCTCAAATCACCCATGCCACTCCGCTTTGTTTCCCAATTTACACTACACGATAGATTATAGATTTATTGAGTTTTGAGTTTATAGTTTAGTTAAGAAAATTTTGAATGCATATTGCATACTTTAATTTAATGGCCAAATTTAAATTCGTCTCAAGTCTCGAAATCTCAAAGTCTAACCTTGATTAACTTTTGCCCGTACTGAACAATATTTCTGGCTCCGTCCCTGTTGGTGTCCATTAATCATGTGTAATTTGAACTCGAAGATTACCAAAGAAGATTCAAAGGTTGAAACAATTTAAGAAGATCAAAGGTTGTTGAATCTAAAGTTAGAGATTCAAAACTTTCAACGGATAATATGGAACATGTAGCAATTAGAAAAGAACATTATACCAAGTTAAATAACCTTTTTTTTTTCAAGTTTAGGGACTATCATGAACATTGGTAATCAATTTGAAATCTAGGAAATGGCCTTCCTCATTTTATGGCACAAAAGATATAGTTTTAAGCGCTTGTTTGATAAAATTTTATCAATTTTGTACTTAATCAAACTTCAATTTTAAACCACATATTTTATTATGAAACTTACAACTTTTATCAATTTTTAGTTACACGTTACATAAGCTTTTATTAAAGAGGAAATTACAACCTCATAGGTTTTTAAGATACAATTTTCATAAATCCAGAATCAACTTTAATAATACATAAATCAGGTTTTAATTAATGATTTTTAAATTAATTTTTATTTAAATCAATCATACACAATTTCAAATCCTAATTATTTCATTTTCTCACCCCTCTCTCTCTCCCCGCCGACACATTCTCTCCCATCTCTCTCTATCCCCGTCACCACCACCACTGGCACCATCGCGCCTGTACCACCACCGTCTCTATCTATTATCACAACTCACCCTCTCTCCGTCGCGAAGCCCCTACTCTCACCCTCTCTTCGCCGCGAGGCCACCCCTGAGTTAGATGAAATCTGTGATGGTGGTGTTGGAGGTCTTGTTCATGTTAATGGATATCAGATTTTGCAACATTGGCCGACCATGGCGGTGATGCCAAATGGACAAGTTTTTTTAATCCGTTGATTAGATCGGGCGAGGTGTTGGTGATGTGTGGTTGTGGTGGTTGTTCTAGCAGCGGCGATTTTGGTGGTGTGTGTGGTTGTGGTTGGATCTGGTGCGAGGTGGTGGTGTGCGTTGATGGCGAGCTACATTGATTGTGGTGTGGGCTGCGTTGGGGTGCGAGGTGGTGGCGATGTGGGCTGTGTTGGTGTGTGAGGTGGTGGTGGTTACTGTAATTGCACAGGCGTGGTGGTGGATCTGTGGTGGGCGTGGTGGTCTGCGAGATCTGCGAGAAGCGAAGCAGATTTGTGAGAGGAGACGAAGATTGTTACGTGGTTGTGTGCAGTGGTTTTGTTGGTGGCGGTGGTAGTGGATCTTGGTGTTGGTGGCGATGGGCATGTTTAGGTGGTGGTGGATCGCGAGGATGCGGTGGTGTTTTTTCCGATGTGTTGATTTGTTTGAGATGGTGTTGCTGACGGGAGGTGGTGGTGGTTCTGGCGGTGGCGGTAGCAGTGGTGTTGTTGGAGGGAATGATGAGGTGATGGTCACAGTTGGTGGTGGTCACAGATTATTTGGTCGTTTGTGACCATTAAATTGGTTAATTTGTGACCAATAAATAATATGTGATCTAAAAATTATTAATTTGTGACCAATAATTTGATAAAGTGTGACCTAAATATAATTTGTGATCAATTAATTTGATATTTTGTGACCATAAAATAAGTTGCAACTTATAAATTTTGTGATTTGTGACTAATGAATAAATTGTGGCTTTTAAATTTTAAATTTTTGACTTATGAACAAACTGTGATTTATAAAATTTTTGAATTGTGACCTTAAAATTTTTGAATTGTGACCAAATTGCATAGATATGTAACCTTAATATATTTAATTAAGACATCCATTTTTTTCTCTTTCTTCATCTCAACCACACATTCTATCAATAAAATAATATTACACATAAACCCAAAAATTCTCCTTACTTTTTAACCACACATTCTTCCATCAATCACTATTCCAAAATCTATTTTTTTTCCCTCCCTCAAATGGATGTCAAACACAAGCTAAATCATAAATAAATTTTAATAATAACCTGATTTTTGAAATTTAAAACTCTATCCTCAATTTTGAAATGATGTATACTAAAAAACTAGTCTATGTATTGTTCCCTTTATTGAATCTACCGACATTTTTAACAAAATGCCAACCCCTAACAGACAAATTAGGAATTGCGATGGCTTCAATTATCACTTGCTAGAGACATAAAAGGTGGTCCAAATTTCAACCCTTTGGTACTATATACTATTGATTTCGCCGATTAACTACATACATACAAGAAATATACTGATTTCTTGTCGGTCGATAGTTGTTCCGAACATAGAGTCATTGTTTGTTTCAATCAAAAATGTTGATTAAATTCAAGTTCAAGATAAATATTAATTTTAAACACACGTTTTATTGAATTCATTATTTTTCAATCACACGTTTCGTCAATTTTTATCAAATCTGCTAAAAGTATGATTTTTTAATTTAAACCAAACATGGCGTAATTTATATTCACATATATTTTTTTTTTTTATGTAAATTTGAAAGAGATGAAATATGATATTCCTCATCATACCCCACAAAAGAATTATCTAACCCTTGTAGTGTCCCTTACGTCTTAAACCATATAAAAAATATGTTGATTGCTTATCTTGGTGGATAGTAACAATGGAATCCACTATATTGTCAAGCATTAATAGCACACGAAAGTAATTTTTATTTAGATAATCACTTATATTGTTAAACTATTGATAGAGGAGGGCACAAATGTACTTACTAAAAATTTGTCTCGAGCATGCCTCTCGTAGGTATGTCGGATTCATTTTTTATAATTGTGAACAATTTTCGAATACGGGTTGTGTTAAGATTTGAATTAAGAATATTTGTGTGCTCTTATATCACGTTGAGGGCCTGTTTGTTTCACATTATTTTAGGTTGAAAATGAATAATTTGACCCTTTTTTTCAACGAGCTGGGACCCACCATGACACGAGATGGTCAAAAAATGCAGTTCATTTTTTTCCTTTAAATAAAATTTAACACATGAACATTTTTCGTAGATGACTAATAGCGAAACTTGAACTAAGAATATTTATTTATGCTAATACCAATGTTATACTATTTCATTTAATAGTATGTTGCTAGGAGCACAAATTGATATTTTATAGTACTCCCTAATTCTTGTAATGGACAAATATAGTGCTTGCTTTGATAGCAGCCACTAAACTCTTATGCTAATAACCTAAAGCTGTCACTTAAATCACACTATTAGAGTAGAGACAACTAAGCTTATCTTTAGATAAAGATTAATTTTTTAGTAAATTTTGATAAAAGTTGATGGAATGTGTAATTGAAAGTTGTGGGTCTCGTAAAATGTGTTGTTAAAATTAATTTTTGTCTTCAACTTAGATTTTAATAAAAACATTTAACTGAACCAAACAGGGACTTATTTGTATTTTCACTAGTCTTTATATAACATTGATCTTCTGCTATTTTCTGCAAGAAAAGAAAAACAATGGCTATGGCTATATACAAAATTCTTCTGTTTTTCTCTTTGTTCTGTCAGTTAGGGCAAAAAATCATATCATCTGATGAACAGAAAACACCTACACACACTCTACAAGAAGCCTACGATGCTCTTGGAATCAAACCAAACCCTGATGGCTCCTTAACAAGAGAAATTAGAATACCAATGGTAAATGCAACACCAGAAATTGAACCTACTTCCACCACTCAAATTGCACTCTCCAAAGACATACCTTTGAACCCTATTACCCAAACCTTTATACGTCTCTATAAACCTTTAAAACCTACGAAAAATAGTAAAATTCCACTCATAATCTACTTGCATGGAGGTGATTTTGTGCTTTTCAGTGCAAAAACTGTCATTTTTCATGAATTTTGCAATCAAATTTCGGCGCAGTTCCCCGCAGTCGTGGCGTCAGTCGAGTACCGTCTTGCCCCCGAGCACCGTCTCCCCGCGGCCTTCGATGATGCCATGGATGCCATCTTGTGGGCTAAAAACCAGGCAGTGTGTGTTAAAGGTGGTGATGCATGGATGAAACAATTAGTTGATTTTTCTCATGTTTTCTTATTGGGCAGTAGTGCAGGAGGAAATATAGCGTACCATGCTGCCCTAAGTGCACTTGATCTTAATCTTTCACCAATCAAGATCAGAGGGCTGATAATGAATCAGGCTTATTTTGGTGGGGTCCACAGGACTGAATCAGAGATCAGACTAAGTGAAGATGCTTATGTTCCTTTGTATGTAAATGATCTTCTATGGTCCTATGCATTGCCAAAGAATGCCAATAGAGATCATGTATTCTGTAATCCACTGGTGATTGGTGGATCATATGATCTTGGGAAGATCAAACGGCTGCCAAGAGTTATGATAAAAGGTGATGATGGGGACCCACTTGTTGATAGGGAGAAATTGTTGGCAAAATTTTTAAATGCAAATGGCGTGCAAGTTGTTTCTATATTTAATGAAGGAGGATATCATGGGATAGAGCTTAGTAATACAACTGCAGCTCAAGCTTTGTATGATGCTATGAAGGATTTCATCCTATCTATTATAAATTGATGAATCCCTTGATCGATTTGTTTGTTGAGCCTTTTAAAATAAAATCTACTTTAATGGTTAAGTCTTCTACTCAACTTGTGATTTGTTAGGTACTTAAAATAGAGTTGGAGGAGCGTTTTGTTTTCTTGAACTGTGTAGTGTATCCTTTATTTTTCTACCACGTTTGACACCACACCTCCATCTCTCAAGACTATGAAATATAATGACCAATTACAACCTCTCTCTCTATCTCTCTCAATTTAAGGGGCCATGTGAGGTTAAGTGTCAATTAAAAACGGTATGTCCTATAAAATGTGTGGTTAAAAATAAAGCTTAATCAACTTTATGGTAAACAAAAATTTTGCGAAATAAGTCAGTTTAGAAAGAAAATTGGAGACAAAAGTAAAAGAGCAAGAGTCTGTTCTCTTTGTTGTTTTCAAGCCATTTTCAGTTTTCAATTTTTGAAAACATTAACAACACTTTTACTTACTTATTTTTAGAAACGAATTTCTAAAAACGAGTTTAAAATTTATAAAGAAAACGAAAAACGCCAAAAAAATAGTTTTGGTTGTTTTCAGTTAAATCAAACCAAAACTTAAAAATACGAAAAACGACTAGATTGCCAATAGTGGGATAGCTTAGTTGGGAGAGTCACAAATTTTCTAGAACGTCGCGAGTTCGATTCCATTTTACCGCAATTCAATATAAAACAATTTTCTTTTTATATACATAGTACAAAATTTTTCAAATAAATTGGTAAGTGACTGAGTTTCTAACCCGGGTTACCAACATAGAATTTCAATGCCCTAACCACAATAACAGCTAATTTTGCTTTATTTATAAGTAAAAGAACTATATATATATATAT
>OU503057.1:5052723-5095068 GCA_912172775.2 Fraxinus pennsylvanica
AAAATAAAAATTAATAATTCGACCGTTATACAATGAGTGGGCCCCACTTTGGCAGCCATGTTTGACCTTGTTATCTACAGTCAATTAAAAAATTTGGTAAAAAGACCATAATGCCCATAACTTGTTGCATTCAATTTTCATAAATTAGACAATTTTGACATTTCAAACTAAAAAAACGACGGCCATTCATTTTTCAAATATTACAGCTGAATCACTGTTCACCTTATTGTTGCAATGTTTATTTTCCATTAAAATATGGAAGTAATGACTTCCAAACAGGTTGTAAAACTTTTGATAAAATGCTTGTCTGTACTCCAACATATTGGTAACTTACTCATCCTGTGCTTTTGCACTTGATGAGTAACTAAGTAATTTAGGAATCATTTTCGGTATGCCAATCCGATAGCAATTGAGAGCGTGTTTGATTAGAAAATTTTCCATTTTTAAAAATGGCCTTTTTCTACCAAATTTTCAACTTTTAGAATGTTTGATAGCCTTTTTTTTTCATTAAGGGGGGGGGGTGTTGTTTTCCTCAAAACATGAAAAACATTTTCTATTAACTCTTTTCCGATGGAATTTTAATTCTTACCTACATTGCTTACACCGATGATTGACAAGACAATTGATTTAAGCTCTTTTGTTATTAGCTATAGAGCATCTTTGGCTAGGCTTTTAAGTTGGTCAAACTATAGGCCATCAAAACACCCAAGAATTACCAATTTACTATACTTTCTCAACATTTACCATTGGACCAATGAAATTCATTTAAAGACACAAGTGGAAATGTCGTGAAAACATATATAACATTCAAAGTGTTTGACAATGAGCTCCATGATTGCGAGCTGCTTGCATTTCTTCCTTTTAATCATGAAGATAAACATAAAATCATTTGAACATGGGAAGTGCATTCAAATTAAAATCTATAAATTGATAGGTTGTGATTAGAGAAAACGTCAACACTCAAAACATGAAGTCTTTCATAGATTGAGAAGAAAGGCAGCTGCACAAACATATATAAAAATCGAGTGATTACAAGTGAACAAGGCAAGAGCAGCCACAGCCAAGTTCCTAAGGAAATGATTTGATCTTCACAGAGAATGAGCAAAAGCCAAGAAGTGGGCAATGAATGAGTACCTTTAGTCGGATAAATGCCTTTGTGGCTGTCAATGTCTATTGCTCAAGAAGAAGCCAGAAAGAAAGGTATTTCTTCAATATTATCATTCTATATTATTCGCTTAGTTTGCAGCTGCGTATGTATGGATGATCAGACTTTACATACTTCGTCCAGTATGGCCTGTACTTCGTCATTGCCAACTCTAGCCAGGGTTTCATGTTCCCGTTGTAATGTATAACAGCTGCATTCTCAATTTCTGACCGATCAACGCTTGGACTGTAACCCAACCCAAGAACGTGCCACGACTTATCAAGTGGATGTGTAAGCCCATAAAAAGTCATTAAACCCGGAGGTAGAGTTCCAAGCTTCCACAGAACCCTGTCTTCATTCTAATACCAAGCCAAAAAATAGGGGAAATAAAAGGAACTCAGAATAGTTGACAAGCGTGCTTCATCTTCTAATCCATAAACTATTTTTCAGAAAGGGGATATGGCAACAAGTTTCCCAGCATACCAAATGCATATTTTCACAAACAACACAACCAGAATACAAATCAAAATTACCAAAAAAAAAAAGACGTACCATATTCTGCCATTTGTGGTATATTCCAGTTATATCCTTCTCTTTCCACGCCTTAAGATCAAAAATGTTCATTCCATATGCCCACCCACAAGCATTGGGATCAAAGTTTGAAGAAATATGAGGATTTGAAAAATTAAGGTACTTGTCAAAACGATGAAAGCTCTCGCCACAGGTTTCA
The DNA here is from genome assembly GCA_912172775.2 of Fraxinus pennsylvanica. Classification (NCBI taxonomy): domain Eukaryota; kingdom Viridiplantae; phylum Streptophyta; class Magnoliopsida; order Lamiales; family Oleaceae; genus Fraxinus; species Fraxinus pennsylvanica. Next base: position 5,054,598 of record OU503057.1, read on the forward strand.
ACTGCACCGTTCACTTTTCCATGAAGATCTACCAACCACAATCCTGTTAAGTCTTTCTGAACAACAATGTCATCGTCAAGAAAAAGGATTTTATCCAACTTGGGATAAACCTGTGGGAGATAAAACCTCAAGTGATTGAGCATTGAAAGATACTTTGGGTTCCTGTACTTAAGGTTCGATGAACCAGCAGAGAGTGTGGTAGGATGAGCTGACTTGAAGTAGTACTCCTTCATGGCAGCAGACTCCAACTGGCGCAAAACAGGACAATAGGATGAATTAAGCCACTTGAATTCATCAACATTTTCAACATGGATGGTAGCTTTTCCAGGAGGGTTCAGCAGGAACCACATATTCATTGCCCCAAAGTTCAACTTATCAGTAACTAGATGGAAAACATGTTTCTCAGGTTCCTGCAATTCATAAAAGAAGCATATTCAGAAATCTAAGATTTTTTCAATGAAAACACAGAATAATAGTTGCATCAACGCATAAGGCTTGAAGAATCCAAGTTTACTGTTACTAATGGAAGAACCGTTACAAGATAACAAGTTAAAGAATGCCTCTTCTGATAGCAATACCATCAAATCTAAATTAACAAAAAATTCCAACGCAGGGATTGAGGGAAATAATACTTCAGATAGTCTAGCCATTCCTTTCTCATAATATGCACATAGCAGACATGAACGCCAATTTCTGCGATTGGAGCACACAGATAATCATGCATATTCTCAAGCCACTACAAGAAAATAGACCTACAGCATCTGATAACTTGGATTGGAGATAGATTTTATATTGCTTTAGAGATTGCATTGCTAGTATTTTCAGCTTAAAGCCCAATTTTTTTTGAGAAATCAAAGACAAAAATTGACTTCCGCACCTTAGCGTTTGCAATAGTTGAGCTGACCACAACTGAAGCAGCAAGAACATTGTCAGAAAAGAGAGCATAATGGTAAAGATTTGGATTTTCCAGATTCTCACTGCGAGGGAACTTCCTCTTTTCTGGGGGAAGGAGGTAATAATCTATTGTTAAGCGCATGGATAAACAGTGAATTCCATTCGGAATTGTCTTGGCAGCTAGCTGGCTAAGGAATGTGCTTTGCTTTTTTAGACTCCGGACTTGCTCATCTGCAGATTGCAGCATGGCTCTTAGCTGTCCAGTTACAAGCTTGCAATCATACAATTGTTCTCTACTTTTAGACAGCACTTGTCCCATAGCTTTTATTTTTTCAGGTGCACTGTCACACGAATAATGTACATGGAACAGTAAATAAATAAACAAATTTATAAGACAAGTTGGGCATCAGGTGGCTATACATAACACACGAGATAACCAAAAATTTACTACCTGTGATGTAAATCAGAATCAGCAGTTGCCTCTCCTAAAGCACGCTGACTTTCTTTAAGCCGGTTTTGAAGCTCATGGACCAAGTCAAGCTTATTTTTCATTCTTGCAATGCTTATATAAACCCTCGCCATGATTACTTGATCTCGCATCAAGCGTACAGTTGAATCAGAATTTTCATTTTCATTCTCCCTCCTCCATATACTGTACTTCCCCAAGACTGCAGAGTCAACTGACTTGGAACGTTCAATGGCAGCAGCTTCAAGTTTTACTATTACATCGTCATCTTGCTTTACCAAATCAGCAGCACGCTTTTCACGTCTTTTTTCTCTCAATTTCTGTAGAGTGTTTAAACAGATAAAATTGTTAACTCAAAAGATTAGGAAGAAAGGAGTAACGAGGGTTTATTTGTTTACAGTTACAATCAGGAGATGGCTCCTTGTTACCAGAAATGCAAGGGGAAAACAATACAAGTGAATCAGGGTGCTTACCCTTCTCTCCAGTTTAGCAGGTGACTCGAAAAAGTTAGAATGATCTTCTGCACGGGTTGAATGCATCATCCAATCAGTTAAGATTCATCCATTAGAGAACTATTTATGGTATCAACAACAGAGTTTCTAGCAAAATATTACCATGAGAATTATCTTCCTGCTTGCCTCGTTTAGCATTTGCAGCCACTTCTTTTGACTTAAAATCACAAATACAAAGATAATGAATCAGTGCCTTCCTTTTGATAAGATGGTTTTTCATCATGAAAATAGTGCAATAGCATGAAGTTTAAGCTACAATCTGACAGTTATCCTAACCTGAGCAGAAGTGGTATTTTTCCCTGCTGAAATTTCTTGACCAACAAAATTCCACGACAAAGACAGATTATTCTTTCTGAAAGAATCAAGACTCAGGGGCCCTAAATCGTCAGTGTTGGCCTTGATGACATCCATTACCTAAAGTATGCTCAAAATAGTAAAGAAAACAAGCACACAAAAGGACAACATAGCTATTATGTCAACAACAATGTCCATTTATAACTTGCCTCTCTTGAGAACAAAGGTTTGAGATGTTGCAATGCCAGCCGCTCTCTCCAATTTAGATCCTGTGCCATGTGGTATTTTCTTATATAGTAAGAATAGCATCCCAAAGGACCCAAACTAAACTACCATCCAAATGAAGTATGTTCCAAAGAAAATACCTGTTTACCAGAGCTAGTTGAAAAATAATTTTGATCTGCAGGAAAATGGATCAATTAGTTTTCTATTATTTCATATTATGCTGGAGAGACATTTTACGTGTATCGAACACATCCATGTACTGATAAACTGCTAAATTAAAGTTGAGTGATAAGCAGACATTAGTATCGCACCCGATTTGCAATCTTATCCAATCCAACTATCTACTTTTTTTACAAAAGAGATAATCTAATGAGAACCTGTATGCCCTTGAACCAATCCCTCACATCAATTTTTTTCCTCTCAATACTAAAATTCAGTTCATTATCAATCCCAACAGGAAAGTCCACGAGTGCTTTGATGACACACTATTACAGTAATTTCATATACGTGTCACCTTTAATCTCGAAAAAGAACACAAATGCTTTCACTCCACAAACAAGAACTCTAAAATAAACAAGTCATTGAACAAAAGGGAACTGAGCATTAGACCTGTCAGTTCCCTTCAACAATTTAGCATCAACGTGAATACAGAAATGTTCATGGTAAGAGGGCTGTATACCACGCAGTAACAAACTTTTTTGGACCTTAGCACCTTTCTTTGTTTTGATCACCAAAATTTCCAACTAACGCAATGCAATATCAGCTCTATACTCCCAAACTATATGACATGCCAACTATACAGAGTTTTTTAGAATTCAGCACTCATCTTGCCCCACTCCCTCTTTGGTTGAATTTCATTAACGATATTTTAATAAGAATTACAGATCGTGTTACTTTTCAACCACTTTATTTCTTCATCACAATTAAGCTAATTAATCAATACTAAAAAATGCCTAAAATCTAAATACGAAAACCTTAAATCCATCACATAAATTCTCTTCCTGAGATCTGCCATATTGTAGTAATCAAACCAAAATAAAATCACCGTGCATCTCTCAACTGACCATTGGAAGCAGAGCTCAATAAACCGCGGCCGACGAACAAAATCGAGAAAACGAGAAATGATAACAAGACGAGCACAACAATAGAAAAGTGAGGTCCATTGCTTTTGTTCCTGTGGATGATTCCACCTGATAATCCCCTATTAATCGCCATTTCGTATCATATACCTACAAAATTACCCAGTCAAAATAAATTATACTCAACCATTTATATCTACAAAAACATATACGTATAACTAGTACGAGAGAGAAAGGAGCGCAATACCGAGAGAATTTTGATAAAGATTCGACTAATTGGGTTTGAATGGTTGAAGATCGTAACAAAGCATTGGAAGATTGATATATAATTATATGCCGATGTATGTATTCTTCTGTATGAACTGTGTATATGTGCGTGTAAAGGGCAGGGAGAAGTGCGTGGAAACGAAGAACCCCTCTCTTCGCCTCAATATATTTTCGTGTTATTTGTATACGTAAATTACTGAACAAGCCCCTAACCTTTCATAAGTATGACAATCTTGTCCTCAACCTTCTATTTATGGCACTTATATGTCCAACTATAACAATATATACGTGCTATCGTCGCCTGATTGAAAACGTCAATTTAAAGTCGTCTTCGTTTCGTAAAAGTCGCAAGGCACTCGTGTATTTACCCTTTTTTTTTGTTTTTTAATGTACTAGTAAATTTGCATACTTTGGGGGTGTTTGACACCCATTTTTGTGAAAGAATGTGTTTTTGAATAATGATTGATGGAAGAATGTGTGGTTAAAAAGTAAGGAGAAATTTTAGGTTTATGTGTAATATTATTTTATTGATAGAATGTGTGGTTGAAATGAAGAAAGAGAAAAAAAATGAGAATGAGAATGAAAAAGAGAAAAAAATGGGTGACAAACGAGGGCTTTGTTTTTAAAGACAAATTGGTTCCTCGTCAATCCTTCGTTGGCCTCAAGGTAAGGTTCTCTCTCTAGATCTTCCTAGAAGATTCAACTTTCTCTCCTCTTGGTCTTTGACTGTAGAGGTGTGGCGATGGAGTGGGATATTGCGAGTTTGTATGCTAGACTTAGGTTAACGGCGAAGGAATCTCAAGTGCTCGAGGCTGAAGAAGAGGATAATGGGCTCTCCCTGGAAAAACGAGCAAAGTGCATCGCGTTTAGGGTTCTTGCCGATCGGGAGGTAAATAAGGGGGCTTTGAAGAAGACTTTGATCCAGCTTTGGCAACTTGAAGGTAANATGTTCACAACCTAAAGGATATAGCGTTCAATGAAGAGGTTTTTTGGGTCCAATGCCATGACCTACCCTTTGCCGGTATGACGTATAAAACGGGGAGTGCAATAGGAGAGCGTCTTGGGAAGGTCTTGACAGTTGATACGGATAGTAGTGGGGTTTACATAGGAGCATTCCTGCGCATAAAGGTCCTTATTGATATATCAAAACCACTGATGCGGGGGTGCTTATTCAAATATGGCAGGGACCAGTGTTGGGTCCCATTTAAATATGAAAGATTGCAGAATTTTTGTTATCATTGTGGGTTGATCTTTCATTCCTCTGGTCGGTGTGCTCAGAAGGAACTAGGGGCTGCGATTGGGGAAGGGATTGAACAGCAGTATGGTCCATGGTTGAGAGCTAATTGGAAGCTTTCAGCAGGTGTATCATTGTCGGAGGGGGCTGCCAAATCTCAGCTGCATTGCCCAGCTTCAAATCCTGATCCTCAGCAGACTGGAGATGAAAGTAATTCTGGGCAGATGGAGGTGGAGGACAATGGGATAGTAGCAGGTGTGGATATCCAGGTGAAGGATAGTAGTGGGGAAGCTCGCCCTAATAGGAGTGTCCTAATGGATTTGGGTCAGAGAAAAAACTGGAAAAAGAGGGCTCGTTCAAGTTCAGATTCGGCTAGGCACCAGGTTATGGACGTGGATGGATGCGAGCCCAATGATTGGAGCTCAAGAGGGCAAGAGACTGAGGGTACTGAGGAGTCACCTCCCAAGCGAGTTAAACGTGTGCAGGGAGAAGCGGAGGGCCCTATTTTGCCAGTGGCTGCTGAGCAGCCTTGGCAACCTCCGTAAGGCCGGGAATGTTACGGGTTAGGGCGTGGGATCCCTGGGGCGGATTGAGTAATCCTCTTGCTTGTTCGTTAGGCCAAGTTCCCAGTTTTTGGTGGTCTGGTGGTGTATATGTGTTTCACCAGCTTGTTTTGGTTTGTTTCTTGTCTCTGGTTGTTCAGGTTGGTTCGGTTTGGAAGTGTATATATGTGTCTGCTCCTGTTGGTGGTGGATAGGCTGTTGGTTGGTGTTGGTAGGGTTTTTTCGGGTGTTTTGGATTTCCGCTCACCTTATGGGTGAAGGGCTGATGAGTTTGATGGTTGATGGATTTCCTGCTCCTGGAAGTTTGCCTCTGCTGATGGTTTCATTTTTGCTGGATTCATTTCTTGATTGGGGACCGTTTTGCGTGGGTCGGTTCTTTTGCCTCGTGTGGGGGCTGGTTGGTTTCTGGTGGTCGTACATGACCATTGTAATAGCTTCAGCTTCGGCTTAGGTCGCACGTTAATCCCTCTTGGCAGGGCATTGTGTAGGAGGTGTTTCCTCCGTGTACCGTTGGCTATTGCAATGTTCAATGAAATTTGTTTCATATTCAAAAAAAAAAAAAAAATTGGTTCCTCGTAGGGATGGTAAAAAAATAATTCAAATACCTTTTAGGGCATATCCCGAACGGAGCGAAGATTATCCACTTAATCGGGTATTCGAGTTGAGGACGAGACAGGTACAGGTAACAAGGGCCCATATTATTTTTAATTTATTATTATTATTTTTTTAGAATTCAATACTTTAAATCGAAAACTCCACCAAATTTTACTAATTCTTATAGAAGATGACAACTAAGATAACTAAAAAATCTGACACAATAAAGGCCTTAATTTACCAAATATATTTAAATAATTTAATTCAAAAATAAATAAAAAATATATATTATTATCTCGCTTTAATGAATGAAGACAATTAAATGAATAGTAAACGACGCAAAAGCCCGCCTTAAATAGGTAAGGGGAGCAGAAAATTACTCGACAGGACAGGAGAGGTTGCCCCGACCCCGACCCATTGCCATCCGTAGATCCGAATGTCCATAGAAAATGAAAAACCTAAAACTTCTTCCAGTTAAATCGCCGTGTGCACCACCTTATATAAATATCAATAAAACCAGATGGATAACTTTAAACAGTGAATATATCCTGCTCAGGAATGTAATCTAGAATAAAAGCAGTTTAAATCCAAAACACATGATACTATCATTAGAGTAGACGCTAGTACAGTCATAGACAGAAGCCACCGAGATCTTTCCCAAACATAAATCGAAACATGTTTTCCTTACATTAATTAAGATCACTAGCACTTCTTGTTCTTCATACCTCGATCAAATTGCACAATAACATTGTTCAAAGTAAGTAGGGGAACAAGATAACTACAGCCTATATAGGCTCGATAGCATTTCTTAATGGAGACTACTACATGGATTACTGTTTCCCAAGTGCATCATACAAAATACAGATAAATGCGCGTCGGACAGGGCCACCGTCTCAGAAAAGCAAACCCGCCACATGTTCGTAGAGCAAACCAAGGATATAATAAAACTGGTTACTGTAACAGAATTGCAACATCCAAGTAATCACCTATCTGATGTGGAAAGACAAAAGTCAAAATCCAATTTTGTGAAACGATAATGGGAAAGTTGCACCACTCGGCCCCAGCTTATTGCATCAGTGGCAAGTAGATCCCCAACCTTCAAAGGGAGCAAAATAGTCCCACACCTTTCATTATAGTTGCACATTCAGTCTCCAATGATGGAAACCATCCAAATCTCTATTAAATTGTTTGGCTTTTGCTTCCCAACATGGGATGGTGCCCGAAATTTGAAGCGAAGCTTGTTTCAATTATTGTTGCATAATAATTTAATGAAAAATTGGGAGATCCTCGTTGTTAGGAATTGGTTGTGCAACTTCAATGAAAGTTCATTAGAAGCCCAGTCTAAAATTCCTGAAAATTCATGGAACAACTTGCTCATTTTTAAAGGTTGAGAACCAACTTGCTGCTAGTATAATAGGTTGGGGAACGATACTGCAATCTTTTTAACAGTAATTGTGTCACCAGAGTACAGAGGAAATCAAGATTTACCTGAAAGCTAAGTTCACCCAAGGATTTGCTTCCACTGTCAGGTCGCCTCCCATTGGGGTAAGAAAAGGTTCTCCCCACCTTCATTAACAAAGGGGAATCACCAAGGTCAGAACATCGAAGATCAATTCATGCCGTATGCTTGGTTCATAAGATGAACACAGAGAATGTTCCCCTTTCCAAAAGCATCATGAGAAAAAAGAAAATGATAGAAGGAGAGAGAAAGAGAGACACGGAGAGATGACCTCTCTAACCACAAAACGACCATGTTTATCAGGATAGACAAAAGCAAAGGACAGAATAGCATCTCTTCTTCTTGCCTCTGGTGCTACCTCTTTAACCTGGGAAACAAACAACTTGAATTACACGATCGATATAGTGACAAAGGATGCGAATGTGCATATTCATTTGTGGAGATACAAAGCATTTTGTCACAGAATTAAGAAGTGCAAAGCAAAAACCAATTTTAATTGGATATGTGCAAACAACCTCGAACGTGTTAATTCTAATTGCCAAAACTAGTGGGGATAAAGCAAAACAAAATCAAACTGGATAGATACAAACAATTTAAATGCAAAACTTACGCCTGACTGATCCAAAACTAGCTCACCAGGTTCAATTGTTAGTTTATCATCAATATAGAATAAGGAGGAGGAAATTAGTTTGTTGTTATTGACTAGGTGATAACAATGCAAAAATTACGAATTGTTGCACCAAAGCAACAAATCAGGCGGACTTAGCAAATACTACTGATGATGTAGAATCAATTGAAATAACCACAGAAATCGGCAGCAGAGGAAGAATTCCAGCAAAAAGAAGAGCAGAAGACAGCAGGAAAAGAGAAGGAGAGGAAGGAAGAGAAACAGGGGAAGAAATCGGAGAGAGAGTGGGGAAAGAGGGAAGACAGGGAGGGAGAACGCGGGCAAAGCCAATCTTAATTCATTTTATTCATCAACTAGTTTCAATACATACCCTCTAAATAAGCAAAACAAACCTAAAGCATAAGGGGCTTGGGCCAGCCCATTAATACAAGCCAACTAAAGAAAGCATAAATAAAAGTCCATAATACAAAAGGCTGATGTCTGCATCAACTTATATACTGCTTCAATTGTTTTAGGCCCCAGTTGCCCAAGGAGAAAACAACCACTAGCTGCTGCTCTACCACTTAGACATGATAAGGTTTTGATACAAACTTCAATGAGATTTTTGCAGAGGTAAATGTTAAATTATAAACAAAATAGAAGTCCATAATACAAAAGGCTGACGTCTGCATCAACTTATATACTTCTTCAATTGTTTTAGGCCCCAGTTGCCCAAGGAGAAAACAACCACTAGCTGCTGCTCTACCACTTAGACATGATAAGGTTTTGATACAAACTTCAATGAGATTTTTGCAGAGGTAAATGTTAAATTATAGACCAAAAGATAAATAGCTAGTACACATGTTTTATCAGCCAGAAACCCATTTCTCTCTAGAAGAATATGGACACAAAGGCATGCACATCAAAGAAGGGAGTAGAAGCTGAACTCTGAAATAAAGAAATGGAAGATACATTAGCAACTTCCCCTCATACCAGATCAGTTAATTCACGCAGGGTCGCATCCATCCATGTATAAATTTGGACCTCATCTTTGGGTTCCTTGCCCCTCACCGCAAACTCCCCATCAGTATGATGGCCACCAACCTGCAAAAAGTTGAAGAAGTGGATCAAAAATTGCCTAGATCTGTTTAATGGTAACTATAAGAGGAAGCCCATGATAGTTCACATACCTTAGTGAAAACGCGAAGCAACAATGGACAAGTCTGGACAACAACGAGATAAGAGAGAAAGATGTTATAAAAAAATTGGTTATGCAATTAAAAAGAACTTTTCATAAGTCCAACCTTGACCCATGAAAGTGGATGAAATAAACTTCTACAGTAATTTTGCACAAGGCATGCCAAACAACTAAATTCAATAAAATTCACAAAGTATAGATACAAAAAAAAGTCATTGTTTATGCAATGAAAAGAACTCTTAGAACATTCAACAATGGTTCTGGAAGGTGGAAGAAATAAAATTCCAAAGTATTTTTGCACGAGTCACATCAGACAATCATCACAGAAGGTAAAAAACAAAAATCATTGGATAAGATGCAAAAGTGAAATGCAAAATACCAAACATCACACAATAAATAGGTAGTTGATAATCTCCATATTTCAACATTATATACTGTGTGACAATTTTTTATTGTTCTTGTCATTGTTTTGAAAGAATCCCAATCCAACATAAAAACATATTCAGAACCAAATGATGACATCCACCTCCATCATTATTTCAAGAGCCATGAGCAATAGTTCAGTGCATTAGGCTTCAAAAAAAAAAAAAAATATCTTTCTATTCAAAAAATGAGTTCTCTCTAGAAACTCATGTCCTGAATTCCAGAATATTAAAATTACATTCAAAACACTTATAAATGAACATATTTTAAGGTATTAGCTGAACCCTAAACCCATTTTCTCAAATTTTCCGAAATTTTTTAAATAGTCATCCATTTGGCAGTAATTTATTGTGATAAATATTTAAGAAATACGAAAATCACTCCGATGCTTTAAATACACATATACATACAAGCGTACATGGTCATTCATTAAGGTATGCTAAACCCCTAAACCCATATTCTCAGATTCCAGAACATTCTTGAATAAACATCCATTTGACAGTAATAAATCGTCTAAAATATTAAAAAACCAAAATCGATCCAATGATTTACATGCACGAGTTCACACTCACACACACACACACCCACACATATATATATATAGAGAGAGAAAGAGAGAACTTTATCCCGGTCGACGGGTTCGAAGCGAGGCCCGGACTTGGCGGCAGGATGCGGTGGTGGACCCCTAGCCAACGGAGGCAGCAGCCTTCCTCCTGGTCTTCTTAGTACTTCTGCCATTGCTGTGTTCGCTTGTAATTTGGGCCAAAACTTCTATATTTTCCTTTGTTTTGGGCCAGGACGAGGGATTTTAGTAGTAATTTTTTTTTTTTTTTATTGCAGTTAGAAAAGAAAATTTAAATAATATTTTATTTTTAAAATATGTGATTAAAAATGAGTATGAGAAAAAAAAAAGTTATTGAAAAATGGTTATCAGAGGACAAAAAACTACAAAGTAAAAGAGTGAGTTTTGAAATAGTATTTTTTAAGAGAATGTGTGGTTAAAAAATAATGAAGGCTTTTGAGTTTACATATAATATTATTTTATTGAAAAATGTGTGGTAAAAAATAATGAAGGCTTTTGAGTTTACGTATAATATTATTTTATTGAAAAATGTGTGGTAAAAAATAAAAGAAAAGAAAATATTTTTTAGAATTAATTGAGCCCAAAGAAGGACTTAGTGACTAAGCTCTCGTTTGAACCACATTAAAATTTTCATTTTCATTCTTTTACTCATTTTCAACCACACATTCTTCAATAAAATAATATTTTTTATCACATCAATAATTTTTTCTTTCTTTTCAACCACACATTCTTGTAATAATTATTTTTAGCAATGGATCCTATTTTATAGTTGCATACACATTGAACTGAACAAGACAATCAACAAACAATTAAAATGTAGCGCAAAATACACAAGAGAACGAACAATCTATTAATGATTGCATCATTAGTCCTCAACCTATCGTTTGAGAAGCAAGCTAGTTCAACCTTTTAAAAAAAAAAAAAAAGTTATCAACCTTTCATTACAATCATATTCTCACAGCACAAAATAACGGTCTTTTATAAGGATCACACGATGATTTAACAAGGAGTTGATCCATATCTCCCTTTGGAGATACTAATTTGTGAGATATGTTAACGAACTTACTATTAAAATGATGTTTTGTTGAGAACCCATATTGCAACTTTCCATAATTCTCCCAAACAAGATACGTTGCAATTGTACGTCTCAATTGTCATGCACTCTAAAATGCTCGTTAAGAGCTGTTTGATAGGATTTCTGCTTCTTATATGCAAGTTTTTCAAGAAATTGCGCCCTATTTAGTAGAAATTAAAATTAAAATTTAAGTCAAAATAAACAATTAATTTTAATCATACATTTTATTGAACTCACAATTTTTCAACCACACACTTCATCGACTATTATCAAAATCTATAAAAAAAAAAATCTGATTTTAATTACCACCAAACAATAGCACATTAGGTCAACTTTTTCTAATAGCTCTTCGAGTTGGGGGATGTAGTTTCGGAAAAATATTCAAACATGTTCGAAAATAATTTCTCAATCTCATAAGCAACTTTTTACTTTACAAAGTCTATTCAAACGAGCCCTAAAGCATCTAAATGGCAACTATAAATTATGAGATATTCTCATAAGATAAAAATATTTGAAGGTTCAGCAATATTTAGTACAAGCACTGTTCCAATGCAAAGATAAAAATAAAAATTACTCACAAAGATTGTAAAGACACGCATGGTACTGAGTACTCTAGACTCTAGAGTGCTCGCGATATCAACATTTTTTTTTTCCTTTAATACCATTTCGTGTTCGATAACCCATCTTATCAAACAAGCAATCATTTCTATCGATTTGAAAAAAATTTACTTTCTAACATTTGAATTATCTTATCATTTCTGCAGAGAATTACGCTTATTTCTGGTTTCTGGAGGTCCAATGAAAAATTCAGTCTCATCAACATCTGAAACTTCACTATACACTACATGCTATTTCTGGTTTCTGGAGGTCCAATGAACAATTCAGTCTCAACATCTGAAACTTCACTATTATCTGTACATGCCACAGTTGCTCTCTCTTCATTTGATCCTTGTTGTGGTTCGAGTCCAAACTAAACCATCAAAACCTCAAATCAACGTCTCGAAATTTTATCAGGACTTATTGATGTGTAATAATTACGTAATCATATAACTATGAAAATAATCAGAAAGAATGAAGTAGAAAATATGCACAGAAAATGGTGAATTCACCTTCTCACACAGCATTGCATTTTCAGCTGCTAGAGCTTTTCCCTGGATTTGGTAAGATGGGAAAGATTTTGTATGAGTATTTACTGAAGCTCGTAATTCGTTGTGCGTGTGAGTTAGCGCAGACATGTATAATGTATACAGCAACATAGTAACATAGCAAGTCTTATTCCCAATAAATTTGAAGCAAACTGTATTTTTATTTTCACACTAGCTTTTATAGGTCTTCGAAACAAAATCCTTAATTAACAAACTACAACAGATCAACAATTGTTTTCACAAAAATTAGATTTTTAGTATATTTGAATAAAAATCGATGATATGTGAGGTTAAATGCTGATAAAAGTGTGGTTACTATGAAATATGTGATTGAAAATGTGTTTTAAAAAATGGGGGACGGACGGGCTAAATTTTGGCTTATCCCTCCATCTTTTAACGTGTGCTCGACTGCTCGAAAATTTTAGTTTGTATTCTGGTATTTCCAAGTTAAATTCTAACCCTATTTCACATTTGGCAAAACTGAAAGGGTAAGAACCTTCAGGTGATCATATTTTTTCTTCAGGGAATATTTACCTTTTCCTTTAAGTCCTCAATTTGTTGCATGAAAACTTGCATCTTCAAGAACAAAGAGATTAATCAGACCATTGATGAAATTCATTACAAATAATAATCACATAAATTTGCAAAAATACCTTTCTTGCACGAATGATCCCGACACTTCGCTCCAACTGCTGTTCTAGCTGTTGTAGTTCTTGAATGGAACATTGTCCCAAACCTTCCCCCAAAAGTCTCCTAATGCATCAATGGTCATTGTTTAGAATTTTCCAACAAGGGTTAGCAGTTTAGAATGTTTGGTTAAGCTTAAAAGTTACTCTTAAATAACTTTTTTTTTTTTTTAAGTTTTTAAAAGTTGCTCCTCAGTACAAAATATTACTCTTTCGACTGTAATCTTTACTTATGTTCTAAGTTCAATTTTTCAAACCTTAGTCTAGCATTTGCTATTTTATTATTTCGAATTTTCAGTACAAAAATCTCACTTTTTTTGACATTATTCATTATTTACTCTGGAAAAACTTAAGTTTTTTTTTAAGCTTAGCCAAACATGCTTTCGAGAAAAAAAATCAGAAGCAAGATTGTTAAAAATTAAGCTGTACGAACCGTTTAGAAATTTCAAGAAGTTCTATCTTCTTCTTCATAGTCGCTGTCTCATGCTTTAACTGCTGCAATTCCAAATAGATAGAGTGACAAAAACTTTTCAAGTTTCGTCTAGTTAACTAGAGTGATAATAAGCTAGCAAAAAAACTTGCTATCCTGTGAAAATATTCGAGAAATTTAAATGGTGATAACCTGCATATTTTGTTCATCTGGAGGGTGTTTTTCAGCATGATTATCTTTAGTATGCTTCTGGTAACGTTCAACGGTCTCCCGTGTGCTGAAAAAGTTTCACGTTCGATGAAAATAATCAGCAAACGTTTTCTTATTAATAAGCAAAAAAGCTTTAATGAATTGGTCTACTAGAGAAACGAGACTTCAAAAGTAGACCTATCAAGCCAGGTTACATTGAAAATTCAAAGGATTACTGATTATACAATACACAGCAAGATTATCACTGGTCTATATGTAAAATTTAATGGAGACAGCATGAAAATGAGATGTAGCAGCAAAAGCTCTGGAAATTGAAAATATGAAGAGAAGTTCAAATGTTGAGCATGGAACGAAAACTTTAGACTCTAGTCCTTAAATTCATCAAGTTATAGTCATGGTGATAATTAACCACTTCGAAAGATCAAAAAGAGTAATGATATGTAACCCTACTGGGGTTACAACCCCAGTTTAGGCGACTCTAAATGATAAATTAAATGAAAGATGAAATTAAATGATATCATTTAATGTCTTATTGACGATTAAACTGTGGTTGTAACCTCAGTGGTCGTTTAAGAGATTAATGAAGAAACAATGATAATTGATGAAGTTGTTATGACAAATTTTATATTTCTTGTTGACACAAAACCAATAAAATTGAAGAAACTGCCTACCACGAAAAGTTGAAAAATGCCAATTCAATCCAAATAGGATATGACTTTCAAATGAAAAGAAACACTGGTTAAATTGATGTACAGAAAATATTGAATTTCAAAAGAGAAGATGATGATAATAAAGCAAAGGTTGTGATAAATTTTGATAACAATTGAATTAATATGTATCTAAAAAGTTCATAAAAATTGTGCGTTGAAACATTTAGTTGAAAATGAGTTTTAGAAAATGGAGGGTCATGCAGTAACAGCTCAATGAGAATGTAAAGTCAATCAAATCAATTTGAAGTCAATATCTCTAAATGGCTTTATCGGGGAGGAAATTTATGCGGAGCAACTCTTTGGTAATGACTAGGAAGGAGAAGGATATATACAATATTTATCCAAGGAAGTAAGCATTGTAAAAACTGAAGCAAGCTCCAAGTATATATCCCAATGATATTTATATAAACTTGCACTCTAGAACAAGGAAGACCAAGAATATAAAATTTCAATAATTTGTTGACTGTTCCTGATCTCACTTTCACAAGTAACAACGTGATGCGTGATGAATTCAAGACATCGGTAATAAAAGAGTTAAAGCTTGTTTGGGAGGGATTAAAATCAGATTAAAATTAAAAATATAACCGTTAGAATTGACTTTTATTAGACGAGTGGGACCAATAACGGCTATATTTTCAATTTTAATTGGATTTTAATCCTTCTCAAACAAGCTCTTAGAAAAAAACTGACGTGGATTTTTTGTATTATTTTCTTGGAATTGAAGTTGAACAAAAGAATAAGAAGGTCGTGATTTCTCAAAAAGCGAAAACTAATGGAAGCAATGAAGAGGATAGAGAAGATTTTATGCAACAATTTATAGATTTTATGTGAGAAATCTTATGTCGCAACAAGGCCAAATCTCATGTTTGCAGCACCAAAACAAATTATTGGAAAGTTGGAAAAAGAGTTCTCACACCTGAGAGGAAAACTAGATCATGAACTTCACTACAAGTAATGTAAAGATATAGCTCTGGTTGCTTATAGTGACAGTGATTTGGGAGGTAAAGTTGATGATCTTAACTATAGAAGTTGATTTTATTTTTTGGGTCATGGTTGAGGGAGGTATTCAAGGATTGAAGTGTCCTCAAGAGGAGATTATTTGATTTTGAAATAACAACTTAGCAACATCTTTCCCTAACAACCCCCTTTTTCATGAAAGAAGCAAGTATAAGAATTAAACCCATGTTTGATTTAGTTAAAAATCAGATATTTTGTAAATTTTGATTAAAGTGGATAAAACATGTCGTTAAAAAATTGATAAAAGTTGTAAGACACATGAAATGTATGATAAAAAATGAGGACCACGCAGATGCTAGGTTTAACTTCTTGGAGATCTAATCAAAGGAGAAGAAGTTGTCAAAACCTGCAATCCTCTCAAGTGGATCTATCATTCATATATGCATCATGCTTATACCAAACTATTTCTTAAGTTTTTCTACATGCAATTTTTCATATTGTGAAAATATGTTTAAAATTTTACTGTCCCACTTTAGGTGTATGTGTGAAAGTATGATATTAATAAGTGTAAATCTACTTCTAGACACCCAGGGAAGGGTTTTATCTTTTCGTTTTTCAAGTCGAAATATATATTTACGGAATTAGACAAGAGTATATTGAATTAGTCCATGTTTGGTTAATTTAGCTAAAGAATCATATTTTTAGTAGATTTTGTTGACTTTAATTTATATTTTTATCGAGTTTTTTAGCTAAACCAAACAGATGCTTAATGATGCACGAAAATAGGAAATAAAACACAATTAGCCCCTAATTAAATGAAACAACATAATCTTTTACTGCATTATTAGCCACTGAAGAAGAGTTTTATCTTTTCATTTTTCAAGTTCGCAACAAATAGACGGGATTAGTTAAGAGTAAATTGAACTCTAAATATCGAAGAAGGGTTCTATCTTTTTTCATTTTTCAAATAAAAAAAGAGACGAACATATTTGGTCGGATTAAGTCCCTGCTTGGTGTAGCTAAAAATTAAGGATATAGCCCCTGTTTGGGCCACATTATTTTTTCATTCTCATTTTTCTACTCATTTTCAATCACACATTCTTAAATAAAATAATATTTTTCATCACATCAATAATTTTTCCTTCATTTTCAACCACATATTCTTCATCAGATCACTTTAAAAAAATACATTCTCTCATTTTAATGTGTACCAAACGGGTCGTTAATGGTGAATTTCAATGGGATATTCTTTAATTTCTTCATTAAAATAATTTTGAGTTTACATAGTGATTTGGTCTGCAGCATTATAGATGAAAATCGTACTAACATTTCTGAAGAAAAGATTCTTTAGGTATCATATAGGGAGCAACTGAGTAACATGGTCTCTTGAACAAAGACAGTTGATACAAAACCAAGTACTATAATCCAACTGGCTTCCATACTCGAAGCAGTTCAACTTTAAACTTAATTACTATTCAACGTGTTTTTTTAAACATCAAGAGAGTACAATTTTTTCTTCTTTTACTTTATTAATGAGCACTTAGGGGAATCATAATAATAAAGATTTTACGGGTTGCGCTAAAATGAGTCCGAAAAGAAAAGGGTCGATCAAAACTATCATGGTACGGTAATTTAGGCGGCGGGAAAGTGGCGAAAACTAAGTAATGTACCCTCGCACAAATTTTTTTTTTTTTTTTAGAATTAAGGCTTGGTTGCTGCTGTTGTGGCTAAGCTAAGCATAAACTTATGAGATATGAGGGACAATTGAAAGAGGAATTGAGATTTCAAGGAGCCGAAACACACCTAAAATTTGGGACTCTAGAGACTTCACTTATTTCTTATGAAAAAAAAGGCCAAAAATCACATGAAATAACTCGTATAAGTACACTGAAATAGTTGAAGTACTGCACAAAGATTCTGAACTTAGTAATAAGGTTATACTCCTATACTTTCGCCATGTATTTAAAGTCAAACTATAGCAGATCTAGCGATGAATAGTGTATTAGATTATCAAATTTACTTCGAATAAAGGCTTAATTAATGAAAAACATCATATAATTTGCTATTATGTAGGTAATTATTTTATGTTAATCGTATGATAATAGGCAGAAACTAACTCCGAGTATGCTAATTATTAATCATTTCCTCCTATTAAACAAAACCCAGAAGAAACCAGCACCAGTACTCGCCTTTTTCTCGTTTAATTAATGGAATCTCAATCAAAATTGTAAAATTTTAATAGGGTTCTTAAGTCAACAGCAAAAATTGTTCATAAGTGGCATCAAGTACTTGAATTTATTATGATAAGAAATAGGGAGAAAGCTGGTTCTTTCTGAAAATCTTTGCTCCATAGGGAATTTTTCTGTTTGGTTGTAACCCTAACAACGAGCAAGCAAGAAAATTTCATCATGATCAGACAGAAGCCCTACAGGGCATTTTTAGGTGATAAAATCTGTAAGATCTGACTCAGATTAATACAAGTTTGGTCATTTCATAAAACCCACAAAAAAATCTGAATCAATCATCCAAAACAGCATGAAAAATAGCATTTTCTTGATGAAATATCAGTAAATTCAATTACCAAAAACACATAGATCTTACCTTGAACTGGAAAATTCATAGAGTTTGCCTCTGGGAGAAAAGATAATCAGTGCAACCTCAGCATCACAAAGAACTGAAAGCTCAAATGCTTTTTTCAGCAGCCCATTTCTTCTCTTGGAAAAGGTCACTTGCCTGCTGGTGGCGTTTTCTATACGCCTCATCTGAGTTTTTCCTCTCACCATTCTCACACACCTTGTAAAATCAAGAGAACAACATCAAAAATGGTTAACAAAATCAATATCCCTAATTAGATTTGAGTAAGTACACGATTGGTATGCAGTATTAGACCCGACTAACAATCGAGATCTCGAATTCTTCCTGATGTTGTAAAGGTTTTGATTATGAGAAATAAGAAGAAGAAATTATAGTTCCTAACCAACCTGTGGAGCAAGTTTTCGAAAGATTTGCAAAATTGTGAATATGAAAACGAAAGAAGAAAAGGCAAGACTTTGCAGTGTGGTAAAAAGGGATGCTCTATAAATTTGGAAAAAACTCAAAGAACCTTTTGGTTGGAAATGAGAGGTGCATAGAGCCTAAAAATAGGAAGACACAAATATGAAGTGTGTGAGAGAGAAAGATAGATAGATGAAAGGGAAAAAGAAAAATCAAGAAAATCCCAATAGAAGTTTAACACAGGATGGTGCGTCTGTACAAGTGATTGATTGATTCTCGGTCTCTATTTTTGGGTTTTTATCATCATAAACCAAAGACTTGAACAGTCTCTCTTTCTCTCTCTCACGCACACTCTTTTTTCCTTATTCGTAGGTATAATTTCTTGCTTTCACTTTCTTGGCTAACCCCACCAAGGAAAAAGAAAGAATACAGTAATATTTTAGTTCAAAAGCTAATCCTTTGCTAGTTTTGGTAAAACCCCACAAAACAAAACAAAGATGAATAATTAGTACGTAACATCAAAAGGAAAGAGATGTATAACAAAACGAATCCACTGCAACAATAATGTTAGAGAGAGAAAGAGACGGGAACATGCATATACACACACGCGCACACACATACAGCCATCAATATCTTGGTAAAAAATTGAGGTGTTTGTACAAGTTAGATATATATCAACATCTTAGTACTCGTACTTACCCAAATTGTCCAATGAGAGATCGAAAACTCACAAGGATGTTATGATTTCTTACTTGATTTGCGATGGACGAGGGGACGGACTTGATTAAACACACGGGGGAGGGGGGACTTCATTGGCCTTTGCCATTTTCATAGGAGATACTCATAGCCATAGGCTACAACTTCTTTCAACTCTTTCATCTATAGACATTTCTATGATCTTTTGTCGACGGTGGATAAGAACTTACGTTGTTCACAATTAATGTGTCAACGTCACATCAGCAAATTAAGTCGTCATTGTTGACAATTCAACAAGAAATTATAAGATATGTAAATACTGACGGCTTGACTTCTATGACACGTTTAGCTGTGGCAAGAGAACAACAAAAAACATATTTTTTTAAATTTCAAAGCCACCGAACGGTGGCTATATATATATTGAGCAAATATCTCAGGTGCGAGAGATTACTCGATCATTTTACATACAAAAATATTCTAAAGCTTCTTGGCATACAAATTCTCACGCCAGACTAGCCACGGGGAGAAAAGCCTTGCCAGCAAGTTAATTTTAGACCATTTACACCGTCGTCCATGGAGTAGAGGCAACACCAGCATCAAATCGTAACTCCATTGGAGTGGGTACGCATGGACTTTATAAATGAAGGGATATAAATAAATGCAAGAGCCCAAGATTAGACAACCAAATCATAACCTTTTGTAATATAAATTTAGAATATTTGCATTTATATACATATTTTCACAGTGTCAATTTCTGCTTATCAAAATTTGCACTTCAAGGTCAAACTGGTTAAGCAAAGTAGTCAAGATTCTTATATATATTTTTTATTAAGTGTGATACTCTTGATGTTTATTTTATCGAATATTTTTATGTAATTATAAATTTTTCTCATCAATAAAACGTCACCGACATCAAGATGAATTAGTAGGTTGTATATTTCGATTGACTTCACCACGGCTTTTATTAGGGAAGCGAGTTGCTTCTTCTTCTTTTTTGTTTTGTTGACATAGGAACTCGCAGCTACTACCCGCCGTGGAGTCTTGACCACCTTGAAGGGGCGGAGGTCCGACCACTGTGAGTGCGCACTAGGTAAACCCCACTCCATGTTGCTTCTTTGTACGAGCTAATGAAGAAAAATGTATATTTAATAATTGACACATACGATAATGAAAAAAAAAAAGAAATTTAAATTATGAGCTTTTCTAGATTTTCTTTTTTAACATCGATTGGAATTCTTTGAACTCGTAGTGTGTATGAAAGATACGAGTTCAAAAAATATTTTATTTTCGCTCTGATAATATTATCTTCACGAAATTCTAGAATTTGCAAGGTACATTTTCTTACAATGTCTACCTGAAATTAATTTTGGGGGTAATGAGGCTCATAAATGGAAGAACAAAGAGTTTCTCAAAGAAGTTAAAATTGAAGTACAAAAGCATATAAATGTGCATTTAATTTATAGTTTACTTTTTATGAAATTAAAAAATGCGTATCCTTCATATTCAACATTTCCCATATATTTGTCTTCTAATTTCTAAATTTCTGCCCGTAGGTTTATATCAGTTTTTAAAGTATTTTCTTATTACCAATTAAATTTATAGCCTTGAAATATTATAATTTAGTTTTATAAATAAATATCCTATAATATATATATTTTGTCGATATCTAGGGATGATAACAGGACCGGATGGGACTGGATTTTCCATTATCATCTCCATCCAGTAGGGGATTTTCGAGAGGCAGGGATTAAAAAAAAAAAAATCCTTATTTACTGCCATGTTTAATTTTTTTTAATTATTTTAAACCAATTTAAATTGACAAATATAAAAATTAATCTAAATATAATACAGTGAATTTTTTTTTTCCTTTTCCTAAAATATGTATAGATAATACTATTTTTTTAATTTATTTTTTCATATTTTGCCATTATTGTTGGCTGATTATAAAAATTTTGTAAACACTTAATCACATTTTTATTCACACATTTAAAGAAGTTCATAAATAATATTCACTTATTCATCACTCATTTTTATTTATATATAATTTAAACAATTTATAAACATTTCGAGATATACACTAAATACATTTGATTTTAATAATTATAAATAATGAGCTTGAATAGAATGTGCAAAAACACTTCATAATGTTTTGAGTTTTCACTTATTCGACTAATAAATCAATTATATGGAAAATGCTATAATACCCAAATAATAGGGGTCTATTCTTAATTCTTATTACTCTTATTTTGAAGTTAGAAAATTATTAAGAAGAAACACGACTAATTATTATATTAATTCTTTCCAAGAGGTAACCACTCAACTATTTTCTTGGTTGAACACATTCTAGAATCAATTTTCCAAAACTTCACCATTTAAATAAAGTGGTTAGGTTCCGACTCTCATTTCTATAAAAAGAAAAGGCGTAATTAGATAGACACGACTAAATAGGTAAAAGATCTGAAATCTGATTATACGTGGAATCCACTTACCAAAGTATGATGATCGCATTAATGACTAAAATAAAAGGTTGATATCAATGATAGATCGCATATACATAAAATAATAGAAAAAAAAATGAAGTTCATATCGATTACGCGACATACGCCCGAGTTATAAACACTTGCCAAATATCACTAAACATATATACTTTCATCCAAACCAATTTCCATTGTAGGGATTGTTTATAGGTCTGATACAGGTGCTATACTAACAGCATATGTATGAACTGTTTTTACCTCATTTTTTACATCCTATGTCTACATAAGGTTTATTGGCACAAAAATCATGTGATTGAGCCTGGACAAGCAGCACAGTTGGTCTCCTCCATCTAGTTTATACACAAAATAGGGCTCCAAGAATCCATCTAATTTATACACAAAATTAGGGCTTCTCAAGAAGCGCTTGATACGAAGAAACAAAGCAAGTGATCACCACATCCAACTGGTCCCAAGTGGGCACGTGGCAGAAAAGTATTGGGTTGTGAATTGATTCTCGAGAAAAATATATATATATATTATATATACTTACATATAAATATACTATAAAACTCAAAAAAAGTACAGGATTTTGATGCCCTAACTGAAAAGTTGCAATAACACCTGTCGGCAAGTGGGTGTGGGACTGTGGGGTGCCTTTTAGGACAAATGGCTTAGGTTATTTCGAAATCTCTTGGCTTTTGCATTTTGGGTTCACATTTTAAGAGAGTGTGAGCAATTGTACATGGGTGGGGACCACTTTTCCACTTTTAATTACCAAAAATTAAGTGGGTTTTTGATTATAATTAGATGTGGTGGGTGAAGGATGAAACAAAAGGAGATTTTTCTATAGAGTAATCATATTCGGTTGAGTAATGTTATTCATCCTTATTGGGGTTCAGTCATATTCTATGTGGCAATTACATGATATTAAATGATAGATTCATTTAAATATAAAGCCACATAGATTGGGGTTGAATCATAGTGGAGATAAATAGCATTATTTTATTTGGTTTCACTGAGGTTACAACTCCAATTTTGATATCGTTAATGTAACATTAAATGATGAGTCATGTTACACTTACCAAATTTTTTACCAAATCTTTTACACCCTACTCACATTAGGGGGTGGGGACCACGGGTCGACATTTTTTAAAACACATGGGACCAGCGCTTTTGTGAGGGGGTAAAAAATTCTATAACCCTCCAGCATACCAACATTTTTCTTAAATGACAGATAAAATCAAATAAGTTATTTAATTCTATCTTTCATTTAGTCTATCATCGAGTATCATCAAAATTGAGATTGTAACTCTAATACGACTACATAGCATTAATCTTTTTTATATGGTTAGGTCAGCTTTTCCTATTTGTTTTTTCAATATTGGTGTGGAGTATTAAACTTTATCCAATCCTAATATAGTTTGGTTTCCCGGTATAGCAACAACTAAAATAAGAAATTATGGCATCATCTGATTATGGCTTCTTTTTTTTTTTCTTTTTTTATAATCATTACTTTCAAGAACATCATTAATTTACTCCAAAATTTTAGATTATAAAATATCAATATTGTATTTGATGAAAAATAAGTTATGCCCCTGTCTGGGAGGGCTTTTCAGAGTTTGAGAAGTGATTTTTCAGCCGTTGTTTTTGACCGTTTCTCACCAAAATGCAGCCGCAATCTGTGGAAATTTTACCGTTGCTGGGTCCGACGGTCCAAAAAGGAATTTTAATCCAAATTTTCAGCCAGCCCAGACAAGCTTATTTAGTGCTGCTTTGACCGAACTCATGAAAAGAAAAAAAATTGATTTTGAAAATATTTTACGTCACAAATCATAACACAATTTTATATCGAGCACTACCGTGTAGGTATTTTTGAATTTTTCTTTTACATACATAATTATGAAACCCGACCTAATAATTAACTTAGTCGAGGTCAATCATTGAGTCGGTTGGATGTTGAGAATTGAAAATCATAATTTTACAACACCAAGAACAATAAAATCGTAATAGAAAAATAAAATAATATGGGAAATTTATAGAGATTTGTTTCAATATATAACTACGTCGTTTTCCATAGACGCCCTATTTTATCTAACATGTCTATCTTTTATATGATAATATAAAATCCTAATGATAACTATTTATTTATAAGACAAATTAATTAAGATGAAATCAAAATTACAAATGTGAATTTCCTAAAGTATCCTTAATGAAATTATGGTCCGAAGATCGATCCGGTTACCGTTCTGTACAACAACAGTATTTAGGTTCACAATTTAACAGTTAGATCGATAGTTTATTGGATATAACGTTAGAGCACTATTTTAAGAATCATATAAAAAATTTCAAGACATAAAAGATTAAATTATTGAGGCAATAAAAGCTTTAAATTATACTTCTGCCGATCATTAACCTTAATATTTCTCTTCATTTTATAAATTTCGATTCTAAAGAATTTCTAACAAAATATCCCCGCTGAAATTCATTTTTCTATTACAATAAAATAAAAAATAAAATAAAAATCACAAAATACTTGTTTGATTGTAGAACTAGTAAATGTTTCGTACTGTTTTATTGAATTTCTATAATAATAATTTAAAATAATGTTAATTAGGTTAAGTTACATTCACGAAGAGCGTGCAAATGATGTAAACATTAATGGTGAAATACGTCCCGAACATCTCTTAATAATTATCAACACGTCCCAAACGTCTCAAATCATTTAAAAATAATAATTATTATTTTTCAAAGTCATTTGTACATGCTAGATTTAAGGGCTATCGAAATAGGACTGTGCTGTGTGTACAAAAACACACGGCACAGAAGTAATACGTAACAGATACATCAGCTGGGGTGGGTGGGTGGGTGGGTGGGTTTATTTTTACAATATTATATTCACTGTAGGACCCACGCTTTGTGAGATTTCTGGAAAACTTCTGTGAAACAGTTTTCTGTATACATGAAATTTTCCATCGAAATAAATCACCTTTGAAAAATATTTACTTTTAGACCTAGAAATTTATTGAAATCAAAATTAGGACACAATTATGAAATTAGAATTATTTTATGGGTAATTTAAATTTCAATAGTGGTCCACAAACTTTTGTAAGTGGGGGCAATTGGACAAACCTGCAATCCAACCAGACCCACAGTTTCCCAATTGGACAAGATTTGACCCCAAATCGTTTTATCTATCGACCCCAGTCGGTTTGGACGATTTTCCGGGTATTTTGTCCGTTTCTAGTAGTGACAATTTTTGACAAAAGTGGATAATTCATGTTTACCTCTCTCTTTTACGTCATTTCAAAAGAGTAATTATATCCAAACCATAACCTTTTTTTTTTTTTTTAACTGCAAACATTTTTATTATAAATGAATATCCCATTATTTTTTTATTTTGTTGCACTTACATTTTCCACTTTTTTTCGTTCGTATTTTTATCTTAAGGATGTGTTTGATGGATATTATCGAGAAAAAAAATATATTTTAAATAGTGATACGATGAGAAATATGTGGTTAAAAATTAAGAAAAAATTATTAATGTAATGTAAAATATTATTTTATTGAAGAATGTGTGGTTGAAAATGAGTTTTGAAAAAACGTATTTTGAAAGAATGTGTATCAAACAAGGGATAAAACTCAATTAATTAACACATTTTGTCTCTTATTTATAATTTTTGCACAAATATTTATTTATCCCCTGATTGAACTCCATTAAAATGAGATTTTGTGAAAAAAAATGTATTTCGAAATAGTAATTTTTTGAAGAAAAAATGTGATCAGAAAATAATTAAAAAAATTAAATTTATGTGTAATATTATTTTATGAGCGTGCACGTGGTTGAAACTGAGTTTTAAAATAAATGCATTTTTGAAAAAATAGAGCTCAAACAAGTGGGTGTTTTGAATAAAACATATTTTTTCGAACTTATTTGTTGTTTATTTTACTTATCTAAAAATACGATGAGCAAATTAAACTTTTTATACTTTTTAATGAATTTTTTAGATAATAATCATTCGAGACAAGATTGACCAATTAATAAAATGTAATTAAAAAAAAATTGCGAAAAAAGGTTGAGAAAATAAGTGCCAAAAAGATAAAAGCACATTTTTTAGCCCCTGCCATTAGTAGTCATTTACAGATCTTCAACGGTGTCCATCCATTTGGGCCTACCTGTACCAAAATTGATTGTTTGAGGACCTGAATGCCAAGAAAAATTGAATGGGATCCAAGTGCTACAAGTTTCAATGTTTGGGGGCCCACGTATTAAATAGGTGCTACTTTTAGAAATTGACTAAAAAAAGACCACAGTCCACAAGTGCCACATTTCTAGATATCTGTCCTTTTCATTTCGTCCTAGAATCCTCATTTTCTAAACCATATTTTTCTTTAAATTAATTTTCTATATTATATTTGACAGATCTACGACTTTTATCGACTTTTCAACTACTTCTTTCATCAACTTTTATCAAAATTTTTAAAACCAAACAGGGCCTTTAATAAAGTTTTACATTTAGACACGTTACCTTTTTAGTTTAATTGTTTATTAAATTTTAAATAAGATACTAAACTTCCTGAAAAATTAGTTCATACAAGAAAACAAATTGCCGTAAATAGATGTACCATGTTTGGCAAAACTTATAATTATTAGGCTTAGTCTAAACGCATACATTCCATTACATAATGGATCTTAATCATTATCCACGCATTTCATAAGAGACCCACAACTCATAATCTAATAAAAACTATGCCAAACAAGAAAGACACGCTCAGACTTGCACAGAAGCTACAAAGGAAAAGCAGATGTACAAGTATACGAGACAAATCAAGTATAAATGACCGTTGAGAACGATACAACACTCCTTGTGTATATTTCCCCGGATGTGAGCATATCCTGTGACAACAAAAATGAGGAGCATTTTGTGTTTGTATATTCAATAAAATAAGGAGCTTTTGTTCCATGTTTGGCTAATCTTTAAAAAAATTATGAGTAAATAAGTTATTAAAAACTTATATACTGTACTATCAAAAGAAAACTACTTTTTTTTACTACCTATCTAAACATGTTTGGGACAAGATCTTACTTAAAAGCTTAGCCAAACATATTGATATGCATCTTGTTTCCTTAAATAAATGTTGCAGATTATTTTCTTCCACAGCATGAACTCATGCTGGATCCATATAACTTGAAGCAAACTCGTCATCAGAATCACCAGAATCAAAATTGTTCTCAGTCTGAGTGTCGTCTCCGGTCTTATTTCCATATGCAAGACTGACTAAATCGTCCTCTGGGTCGCTAAATGATTCTCTCTCCGTGAGAAAGTATCCCTCATGTGTAGGTTTATAGTCTTTGCCCCTCCATATCACAATCTGCTCCTTTTCAAAAGTCACAAGAATACAAGGCACCAAATCCTGTATCAAGAGAATAGACAATCTCCAATAAGAAACTCTTGGTTTGCAATCTACGAGACAACGAAGGCAAAGCCCAATAATAAAGAGATTGTGTAGGTGATTAGGGTATGTTTGGTAAGCTTAATGTTACTTTTGAATAACATTTTTTTGCCAACATGTTTGAGCATTTTTATAATTTATTTCTTTTTAGGATCTTTAGTCCAAAACTTACTTCTGAAAATTAAGTCGTTACTTTCCAAGAAAGTAATTTTACCATTTCTAAAGTTTAGGTCAATTTAAAAGTTGCAGCCATTCCAAAGAGCGACTAGAACCTTAAAGAACATGGAACATGTTATGATAAAAATGTTTTTACCCTTATCTTACAAAAATTGAAATATAAAGATATAACAAAATCTTGAGTTGAGAAATATACTATCACCTTAATCAAGTAAAAACATGTGATTTTAATAACTAAGCGCAGATTATGAGTCAATTAATCATAGGCACGAAGAGCCAATTCTTGTGCTCACCAGTCCTCACAAGTACCCAAAACTCACTGTGCCTGAGCACGTCTCTACTTCTTTCTTTTACTTTTGTTGTACCACATTTACAATGACGGAATAAAGATTGCTATATAATGCGATGTAAGCATGAAAAGCAATATTTCCAAACGTATTATTCACGAAATGGAATGAAACCCAAGCTAAGAATGGAACAATGGAGCAAAAATTTGTTTATAACAGAACGAGGGTTTGACTGCTTAACGAGCATTATGATATCTGAATAGAATTATGGAGACAAATGAAGATCAAAAACTTGTACCAACATATATGCTAAACTTAGGAATTATAAGAGTATATGTCTAGCAAGTTTCAAACACTGTAAGGGGGTAGAAAACACTTCCATTTATACAAGAGTTCACTAAATTGACTTTTCTGTTAATCCAATATGATAGAATTATATTTTTTTGAATAAAATCGTATTTAGGAAGACATGTCTTATTTACTCCATGGATCAACTCCAAAAGGTTAAGTATAAAAGCAAGCAAAAGTCTTTTCATGCTAACAGACATGTGAAATCATATATAATATCAAATAATATAATATGCTTTATTAAGTATTACCCTCAGTTTGCAGCCTATTTTCTTGTAGTCGCTCTTTTGAAGGCCTTTACAATCTATACGTACCAGCTCATCAGTGAGAAAAGCATCCCGAACCATAGGCACGAGACTGCCATAATAACCATTTTTGGCTGCAATTATCATTCAAGAATTAGTAGTAGTACATCAAATATAGTAACTAAAGCAAGATTAGAAGAAATTTTACCAAGTTTTGTTAAGGCAGGGACAGATAATCCTCCTTTCCTCATTTTTTTAGTCTCCTCAATGTTTAGGCCATCAATAGTTGTTTTTATAAGCCTTGGATATACTGGCTCCTGAGGCTTCCACAGCATTAATGGAATCACAGGTCTTTTCTTAGAACGATAATTCCTACCTCTGTACAATACAAGTTGACCGCCATGTCTATGAATGATCTTACCAAATGTTTTATCCTGGAAGATATGCAAAATACCTCAATACACAAAATAAAAGGGCAAAACCATGAACCTCAGATACTCGTACTCCTGAATGTAATTTATACATCAGCAATCTTGAGAGAAATAAAATAAATTATGAGTAAAATTATATCGCTCCGAAGAAAAACAAAATTTGGACCTTAAGATTGAAATATATCGCAATAAATGATAAAAAAGAAAAAGAGATACAGCAAGGATGCTCCAGTATACACGAAGAAAAGGAAATACCTCCAATTGGGTGCACACGTTTTTCATATCAAGAGTAGGCACACCCATACATTTTATCCTGACAGCCTCATCGTGTTTCCAGTGATTATGAATATCATTCAACATGTTGTGTGTTAAACCATCCCTCCCTAAGAAAAATATATAAATGTACAAAGTTAAAACAAAGCCAGGTAACCCCACATGTGATCTTGCTTATGCATATGTAGTTTACCCGAGTGACAAAAGAATGTTTCTTCATAAATATACGAGAGCAATGTAATTACACATTTTCCATTACAATATGCTAACTGGAGCCGTAATGGCAAATGGTGCCTGAGTACCATTTTAACCTTAGTTACTCAGAAAGATCCAGCAAACTAAACCATGCGTTCTTTACTTCAATCTAATGACCGTATAAATTCAATATCTCGTTCTGTTGGCTGCCTATGAGCAAAAAAATTGTAACAAGCACCACCAGTGACAAACTTCTACAATCAACCCAAATTGAAACCAAAGGGCTTTCCTTTTGCATCTAGACACTCAGCATGTTCCATCATTTCATGATATCCGATAATTATTAAGCAAATATTGATATATATATATATATAAAAGAACTGCAAAAGTATCAACCATTACATTTCGATCAAAAGTTAATCTTGGCAAAAAAATTAAAAATTAAAAAAAAAACTGAGGACATTAATCCACACTTTCCCGCATTCAACATCAAATACTTCCATAATCCTACACCCCTTATCCCCATAACAGCTTGAAGACAAATACAATCCTGTGCGAGTTGTGCTCCTTTTTCCTCTCAATTTTTTTCATGTCAATCTAGTCACCACAATTTTGTGCAAAGTTTGCAGCTTTCTACAACTTATAGTGCTAATATTCGGCGTGTCAATATAATTTGCACATATCTTGCGGAGTTTACGGTTTTTTCTATTTAAATTCTTCTATCCATTCATATTCATTTCTTTCTTTTATTCTTATTCATGTAGTAATTGATGAACAATCATTTAAGAATTTGCTCTATACTGTAGAAAAGAATGCAAAAAATCAATATTCAATTCACGGAATGAAGCAGCAAGGAAAAAAGGTTAAAAGATTAAAATACCCAAATTAACTTGCTTCTTCGTCCGGTGCCTTTGATACCTCTCGACGAGAGCTTTCCTCTCAGCATTCGTCAACGGCTCTCCCTGAACTCTCTCTCTCAATATTTTCCTCTTCTCCTCCAAATCTTCCTCCTTTTCCGAGGACCACTCCTTCAGGTCGGTCACCGGGGCACAAACACCTGTCCAGGCCCTGTCCAAACGGCCCGGCCCGAATGGGGAGTACTTAGGCTCGCGAAGGCCAATGGGTCTGACATTTGGACTGCTCTCGGTGTAACTGAACCGGAAATCAAAAGGGAGGTTGGAACGGACTGGCTCTTGACCAGACCGGTCGAGGGATGATGGTGGGCGGTACGGGGGTTTGGAGGGTTTTTTGTGGTTGGGTTGTTGTTGGGGTGAGGTTCTGGGCTGGGGCTTAATGGAGTTGTCGGGGTTGAGAGAGGCTGGTGGCTTGAAAGAGTATTTTGTGTAGAGAGACGAGGAGGATGTGGTGGTGGTGGAGAGCGGGTGGCGATTGGAGGAAAGGGTGATTGAGGGCGGTGATTTCTGGCGGGAGAAGCGGCTGAGGAAGGCGGCGAACATTGTTCATAGTGCAGGTCGACAGATTTATTTCGCAGCTTAAGCCTAAATTTGGCTCTCTTTCTTGAGTGATGCTATGCAGGGCTATTTTCACAGAATTTTTACGGATTGGACACACAATCAATTTTTAGAAAAAAAAACACCACCAATATGTTGCCTTTGAATAATTCTGTGTACGCAGGTGGTGTTCTTTTAAACAATCAAACCACTTTTTTACAAGTAGTTATCTACTAATTACTTTTATATATGCACAAATTGTGTTATTTTGAAAGTTATATTAGTGTTTTGAATGATAAAAATTAATGGGAGTTTGTATTACAAAATATTAATGGTTTAGTGTTTTCTTCAATTGGACATGTTGAGTTATGGGGTAACATATTAGTGTGCTTTTAGATGACCTTCAATTTCGAAGTTGTGTTTTTGTTGTTAAAAATCTCAGAAATTATGTGCATTCCTGAATTTCGTATAATTTTGTTGATTTTATTGTGATTGTATGAATAATTCTGTTGATTTTATATTCCACGGAGATCTTTTTTTTTTTAAGTAGAAGAAAACAATGAAGACGATTTTTGAGAAAACCTTTCCGGATAAGTCTTTTTACGAGTTAGGACAAGTCAATTCAAACTTCAGGACATACGTTATGGGAATGCATACTCACGATGTGTATAGAAGGAGCTTGTTGTATGTAGCCTTGTCCAACTTGTAGATGAATTCATACTACAAATAACCAACCTAAAACAGAACGTAAACAAGTAATCAAATAACAAAATTTATTAAACAATAAGATAAATAATCTAAAATACAAACATACGTCATGCACCCTTTATTTTTAATTCGACTATGCGACTTACAATCCAAGAGATTATCACAACCGATGTTTTGATTGAGCATCTCCGCTTTGCGTCGCACTCCTACCATTTGATGTGCAAGGTCTAATGTAAGTTAAAGTAAAATGTGAAGGCAGGTGAAATGTGAATGGAGTATAAATTACTTAAACGCCGACTGCGTAACGGCAAACAGAACTGAATGATGACACAATTAACGGACTTAATAACAAACTAAGCCTTGTTCACTTGTTCGAAGTAAATTTGGAATCGGGTAATTAACTCACATAACGACAATCTAACAAGCATAAGACTCAACTAAGTGTTCATTGTCTCTTTTTTGAAGTAAAAACTTTTGAATTTGCATAATATTCAACATCTTTGGTGATCACATAACAAATTATAATTGCAAAAATATGTCTCGACAAGTTTCATTGACTGCATGCATTGAACTACTTCGTAACCAAATGATGAGCAATAAATTCTATGGCAATTAAGTATAACTTATTGATGCTTATCAGAACAGCAATCTCAGTCACGTGATCAGATTGAGCATTGCTATTGCTATCAGAGAAAATGGGGTCGATATCTAGTGACGCATTGTCCCGAATGCTAGAGAAGTCCTTGATATCATCCTTACCCCAGCACCAACACTCTTGTTTTGAATTCTGAGGTTCATGGTTTTGACCTTCTATTTTCCATATTAAGGTTTTGCATATCTTCTAGGATAAAACATTTGGTAATATTATTCATAGACATGGCGGTCAAATTGTATTGTAAAGAGGTAGGAATTATCATTTTAAGAAAGGACCTATGGTTCTATTAATTCTATGGAAGCCTCAGGAGCCAGTATATCCAAGGCTTATAAAAACAACTATCAATGGACTGAATATTGAGGAAACTAAAAAAATGAGGACAAGAAAATTATTTGTTTAGCAATAGAGTGTATAGAATGGTTTTAGTTTTTCAATAACATCAAAATAAATTAACAATGTTACATAGTTGAACTGCAAAATTGTTAGATATTTTTTCATAATTTATTTATTGTTGTTATGCAAATGGTTTGTCGTTTCAAAACGGGGATCGGCCTGCCTGATCAGATCGTGGAGGCTTGGGGGCAACGCCCTCAAAAGTGAATTCTAATTTTCTTATATATGTTGAAGAGTTGTGTCAATTGAGTATATTGCCCATTTGCAGATACACCATAGATATTCATTCTATTTATAGCGATTTACGTGCATTGGAGTTTATTCAAATTCTCATATTTCCCGTAATTTTCTTAGATTCCTACAAAAATGATATTACATGAATGAAAAAACACATTGTAGTAGAGAAAATCTGAATAGTTTAAAGAAGTTTTCAACCATGCTGATGAATGAATGAAGTCCTTATCTGATGTTCTCTGTACGTGTAAAATATAATAGACAAATGACACTACGCGGAGAGAAGCATCCACGCGGCGCTGCACGAAGCGAGATCTGATCTCTGCGCTGCGCGAAGGCACTGCGCGGAGATCTCTCTCAGTGCACGCAAAGACATGCTCTACGCAGTGTCTCCGCATGGAGCGAAGGCATGCTCCGCACACTACAGAGAGAAGGGAAAGAAGGCGCCCATCCTCTCCGCGCATTGCGGAAAGAAGAGGAAGTAGGCGTTATGCGCAGTTGGAGTTGCTATGCTACAGTACAATCCTGGGTCATTTTTGGAAAGTCAAGAGATTCAGACCTTAATCACCATTAAATTTACAAGTAAATTACATTTATGAATACTTACAATTCATTGTACGAAGCTGACCTAAATCTTATTTTTATTATACATGTATTAATTCAAAAAATTAAAGATGGAAGTAATGTTCATGAATTTCTTTTCATTACTAATGAATCGGCTCTTTGTGTATTTTATTTCCCAATGGAGAGCATGTGGAAGTGGACAGTAAGAACCTCCTCTTATTATACTATCATCTTCTGATTGTGATCGTAATTTATTGCACATAAATTTATTTTTCAAAAGAATAGGCTCAAACAAACCCTTAATACCACACAGACCAACTGTTTCAATATCTTATGCTACAGGACCGATGTCACAAGTGAAACTAAACTGCAAACTTAGAACGAATTATAGAAACTAATGAAGAAATTAATGGAATTCTCAAACTTGACCAATGGCGACGGTTATAGATGGCAACACATTGCAAATAGTAGGTAACTCGTTATCTTCTCCATTATCTCCAAGTACAATGCAAGTTCCCTGCAGTCTGTTTACCAAAGATATCAAACTTTCCATTACTGTTCCTCGCTATCTTCTTATGGTTGTGGTGGGGAATTCGAAAATCGTAAAATATACGATTTAGTATTGAATTGTAACCTCCGTTAACCTGCTAGTGAAGATGAAATTGATGTTATGGGTTTGAAGCAGAGAGTTTGTGAAAGAAGTTGCCGTTTCTTCATTTTTTTTCTCTTCCTAAAAGTAAGCAGAGATTCAAAGTCAACAATTGTGGGTATGAGTAGGAGGAAGTCCATATTACCCGTCAACCTTCGATGAATAATGGAGAAGGGATATGGATAAGATGTGATAAAAAAAATGATTCACAAAAGAACAGTAAATGGTGGGTTGCCTCTTTTAAGATAATAAGGATTTATGAGTGAAAATTATGTATTAACAAGTATTTAAGTTTTTCAAATCAAAAATTAGGTATGAAGTTTATCTAACAAAAAATTGGGTATTAATTAAATTATTAATAATATTATAAATTGAACCCACTCTCATCCCAACCCTCACCACTCCAAAACCTAAAATATTTCTCATCCAGTCTCTCTTTCCTGTTCACCCTTCTCTTACTGGCCGCCTCCGAGGTAGTACTCATATGGTCGACACACCACGAAGATGATGGAAAAATCGCCATTGTGCGTTGAATCTTCTATCTTCTCTCATAGGGCCATCTACGAGGTGTCGTTCGTAGAGATGCTGCACGCAACAACAATAATGGAAAAAATCGCGGCAACGCCTGGACTGAAGCCCTAGATGACGTCGCTACGCGACAATATAGATTCACCAATGGAAGACGTTGTTGGTTTGTTGGTATGTTACGATCGGGCTTATTGGTTAGTTGGTATGTCGTGCCTAAACTGAAGCCCTAGATAGGTCGCTGCGCTGCAGCGTAGATTCATCAAAGATGATGTCACTATCTTGGTTGGTATGTCGGGATCTGATTTGTTGGGTTTGTTGGTATGCTGCGATCTGGTGCATGGTGACGCTGGTTCCGAGATCTGCTGTTCATTCGCTCGTCGCCACTCAAGGAACGATCTGGTGTACGATGGTGCTACGCGTGATTTGTGACGTGGTGGTATGCGTGCTTGGTTTGCGGTGGTAGTTTTTGTTGGCTTTGTTGCTTTTTGGAGTGGCAGTGGTTTTTTATGCTTTGGTGTTAGGATGGTTTTGTTGGCGATGGTGGTGACAGTGTTGTTGGTGGTTGATTTGGTGGCGTCGGTGATGGGGGGTGAAGAGTGTTCATGACCAACTATTTAGGAGTTCGTGACCAACTATTTGGTTGACTTGTGACCAAGTATTGGTGGTGGCAAACACGGAGTCGATGTTTATGAGAAATATGAAGCTTACCGTACTCATATACTTGAGTAAAATTTTGAATGGTCACTGAACTTTAACATGGTCACGACTTACTCACTGAACTTTAAATTGCTTCTTAATGGTCACTGAACTTTCTGCCGTTGCACTACATCCAACACTCACCAAATTTCGTTACCATCGAAGTTGACGTGGCAGACGAAAAACACACGTGGAAGATGACGGCCGTTAAAAAATGATAACTCAGCGAAAACATTGTTTCATTACTCATCCAACTTACATTTCGTCACATTTCACTCATCGAACTTCAAAATGATTCCCAATTGTCACTCATCTTTGAAATGTTGCATTCTATTCATCATCCGCATATTTTGTTCACTTCATTNTAGAAATATCATTTTTTTAATTCGAACGTTTACTATGCAAAAAAATATGTTTCAATTTGAAGCTGAAACTCTGAAATATAACTTGTTTAGGGACGTGTATTAGATTTTAAAGAAGTTTATGAAGTGTGCAAGTCGCGTTTCATATATGGTAAACGTTCCAATCAAACAAGTTATACTTCAGAGTTTTAGCTTCAGATTGAAACATATTTTTTTGCATAGTAAATGTTCGAATTAGAAAAATAATATTTCTAAAAGAATCATTGGGGACGCTTTATTGAGTTTTAAAGAAGTTGATGGGGCCGTGGAAGTCACGTTTCATATATGATGATTTTGGTGAGTTAAGTTTTGTTGAGTTGCAATTTATTTTTACATTTGTAACTTATCACGTGGAATTTTTTTGCGAACATTAAGAACGAAGGGAACAAAATATGCGGATGATGAATAGAATGCAACATTTCAAAGATGAGTGACCATTGGGAAGCATTTTGAAATTCGATGAGTGAACTGTGACAAAATGTAAGTTGGATGAGTAATGAAACAATGTTTTCACTGAGTTGTCATTTTTTAACGGCCGTCATCTTTCACGTGTGTTTTTCGTCCGCTACGTCAGCTTCGATGGTAACGGAATTTGGTGAGTGTTGGATGTGGTGCAACGACAGAAAGTTCAATGACCATTAAGAGGCCATTTGAAGTTCAGTGAGTAAGTCGTGACCATTTTAAAGTTCAGTGACCATTCAAACATTTTACTCCACATACATTGGCTCAGTATTTTTGAGTTTTCTTTATATCACATGGTGCACGAAACCTAATTTTGATTTGCGCAATCTAATTCTTGTCGTCTTTAACTATTTTATGCATGCAAAAGGAAAATGGAACTCGAACGGGGTTCAGTGACAGAGGAGAGTGATGCTGATTTACTTGAGAAGGCATGATGCATGGAAAACTTTGAAGATTGCAGAAGGTCCCGTAAATACTGATGCATATTTTCAAGAAATTACTTATTACATCTAGGCTTAATGAAGGCCTTGTAGCCCACTATATATCAGTATATTATATCTCTGTCTTCAAACCTGGGCAATTGAGCAAACCCGGGTAACAAATGTATTTGGTTGTCTTGGTCGACTATATGGGTCACGATGGCATTGAAATAGAATGCTCATGATATTAAACTAATGGGTTAAAAACACTGGTGTTCAATGAACTCTTAGCAGAATTTCATAGTTGTGACATACTTTATTTTGTTCTTTGGTCATTTAATTTAAACTTAGTTGAAATTTGGTCACTGATTTAAACATTTATTATTAGTCATTCCGTCTATGTCATTTAGTTTGACTAACATAAAAGCTGATGTGGCGATCTACAATTACTGGACTGCAATGTCACGTTTTCATTTAGTCAAACTAAAGGAAATGGACAAGGAAACAAATCGTAACAAAGTTGAGTGACCAATATGAAACAGAATAAGGCCTTAATAAGCAGTTGAATCATCTGCAGCCCAAAGATGCTCCTCTACATCTTAGAATGTAGATATCGAAGAAAGATAAAAATATGGGTTAATAAAAAGTTCCAACAGGGGAGAGATTTTGTAAATTGACAGATACGGTTTGAAAACTGAACCTGTTCCCACTTGTAGAACAACCACTGTTAAGTAAAGAAGCTTTCTTTGGCTTCTGCACTTCAAAGTCCCTTCTTTCTCTTAGGGGAAGCCTTTCCCACTCGTATACCAGCCAAAGTTAGGTAAAGAGGCTTTCTTTGGCTTCTGCACTTAAAAGTCCCTTCTTTCTCTTAGGGGAAGCCTAAGGCTAGCTAACTTTACCTTGCTTGACTTCTTGAATTGCCTTCATAAATCGAAGTGTTAGCCCGATGAATGAAAGGTTTGCCTTGTGTTGGAGATGAAATTTCACTTTTATCATATTCCAGTTTACACTTCCTCTCAACAGCAACAATAGACAAATATGGACTCTTTACTAGAGAGAGATAATATCTATCTTCTGTATGAACAATGCTAATTATTTTTCCATGATTGTGATTCTGTTTTGCATTATAGCTTATACTGGTTCTTTGTCAACTTAAGCAATGAAAATTGTCATGGAGGTATTATTCTTCTGGAATTACCCCTTATCATTCGCGCATATGTGGCACCAACTGCTCCTTCAGCATCATTTAATGAGTCAGAACAGGCAGTCGAGCATAGTATATTGACAAGGGTCGAGCATAGTATATCGACAAGGGCAGAAGCAATTAACTCGTATGTTCCTAAAAGAAGCAGAACACGCCTTGCTATTAGCACTAAGTGAAGGGAATTAGATTCTTCAGCCAAAACCCAGCTCATTCATCTTGTGTACGACCGACCTTATTCGACTACACCAGAAAAAATAAAAAGATTGAAATGCAGAAAAATCATATGAAAGTCGAGGAACCTAGCAAATGTATCCTTCTGGTAATGTTAAATTTTGGACGAGGTTGATGATAATGAGCTGAACTTGTGGCTTTGAGCTGCATTTTAGTTGGAATTTTGGATGGAGTAAATGTTACTTTTCCACTCAATTCAGAGGTCAAGAAGTAGAATGTTGAAATTCAGAAGATTAAGCTTTTTTCTTTCCCTCAGCTAAAATACAGAAGAAAATGAGTGCATATATCTGTTTCATTGATATGGCGTTTAACAATAAGGAAATGAATTCCAGAAAAAAAAAAACCATTCTCCAAAACACCTATTTAAACATACATCACAGCAGAGTAGACATGTTAGAGAGGTGGACGCTGAGTTGTGCTCGACCGGTTTTAAATTGGGCCTGTGCCGGACCATCCGTTGGGTCGACAAGGCTGATTGCCCCGGCTCGGCCCCTTATTCAGGCATGCTGGGATTTGAAACTCATCTGGGAAGGGCATGCTAATGGATTAAAGGATTAAACACCCTTGTTGTGCTGGATTAAACGAATTTATTTATGGAAATTAATGCTCTGTCTCAATTTTAGAAGAAAATTCTTATCAAGAAACAGCAAAATGCATTAAGATCGATCAAACAATATGGACCAAAATTCAAATCACTCCCAAAGCTAGTTTCTGCAGTTTTTTTTCCTGTACTACACCCTCAATTTGAACAAAGTTTCGAAGTATTTTTCTGACAAAAAAAGACGTAAGTTTCACCTCTTTTGGGGTAAGTTTCAGAATATTTTCAACTATCAGTTTTCCATTACTTTCTTGCGATTCACCACAGCCCTTTGAAAGAATTTCAAGTCCTTGCTCTTTTGAAAAAACTCAAACTGTAGAAGCTGATCCACCGTCGGCCGCTTCGCCGGCTTCCTCGAAAGGCATTTCACCAACACTTCTTCAAACTCCGGTGAGAATTGCCGCTCCTTTTTCTCTCTTTTCGCAGCCAGTGATTTCAACTTCTTCTCCAAGAATTTCATAACCCGTTTTCCCTTTCCTTTCACTTTCTCCTTATCAGTAATCTTTTTGAACCTTTCAATCGTGGGCAGTATTTTTTTCTTGGTTATTTCTTCAATCACCGCCTCAAACTCCGCCCTATTCCTCACCGGAAAATACCCATAAGCCAATTCCACTGCTGTAATTCCAACCAACCATATATCAGAATGAGGCTTATAATTGTATCTACTACTCCCTTCCGCCGAGAAATCCTCAGGCGCAGTACCCCATTTTGTTATATCCCTCAATGGTAGAGTCGAAGTTGAAGGCATTGCTATAGGGTTCCATCTTTCTTGATCATGTTCATACATGGAAGCTGCAAAACCCAGTTTAATGGTGACCCCATTCGAATTTCCATTCACAAAAATCTGGCCGGCGTCGATTTTTCCATGCACACGACGGCGTCCATGCAGATAAGAGAGACCCTTAAGGGTTTCTCGAAGAGCAATAGCAATGCAATCTTCCGGCAACCCACGTGTAAACCATTTACTCATTATGTACCGGAGTGATCCTTCAGACATATAGGCCATCGAAGCACATAAGAAGGTGTCATTCGAGTAGAATTTTTTCTTTATTTCAACTATATTTTCCGCACCAGGGATCGAAGAAATAACACTTCTTCTGATTTCTAGATCAAATGCACGAGTTCCTCTCCCAAAGGGGATTGCCTTCACAGAAACATACTGGGGCGCCTTTGCAAGTCTCTGCTCCGCCCGAAGATATCCCGGCAAGTACACAGCTTTGTAGACATTTGCATCAGAGGCAATACCAATTTTCTTCATGATCATGTATCTTTCTCGGCTGTGATCTACAGGAATTGTTTTTCCCGTAAGTTGTAAATGAGCCATGAAATGGGAATGAAGAATTGGCGCTTTTGTTGAGATTCTGAGTAGGGTTGTTCGTTTCTTGAAGAAAGAAGGAAACCTTGAAGGAAAAATTTCGAAGGGTGGGATAAGAATTTGAAGAAAAAAATTCAAAGGGGGAAATCAGAAGCGAG
This sequence comes from Fraxinus pennsylvanica, assembly GCA_912172775.2. Classification (NCBI taxonomy): domain Eukaryota; kingdom Viridiplantae; phylum Streptophyta; class Magnoliopsida; order Lamiales; family Oleaceae; genus Fraxinus; species Fraxinus pennsylvanica. The sequence goes on from OU503057.1 coordinate 5,094,449, forward strand.
TCATTCGACCCTTTTATTTCAACACGTGTTTTTTGGGTTACCAATCAATCATTTCACTTATTGCTTCTTGAATTTAAATGAAACTACAAACCTAATGAAAATCAACACAAATTGGTATATTTATTATTTTACTTGTTATCTGCAGTGTTTTAATATCAAAATTAAACTGAACAGACTATTCGATCAAATTGATTTGCATTTAAATTACATAATTTCGTCCTTTAATTCTTACAATTAACAAGTGATTTTGGAGTTTGTAAGCCATTGTAGTTTGGTAGGAATTAAAATTAGATTTTTAGTATATTTTTTATAAAAGTTGATAAAATATATTGTTGAAAAGTTGTGGATTCCATGAAGTATGTGATTAAAATTAATTATGAACTTTGATTTAGATTAAAACCTAAATTATTATAACTTAACAGGGGCATAATTTCATGCTATAATTTTAGAAATAAAAATTGAGGATTGGACTGGGAAGAATTATGGAATAGGAATGTCAGCTTCTCACTTTCAGTTTTGTTTCCTTAATAAGTTAATAATGAAATGACTTATGATTAAATGGGTCAAAGTGTGTTTAACCACAATAAAATTCATGCAAAAACTTAATGCAAACATGTAAT
>OU503057.1:5112508-5138441 GCA_912172775.2 Fraxinus pennsylvanica
TGGTCCAGGACATAGTCTGATGTAAGTTAGGATACCTGGATATCAAAAAAATAATAATAATAAAGAAAAGAAAATTAAACGATTTAATTTAACTTCAGTCAAAATCCAACAAACACGTTCGCTTGCATAAGCGTGCTGACAACATAAACGTGACGTGCAATTCATATCTTAACTAAAAGGGAACATAATTTAGACTTTTGGCATTGACATGGTCAGACTTCGTCTACAAAATTCTTAACATCCGTTTGCTTGGAAGCGTGCTGACAAAATCCAACAAACACGTTTGCTTGGAAGTTTGCTTACCCATGAGTCGTCCATTCCGCAGCGAGTTACACTCACATTCTTCAATGAGGCCCTGTTTGGTACACATTATTTTTTTCATTCTTATTCTTCTACTCATTTTCAACCATACATTCTTCAATAAAATAATATTTTCTATCACATCAGTAACTTTTTCTTCATTTTTAATCACACATTCTCCATCAATCTATTATTCAATAATAAATTCTTTCAAAAGAATGTGTCACAAACACACTCTGAATTAAGTTCCTATTTGATATCGATTTTTTAAAATATAATGTTTTTAATAAACTAATTTTTAACTACATAATCACTTGTGTAGTTATGTTCAATCACATTTATGATATTGTATTCTTGTACAAACCAAAAAGATAACAAGAAATTTCCTTAGGTGCTTAACCTAGTTTTTTCCTGTTTAATAGTACAAACGAAAAAAAAAAAAAATCCTTCAATTTAAAATGGATTTGCCAATTTCCTTTCCAAATGGTAAGTTTTTTGACATATATTCCTCCAATTTTGAAAAAAGGAACACGAGAACTACATTGTAAAGGTAATTGTCAACACTTTTAAAATTAGGGATAACTGCAACAAAAGCTCCCAAATCATTGAAACACTAGCAAATTTTTCTCAAACCTTTGATTTGTTGCAGAAGTCACCCTAACCTTTTCAAACGTTGCAGGTGAAGCTCTTCTGGACATTTTTCATCCACAATTTCGTCAGTTAACCAAAATTTTAACTTTGACCATAATTTTAATAATGGGGCAAAATAATAACTTTATATTTATCACATTAAACAATTAAACTAATTAAATTAAAAATAAAAAGAAATAAGAAAAAAAAAATAATCGTCTTCTTCTCACCCCCCACGCCCATCCCTTCCCCCCACCTCAAACCCAAAAATCAGCCACTCGACAATGCCACCTCTAATTCTTTAGGGTTCGTCTTCTACAAAACTACAAAGAAAAACCCAAGAAATATAACATAGATGAGAGTGGAAATTTGGAGTCCAAATCAAAAGAATTAAACCTTGAAGCTCAAGCATCCAAGAGAAAGTAATTTTTTTAGAGTTTTGAGAAATTGGTAGGTACTAAGATTACATTAGTTGTTTGCAGTGGCGGAGCCAGGATTTAATGGTACGGCCGTACGGGGGGCTATTGGGTTGGACAGTAGAAAAAAATGGACTATAACCAATTTTTTTTTTTAAACAAAATTTGGCTTAGGCTGGAGTGGGCAAGGGTGGGCTACACCCCACCCCTATCTCCGCCAATAACTTTAGAATACCTGGATATCAAAAAAAATAATAATAATAAAGAAAAGAAAATTAAACGATTTAATTTAACTTCTGTCAAAATCCAACAAACACGTTCGCTTGCATAAGCGTGCTGACAACATAAACGTGACGTGCAATTCATATCTTAACTAAAAGGGAACATAATTTAGACTTTTGGCATTGACATGGTCAGACTTTGTCTTCAAAATTCTTAATATCCGTTTGCTTGGAAGCGTGCTGACAAAATCCAACGAACACGTTTGCTTGGAAGTTTGCTTACCCATGAGTCGTCCATTCCGCAGCGAGTTACATTCACATTCTTCAATGAGATCCTGTTTGGTACACATTATTTTTTTCATTCTTATTTTTCTACTCATTTTTAACCATACATTCTTCAATAAAATAATATTTTCTATCACATCAATAACTTTTCCTTCATTTTTAATTACACATTCTCCATCAATCTATTATTCAATAATAAATTCTTTCAAAAAAATGTGTCCCAAACACACTCTGAATTAAGTTCCTATTTGATATCGATTTTTTAAAATATAATGTTTTTAATAAACTAATTTTTAACTGCATAATCACTTGTGTAGTTATGTTCAATCGCATTTATGATATTGTATTCTTGTACAAACCAAAAAGATAACAAGAAATTTTTCTACAAACGAAAAAAAAATCCTTCAATTTAATATGGATTTGCCAATTTCCTTTCCAAATGGTAAGTTTTTGGACATATATTCCTTCAATTTTGAAAAAAAGGAACACGAGAACTACATTGTAAAGGTAATTGTCAACACTTTTAAAATTAGGGATAATTGCAACAAAAGCTCCCAAATCTTTGAAACACTAGCAAATTTTTCTCAAACCTTTGATTTGTTGCAGAAGTCACCCCTAACCTTTTCAAACGTTGCAGGTGAAGCTCTTCTGGACATTTTTCATCCACAATTTCGTCAGTTAACCAAAATTTTAACTTTGACCATAATTTTAATAATGGGGCAAAAGAATAACTTTATATTTACACATTAAACAATTAAACTAATTAAATTAAAAATAAAAAGAAATAAGAAAAAAAAAATAATCGTCTTCTTCTCACCCCACACGCCCATCCCTTCCCCCCACCTCAAACCCAAAAATCAGCCACTCGACAATGCCACATCTAATTCTTTAGGGTTCGTCTTCTACAAAACTACAAAGAAAAACCCAAGAAATATAACATAGATGAGAGTGGAAATTTGGAGTCCATATCAAAAGAATTAAACCTTGAAGCTCAAGCATCCAAGAGAAAGTAATTTTTTTAGAGTTTTGAGAAATTGGTAGGTACTAAGATTACATTAGTTGTTTGCAGTGGCGGAGTCAGGATTTAATGGTACGGCCGTACGGGGGGCTATTGGGTTGGACAGTAGAAAAAAATGGACTATAACCAATTTTTTTTTTTTTAAACAAAATTTGGCTTGGGTTGGGGTGGGCAAGGGTGGGCTACAACCCACCCCTATCTCCGCCCATGGTTGTTTGTATTTTGGATTACTTGGAATTTTACGTGAAATCAAGAAAAAATTTCCTAGATTCTCTCTTTTCTACTTAAAATTTCTCAGGAAGAATATGGATTAGAAAATTGTGGTGGAAGTGAAAATGCAAGAAAGTGATTAAAAAAACAGATAAGTGAAGGGTCTCCTCCAAAATTCTTTCGATTTGATTTTGGGTTTGAGGTGGGGGAAGGGATGGACGTGGGGGATGAGAAGAAGAAAAAGACGATTGTTTTTTTTTTTTTTTTTTATTTCTTATTTTTTAAATTTAATTAGTTTAATTATTTAATGTGATAAATATAAAGTTACTCTTTTGCCCATTTTTAAAATATTAAAAACGTAGTTAAAGTTAGAATTTTGGTCAATTGACGGAATTATGGAAGAAAATTGTTCAGAATGACTTCACCTATAACATTTAAAAATGTTAGAGGTGACGGCTGTAACAAATTAAATGTTTGAAAAAAGTTTGTTAATATTTCAAAGGTTTGAAACTTTTGTTGCAATTATCCCTTAAAATTAGTATTACTTTGTCGGCTTTGGGATCGTCCAAATTTGGAGGTCAACTATTCAAATTCATAAATATAGTAGTTGGGTAAATTGTGGCGTACTTGAACAGTATATACCTGACTTTGTTTATTGTAAAAATAATTTTTTAATGGAACAACAAATTCGAAATAATGCTATTTATCGTCAATAATAATCGTCATTAATTCGGAAGACAACGGGAACTCCAATTCGTTATCCAATAAAGTTGTGATGATTATTGTCACATGGACTAACAATGATTGTTCATCGAGCAATGTTATTCATTATTACTGTTGTCAGTTTAGATGACAACTGCATGACATTAAGAGTATGTTTGTCTAAACTTAAAATCGAATAAAAATTGAAAATATAACTGTTATTGGATCTCACTCGTCTAATAAAAGTCAACAATAACGACTAGTTTTTCAATTTTAATCTCTAACGAACACGCCCTAACTAATGAATTTACTATTCAATTAAAAGTATTGCCACATGATTCATTAATTTAACTTATCAAGTGTGGTCATTAGACTGATGCTAAATATCATTATTTTTATCTGTAATAAGCCCCTCGTTTGAACCCTACTATAAACATTCTTTTAATGAAATAATTTTGTATCTAAACGAAAAATTTTTCCTACTTTTTAATCATAAAATCTTCAAAAAATCATTATTACAAGCTCATTTTTCACAAAAAGGGGCTCAAATAGATTCAAAAATCATTTCTTGATTCGAAATCACATTTTAATCATACAGTATTTATTATTTGTAGATTTTGTCCCTATTTGATTCAGTTAAAAAGTTGATTAAAATATAAATTAAAATCAATAATCAAATTTTAACTATATATTTAATGAGATTCACAAATTTTCAATTATGCATTTCAACTACTTTTATAAAAAAATAAAATAAAATAACATCCTTATCCAAACAAAATTGGGGGCGAATCATCTTTGATTTATACGCAATATTGTTTACCTGCCTACAAATATAGAATAGTCCGACCCCCCGAATAAAACTACAATTCAGTTGAAAAATCGCCCTTCTTTCTCTCTCCTTTCTCCCCTCCTACCCTCTCAATCCCTATATATGTATATATATCCCACCCTTCCCACATCTGCACCATCAGAATCTTTCAAAAATACATACATATATATATATATATAAATACACACACATACAGAGTCATCGAGATATGGAAAAAAACTCGTCAAAAACGATAGAAATCACTGTAATCTCAGGCGAAGACCTGTGGGTGAACCGGAGGCAACGGGTAAAGAAAAACGCTTTTGTTATCGTTCAAACAGATTCATCAAGAGCAACAAAAATGGATACAGATGGTGGAAGCTACCCAGTATGGAATGAAAAGTTTGTTATGGAATTGCCCATGCATGCACGTTTTATTAATGTGGAAGTTCAATGCAAGGCCTTTTCCGGCGGAAATAATCTAATCGGAACCGCGAGAATCCCGGTTTCGGATTTTTCCGGCGGGTATCTTCCGGAGAATTATTTGAATTTTTTGAGTTACAGGCTGAGGGATGGGAATGGGGAGAAAAATGGGATTATTAACCTTTCTGTGAAGGTGATAGGGCAGGAAAATACGAGCTGCGCCGCCAGTTGTTCGAGGCCATGGACGGCGGTTCCGGTGGACAACAAGGTTTCCGGTGGAATTGTGACGGGTATTCCAGTGCCATATGGATATTGAACCATGGAATTTTCTTTGCTTTCATTGGAAAAAATATGAAAATGGCTCAACTTTGATTCATGGTTGAATTGTTATGACCTGTTTGGTGGGGGCTAAAATTAGATTTTCAGTAGATTTTGACCCGTATTTTCTAGTTTTTAGTTAGTCAAAGTCAGTATGAATTAGTGACAATAGAACGTGACGTTAGTTGAGGATTTTTAGCTATTTTCAGTTTGTTTGTAAGCCTATAAATAGGCATTCTTAGTCTTGGAATAAAAAGCAGAAAAACCAGTATTTCTCTACATTTTCTCTATTTTGACCCATTTTGAGTCACATCATTTTTCTCGTTCTTCTACTCATTTCAACCACACATTTTTCAATAAAATAATATTTTCCATCACATCAATAACTTTTCCTTTTTTTTCAACCACATATTCACTATCACATCAACAGTAAAAATGCATTCTTACTCCTAAAACGTGCACCAAACAGGAGCTTTGAGTCTCTATTTCTTTGCCTTCGCTTGTTCAAATTTCCAACATTTGTGGTATTAGAGCCTCGTTCTTTCATAAATGGGCGTAGAACTCATGGCGACTAATGGCAATGTCGTGAATGTTTCTCAACCTTCAATTCCAATCTTCAAGGAAGAGTGCTATGAATTTTGGAGCATTAAAATGAAGTCTGTGTTTAAGTCTCAAGATCTTTGGGATTTGGTTGAGAATAGATATCCTGATCCAAATGAGGAGACCAGGTTGAAAGAAAGTAAGGACTCTAAGGCATTATTCTTCATTCAACAAGCAGTTCACGGGAGTATTTTCTCAAAAATTGCAATAGCGGCTACAGTAAAAGAAGCTTGGAAAATATTGCAGAAGGTGTTTCAAGGTTCTGAAAAGGTAATCACAGTGAAACTTCAATCTCTTCGTCAAGATTTTGAAACTCCATATATGAAAAGTGGAGAATCTGTAAATGACTTCCTCTCTAGAGTTTCTGCAATAGCAAATCAATTGAGATCCTTTGGATAGGAAATTACTGATCAAACTATAGTTGCAAAAGTTTTGAGAAGTCTGGCTCCAAAGTTTGATCATGTAGTTGCAGCCATTGAAGAGTCCAAAGATTTATCTACGTATTCATTTGATGAATTAATGGGCTCTTTGCACTCTCTTGAATAAACCAAATGAGAGAACTGAAAAGAAGCATTTCAAGTGATGGATGAGTCATCCAATCGGTTAAGAGAGGCAGTTAGTCAAACAGTTTGTACGCATTTTGAAAACGAGGTACATTTGACATACGCAAAGAGGTCTCCACCAGATTTCTTTCAAAGTCGGCTCCAAGAGCGTTGCAGCGAAAGTATTTTTTGCCGGTTACGATTATGTATGTAAGATGTATCTCCAACAAGAGTTGTATTGAACCAAACTCCATATGAAGTTTGGAATGGTACAAGACTCAAAATTTTTTTGGTTGTATTGCCTATGCTTTAATAGATTCACATAATCGTCGTAAACTCAACGAAAAATCTGCAAAATATATTTTTGTGGGTTATTGTTCTCAATCTAAAGCATATATGCTATATAATCTTGTTAGTGGCAAAGTAATCAACATGAATGTTGTATTTGACGAAGAAGCAAGATGGAATTGGAAAGAAAATAATGAAGTTGCTGATGAGAATAATGAAGCCATTTATATCAAAGTACAAACAAGTGAACATTCACCAACTAGAGAGGTAGTACCAACTCCTCCGAGTTCACCAAGCACAATTCCTTCAAATTCAACATCCAGCCCTTCGAGTAATAGCAATTCATCTTCCACACAAGCTTCTTCAGAGGAGACTCCTCCAAGGAAATTCAAGTCATTAAGGGAAATTTATGAGACAACTTAAGCTTTGTTCGTTTATGATCCTAGCAGTAAACAAAAAAGAATGGTGTAGCACAATGAACGAAGAGCTTGAGGCAATTAAGAAAAATGAGACATAGGCAATTAAGAAAAATGAGACATGGGAATTGGTAGATTTACCTGAAGGTAAAAATGCTAGAATAATGCTAAGTGTACACAATCTTTTACATAATCTTTTACACCTCTCTCACATGGAAGGGGGCCCACACATAATAAAATAATCGTGGACCCCCCTTCATGTGAGAGAGGTGTAAAAGATTGTGTAAAAGTGTGTGTGTACATGTAGCATTACCCATATGGTAATCACAGTGAAACTTCAATCTATTCGTCATGATTTTGAAACTCCATATATGAAAAGTGGAGAATCTGTAAATGACTTCCTCTCTAGAGTTTCTGCAATAGCAAATCAATTGAGATCCTTTGGATAGGAAATTACTGATCAAACTTGAGAAGTCTGGCTCCAAAGTTTGATCATGTAGTTGCAGCCATTGAAGAGTCCAAAGATTTATCCACGTATTCATTTGATGAATTAATGGGCTCTTTGCACTCTCATGAATAAACCAAATGAGAGAACTGAAAAGAAAGCATTTCAAGTGATGGATGAGTCATCCAATCGGTTAAGAGAGGCAGTTAGTCAAACAGTTTGTACGCACTTTGAAAACGAGGTACATTTGACATACGCAAAGAGGTCTCCACCAGATTTCTTTCAAAGTCGGCTCCAAGAGCGTTGCAGCAAAAGTATTTTTTGCCGGTTACGATTATGTATGTAAAATGTATCTCCAACAAGAGTTGTATTGAACCAAACTCCATATGAAGTTTGGAATGGTACAAGACTTCAAATTTTTTTGGTTGTATTGCCTATGCTTTAATAGATTCACATAATCGTAGTAAACTCAACGAAAAATCTGCAAAATATATTTTTGTGGGTTATTGTTCTCAATCTAAAGCATATATGCTATATAATCTTGTTAGTGGCAAAGTAATTATCAACATGAATGTTGTATTTGACGAAGAAGCAAGATGGAATTGGAAAGAAAATAATGAAGTTGCTGATGAGAATAATGAAGCCATTTATATCAAAGTACAAACGAGTGAACATTCATCTTCCACACAAGCACAATTCCTTCAAATTCAACATCCAGCCCTTCGAGTAATAGCAATCCATCTTCCACACAAGCTTCTTCAGAGGAGACTCCTCCAAGGAAATTCAAGTCATTGAGGGAAATTTGAGACAACTTAAGCTTTGTTCGTTTATGATCCTACTAGCTTCTTTAAAGCAGCAGTAAACAAAAAAGAATGGTGTAGCACAAGGAACGAAGAGCTTGAGGCAATTAAGAAAAATGAGACATGGGAATTGGTAGACTTACCTGAAGGTAAAAATGCTATTGGAGTAAAATGGGTTTACAGAACAAAGTACCATTCACATGGAAAAATGGAAAAGCACAAGGCTCGGCTAGTGGCAAAGGGTTATTCCCAACAAGAAGGTATTGATTACGACAACACAATTTATGTAAAAAGGGTCTTACGCTACATTGCTGTAACAATAGACTTTGGGTTAAGATATTGCTATGTTTCAGATTTCAAGTCGTTTGGATTTACTGACAATGATTTGGCAGAGTTTTCTGGAGGATAGAAAGAGGACTTCAAGTTATATTTTCAATTTGGGGCCAGGAGCCATATCCTGGAGTTCAAAGAAATAAGCAACAATAGCTTTATCCTCATCTGAAGCTGAATATGCAGCTATAACTTCATGGGCATGTCAAGCCGTATCGTTACAAAGGCTACTTGCAGACCTTGATCAGAAACAAAAAGGAGGAACTGAAATCTATTACGACAACAAAGCTGCAATTGCCATGTCCAAGAATCCAGCTTTCCACGGAAGAACGAAGTATATAGATATTCGAATTCACTTCATTCGAGAGCTTGTAGCAAAAGGGCACCGAATAGAGACCCTATGAAGCTTCAGTATTCTATTGGATGGGGTTTAAGCGAAGATGGCCTCCCCAAGCAGCGTTACACTAAATTATAACTCAAATGAAATAAATAGTATATAAACACCTGAAGTTTCTAGGTAATTGTCACCCCTTTTGTTCAAGACAGTTTTTAGGACTTTTTCATTTTATCATCTTATTCAGAATAGAGCCGTCATCCACCGTGCTCCACCACCTTCCACCACTATTTCACCATTACAAAAGATGTAGAGCAATGAAGGAAGACTAGTATGGACATCCACCAACAATACCATAAGACTTGGGCTACACTTTGAAAACAAAAAACTAACATGCACAAACTGTAGTTTCTTGTTGAATTGAAAATTACAGATAGTACACAAAGAGTACACTTTCAAGTCATCGAAATGTTGTGTAAAGAAGTTCAACTCATCGCTAAAAGTGGCACAGAAACTAGAAGTTCCCGTGACTAGCAAAAGCCCCACATTCATCAGATACACTAAATAAGAAAAAGAAAAATGTGTTGACATACTATTTGAGTAAACAAACAAATAGCAGCTGTATTGAAGCAAACTATGGACGACGAAGACGACCGCTCAGAAACACGAAGGAACCCTGGAATGGATCTCGATTACACTTCTTCACTACCACTTTGATTGCCATTTTTAAGAATATTGAACTTGCATAAAGGACACGTGGCATTCATGTACAGCCATTTGTCTATACAGGCAGAGTGAAAATGGTGACGACAAGGGAGTTCACGCAGTTCAGTTCCATCATCATAAGCACAAAGGCATATGCAGCATTCCTGAAAACCAATGCAGAGATGAATGCCAAGAAACTCTATTTATATTTGTTTGATTAGTAATGAGAAAATCTGACTAACTGTTCTTAGACGTTGATGTATTTTATGAATTCATGCTAGCAAGTTAACGATTCATAACACGTAAGAAACCCCAATAAACCTTTAAATTGAGCTCCCAGAACCTGAGTTAGAGCACGTAAAAAACTAAATCATAAGTAAATAAGATTATTTTCAAATAAATATTTTTTTATTGGCTAAAGTTTGAAATAAATAAGTTACTTATTTTGATAGTAAGATAAGAGTTACTTTCAAAAGAAGTAACGTAGAAGAAGAAGAAGGAGAAGAAGAAGAAGAAGAAGAAGTAGTCGTAGTCATCCATAATTCTCCCATAAAATCACATTTCCAACCTCCCCCCTCCACTGGTATATTGATAATTAATGCAACTAATGGACAATTAGTAAAACAGGTATACCCAATCTCACACCAATTATGCTGTTGTAAAGGACAGTCTGAAGAAAGAAAAGAAATCTTAAATGAATTTGAAAATTTTCTATCCACATGAAGAATAAAAACTCTAACTGAACATACCGCATCCTCTAGAGGAAGAATGTGTTCGGCAGGTGAATCAGTGTCGCATTCGGTCATTATTCCTCCAAATGATTCTTGAATCTCACCACTTTGTTTGTCAAAATCACCAATTCTCCGGAATTTGTATTTAGGCAGTCTTTCAATGTCTTCCTTAGTCGCTCCTTCCTATTTCCATACGAAAACAAGTGCCAAATTAAAAAATTAATACTGAAGCACCAAGAGGAAAATGTTGGGCCAAATAAACAAGTTTAGTACACAGAGAAAGCAATTGATACTTGACGCAACCTCCAATACAGAAACACCGAGTACAGACACCTTCTATTTTTTGTTCATTTTCTTAAAATACAACTATATGTCTCATCATGACAAAAGCATAATCAGAACATTTTATTGGAGATAAACATGAAAACATAAATCAATGTCATAAAGAACTACTGCCGTCAATGAAAGTGACGATCCAACTTAAGTGGGAATTATCAAGACAACTCATATAGCGAGCACACAAACCTTTTAAGTCAGTGACACTTTGTGATCGGTGAATGCAGATTCTAATAGAGTACATGATCATGGTACCATAAGGAATTCCCAGGACTTATTTCATAATCATATATGAGGAATTCACTTGATATTTAGGGAGAATTGGAAGCAAGTGATATCATAAGCGAAACAGTAAGGTTTATCCCTTCTTTTGAACGTAGAGTGGAAGTAGGAGGGAAGGGAAAGAAAGGAAGAAAAAGTAACGATTTGGTCCACAGACTGGGGGAAATAAAGCGATAGTTTTATCCATTATCATATCAACACCAGCATACCTTAAAAACCATCATGCACTACACTAATTCTACTGCATGGGGTTTTTTTTTTATAAGTTACATATAATTAAAATTATTCGACCGATACATCGATTACAAATATGGGTACCTACACTTCATAAAATGTCTTAAAATAACCATATCAATCGCTGAGTTTTAGGAGTTTTTTAGGGCTCATTAGATTTCAAATTGAAACACACAAAGGCACAGCAGTGAGTAATATAAATTTTCCACAGAAATATATAAAGGAACGAGGTGAGAAGTTTTTCCCTTTATCAAGTGTTCTGACCAACCAATTGTGCGCAATTCAAATGTAAATAGGGTATAATGACCAAGAACGAAGTTCCCAAAGTGATCTAATAGGATAAAATAGGGCAGTTGGTACATCTGGAGAGTGGGTCCTGTTTCCACATTTGATCTTTGAAAGAACAGGAATTAGTTTTTTTTTTCTATATGCTTGAAAGGTTGGGGTGGGGCATAGGAATCACACAGTGTTCAAATTCCATTAGTAAAGTGCCCAAAAGGTACTTAATGACACAATAATTCAACTTCTTAGAAAGGATGATGAAGAGAAGAAGTTATCTGCATTATCCATATCAACTCTCATATTGCTTGCCGCAAAAACCAATAACCACTCATCCATCCCTACTAACCCCCAAAATCCATTGCATATATGCATGCACATTGATAGGAAAGAGCAGTAAAGGAAGTTGCTCAGGGCCATCGGTATCATCAAGCGCCATAGCATACTTTTGCCTTTTTCTACTTCATGAAAGATCGCGATAGGAATACAAATTATTTCCAACCCTCTCCCCTGGTGCAGGGAAAGAGGACACCAGGAGGCTTTGTTAGGCACCCGGTAACTTTAAGATGATAGAGGGTAATAAATCTAGACGTGACCTTGTCATAGCTAAACTGAACATATTTTAGATCATTATTATTCAATGAACACAGTACAATCTGAGCTGAGTTTCTATGAAATCGACCAGAGCATAAGTCCAAGAGATGCAAATACACTTGAACTGCACTCTGGGTGCTGTCAGCAAAGAAGTTCAACAACCACACACAGAAAAAGAGAGAGAGATGCAGTTCATTTTTATAGCAAATTACAGGTATCTACCTGATCTGCTACTGCATATAAGATTGCAATAATACAAGGTAGGCAGCAGCACACAGCAATTCCAATGACACATGCCACAGCAATGCAGATAACAACAAATAACACATCGAAAGCCAGGAATGTAATACAAAGCCTGCAAAAACAAAACCCCATGCATGGATAATAAACAGAGGAGAGGAAAAACTAATATTAATATTGAGTCAACAAAGAAGATATGCCTGGACAAACCAGTAAAGTTGTGGTGAATCCTGAATCAAACTTTGGCCACCAGCAGTTACCCAGTAGAACCCGATTATCCACCAAATAAATGAGAACATTGTATTTGCTGACTCCAGATGTTTAGCAACGCTGCAATAAAATTGTAGAAAGAGGTCATTAATTATCTATTTCTTCAGCTCAAACCTGTCACATATAAACCCTTCATAGATTAATGCTTGCCCCTGTGCAAATCTAAAATATTAAGAAGTAAGAAAATTCTCTACATACGCAAAATGAAAGATACAGGGCATCGAGGACTTGGAGTTGGTGATCAAATATGAAAGGTAGACACCATAAAAGTCCTTCAGTGTCAACAAAGATTTATCATTCAATCCAACAGGTGAAAACAAGAGGTGATGAAATAATACATTCTTCAACACGGGAAATTATAGATAAAATTATTTGTTAGCTCAGACGGAATATTACTATCATTTAAATGCTTAAAAAAAATCTAGTCTTTTGGAATCAGAGACACATTACATTTGGCAGGTCATGGTGGTGTCCCTTGTGCCTCCCTCAAGGGTCTAACTCGAAAAAAATTTAACTAGTAATCCCTATGGTAAGTTGTTTTTCAGAAATAAAAAGTGTTCCAGGTGTCTGCAGGAGAAATTTGAGAAACAACTAGTTTTACTTTCTCCTATCAAGTAACAATAACTAGTTTTTTCTATTATCAAAAAGAGACAAGTCATTACACCCAAAATCTCTCTTCCATTCGACTGCATTAACAAGTAAAGTAATCATTCCTTTAGCAATCCACCTATACAAAATCTAGCAGGCATGTGTGGTTAGACACCAAATTTTACTTCCCAATAAAATGTACTCGTCTTTTACCAAGACCAATTCCAACAACATAAAGCCAGAGGTTAATTTACTCACAAGAACTCATATCTAATCTCGCATTAAATGGATAAGAAAATCCTTAAGCCACTTAATAACATTAAACTTCAAAGGCGTTAATATTCCCCAGCTTCGAATTCAAATGTGGTTGCTCGACTTTTGCGGAGTCGCTCATTTTTCTGACAGTAGCTAAGGTCAAAATTCTATAAATGCTACTTTAAATAAATAAATAAATCTGACATACCATTTCGGTAGAAAAAAGACCGTGAATTTGATAGAAAAAGTCAAGACCCCATTCTGTATAGTATAGTTTCATCATGACTCTGTATGTATAATAATTCAAGAAATCTACCTATATGAATAATAATTCAAGAAAAAATATATCAGAATACATATGACTCTGTATGTATACCTAGTTTCATCATCATTTTGGTGGCCCTCGGAAGCATAATCAGCAGACTCCACCTCGTCACTTCCGGAACTTGAATTCGAGTAATTCCTACTGTACCTAACCCCATTCCTTGAGCTCCCCTCCAAATTTCGCTGTGACCTCTTCTTATACTCCATCCATACACACACCATGTGAAGAACGCACTGAAGAGCATACCCCAAAATCCACAACCTCAAAGGCATCGACGGCGACTCGTTCCGGCTCATGATCATCACAGTAATTGCAACAATCACAAAAGCCAGGTTCCAAATGAGGTCCAGTATCACTATCGGCTTCGAATATGCCCAGTCGCTCTGTCGCTCCTCGATTTGCTCTGCCGCAGCCTCGCGCACTCGAACAGACGGCTCCCGCATCACGCGGCTGCGGCTGCTGGCTTGGCGGAGGAAGCGAGCCGCGCCTCGGAGGCTTGGCGGGCGGCGCATGAAGCGGGGACGCGTTCGGATGATCTGGTCTCCCAATAACGGCGTCGTATCAAGGGCATCATTGGAATTGGAATTGGAATTGTTGTCAGAGGACATAGTTTCGGCCGCGAATTGATTTGAACAATTAATTACCTTTTCCAAATTGAAAGATGCATGTATTATGCGATTTATTGGTGAGGGTTTGATCGGTGGGTGGAAGTTGAAGATTGGGTGAGGATGAGTTACATGTGATTATTGTCTCTGTATGGGTGTGCGAAGGTACGGGAAAGAGAGAGCAAGCTCATGAATCTGGATAATGTCTGGCTGAAAATATGTAAATTATTTACCTTGACAAAATAAGTCCAAGAATTGTATTTTGCATCCAATCGAGCTGGGTAAAGCCTAAAGGCAAACAAGTGTATTAATTTAAATCGATCAATCAACCAACCGACCGACCGACCCCACCAATTACACAAGTATACACCTAGACATGATTTTTAATGCACACTTGTATAGTATAGAAAATGTTGAACTCCAACCTTGAGCGTCCCCACCGTCTCGTTTCGTTCATTCCTTAAAGTATTATGGAGGTGGTAATCGCGGAATGTGCCTCAACATGTCGGGTATAAGAGCTGTTATATTGGTACCCACAAAGAGTTCAATTTCATACCCTGTAAGAGACAGGAATCGAACCCTCACACTGCGACTGTCAGCTCAACTGAAACTACCTCACATCTGTCATTTGCATCACTGAGCTATGCCCCTAGGGGCCACTTGTATAGTATAGAAGTGTTCATGTTGTGTTTGTTAAAGCCCAAGAAAATTTGTGATAAACCGAGTCACAATAATAAGAACCCTTTTTATTGATGTGTACAACGCAAAAACGAGTTTTTGTTAGTGTTATGCTTCATTTGGGATTGATTTTAGAATTTTAACTTTTGATTGTCAAACAATCAGAATTTATTTTAGACGTTTGATAAGTCTTAAAAATTGTGATTAAAGAAGAATCTGTACCACCTGAGAGTAAATTTTGAGAATGCAACATGGTAAATTTTTAAATTCTACTTTTAGCTTCCCCAATTATCTATAAATAAAATATTAATTTTAATCATAACTAATTAAATTAATTATCTTTTTTTTTTACCATATGATATGTGCTTTTATTTTGTAATTATATAAATTTCGATATTCTTTAGTTGTTGATTTTTGAATTTAAAATAATTACAGTAACATACATTGTCTTGCAAAAAAAGAAAATACAGTCTACGTGGCGTCAATGTGACATTAAATAATATGTGAAATTAGATAAGTCATTTAATTTCACTTTTCATTTAACCTATCATTTAAAGCCACATAAACTGTATTTTCATCCCCACTAGAGATGAATAATATTACTCATATTATAATACTACTAATGATGATTATAATATAAAAAAATCATTAAAATCAATGCCCATTTAATAGCCAAGACAACTAAAGGCCCATTTGGTATGACTATTACTTTTGTTTTTGCTTATTGTAGAAGAACTTATTAACGAAACTACTTAATTTTGTTTGGAAATTAATTTTTAAAAGAATTTCCTATTTCAAAAGTACTTTTAAAGGAAACCACATTAGACGATCTTCCTCTAAAAACTCTTCTAACTAGAAGAAACGCTTCTATAAAATTAGTCAAGCGTGTCCAAAATAAACTTTCGGATTTTAAAAACTATTTTTGATATTTGAGAAGCCAGTCAATTAGGCCCTTAGACACACACACTGTAATAAATCACTTTTATTTATCAAACTCTCAAATGTTAATTTTAAAACCTAATCTTGTATATATTTTGTTTGTTAGGTAGAACTCAATGATTGAACGTGAAATTAGAAGAAATAATCGAAAATCGATGAAAAATGAAGATTTTCAAAGTTTGAGAAACAAAGTATAAATATTCAATAGTTGATTCGGACCACGGAACGAGGATTGAAAATTCCAATGGGTTCAATTGGACAATTTGGACTAGAATAGAAAACAAAAGAAGTTAAAAAAAATCATCTGTAGCATGCGCACGCAGGTGCCATGTACAAGAGGCCTTTTTCAGGCACCCAAGGTGCCATCATCTCTAACTCTTGGATATCTCCAAACAACAATTTGCAGGAGTTTCCATTGAAACCCTGCTGTCCGAGGCATTTCTCAAGCTTCTTTGGCTTAAACGACACCCAACTCAAGATTTTCAATACATAAGAGTAAGAGAATAACTGCACAAAATGCTGAAACTGGGCTCTGTAATATCTCCATTTCCACTCTTTTAACTGCTTCCCTTATTGCAATCAAGAATAGTTGTAAAAGGTAGATTAAATAATTGGTGTTTGATTTCAATTTTATGTTTCCTAATGCCCTGTAAAGGGTACTGAACACGACTATACAACATAATAAACAAAACTTCAGCTTAATTTTCTTCGAATAATAATACCAAATTCTTCCAACCAAATATGCAACTGTGGATTTGACATCGAGTATTATAATTTTGAGCTGAACTTGGAAGTAGGAAAGATACATAAACACAATATATAAGATGAAAGAGGATAAGACAGCAAATACACCAGCTCAAAATAAGCTGCGAGTTAAAAAGAAAAATGCCATAATATGCACACTGCATCAAATTCATTTCATAACACGATACAGCTACAGCAGGCTACTAAGGCTTTTTGCTGTAGACGTTCTTGGATGGTCTCCAGCTGCAAAATTATGTCTTCAAATGAAGGTCTACGTTCGGGATTCTTATGCCAGCATTCTCGTAGAAGCCTGCCAAAGGTAACGGCTTTAATAAGGCCATTTTGATTTGTCACATGAAATTTTTGTTAGGGATTAAGCCTTTATCCCAATTCCAAGAGCAACAACGGATGAAAAGGAAAAAAATAGAAAAGCACTCAAAGAAACACAAGATTTATAGTGGTTTACCCTTAATGCCGCTGCAAATTTTTCACTATATGAAGGAGAATAACAGGGTTTTCCTCACAGCTCGGTGTCTTCTTACATGTATAAAAGACGATCTTCAGATTCTTATTTATATTATAGCGTAGAAACTAGGACTACTTAATAAAAACATATAAATACCCACCCCCTATAATAAAAGAATTTATCGTGGTTGAGTAGATCATTTTCTGATGAGTTCATTTGCTAATAATAACTTTGAAATAGTGATGTAATGATATCATCACAATTATCAAATGAACAGAGACCATATGTATTCTTACAATCCGGTTTCAGAAGAGCAGGGACGGACCCAGGCCATTTTTACTGTGGGGTCAAAAATTAAAGACGCTCGAGTGAAACTCAGGTGTTTCAAGGACAGTAAACTTCAGTCATTGGTGCTCGATTGTGCCTTACCTTACACCCCAAGTTTCTATTATGTAAAACACTGGCAGGACATATACATGAGTTTTTCAAAAACTAAAGATGAATAAACACGATAAAATATAACTCGTTGAATAAATCGGAGCAGGAAATTTTCGAAAAAAAAAAGATTTACCTGATTATTTCCAATACATGAACAACAACGAACATGTTAGTCATTGCAACAAGTCGGTTGGATTTTTCAAGTGAAAGAAAAATATTGTCATCAACGATAATCCCAAATGTGTGATATCCAATGAATGCTACAAGAAAATAACAAATTGCAACAACATATGCAAATATTTAGGGGTGGAACCAGGAATATTGTTTAGTGTAGATGAAATTTAATCGAGGTCGGAGTTTTTGGGGGATTGAAACGTCCATTAAATTTGGACCATTAAATTAAAGTATGCAATATGTATTCATATTTTTCTTAACTAACTAATCTATGAGCTTAAAACTCAATAAACCACTAAACAAAATGAAATATTCAATTTCAAATAAAGTTCGACCATAAATTTAATGATGGTAAAAATATAAAACAATATTAGGACAAATGACATAGTTTATAAGACCAAATTGTTGAACAAAATTTGAATTTATATAATTTTTACACACTACTTAATTGATTAAATAATATAAAATTCCCACTTAATGGACTCTTTCTCTCCATGTACTATTTCTCTCACAAGTTATGACTACAAAAAAAAAAAAAAATCTCAAATTATTTGTGGGGTCATTTGACCCCACATGAACCCTTGTGGGTCCGCCCCTGCAGAAGAGTAGCATGTAAGAATTACTGGAATTTTGATGCTTGTACACTATTACAATAACATCGCAAAAATTCATGGTCACTGGAAAGAGAAAAATAAAAATAAAAATGGGAAGGTAAGATTTGAGGATTATTCAATTAACTCACAATTTGATTGGTTCGGGATATACATGTGAAGATACAGATGGCCGTGAATCTTCATATGCTCGCTTGTCTGCCAGTTTTTCTGGATCTTCTCCCTTATTTGACGGTCCTCCTTGGAACATCTGCAGCATTTTCATTTATGGCAAGACAGCATTCCGAAGATATTAGCAATTATACGTGCTTAAAAAGAACTCTAATGGTATGTTTGGTATCGGACAATGCTAATGATTTGAAATAAGTTGAAGCCCAATATAATGCACTACCATTTCTGTCTAATGCGGCATATCATACATTCCTTAGATGACTATTGTATAAAGATAAGAAATCTATTCACCTCATGGACAATCAATGCAAAAGAAAAGATATCCACGCTCTTCCCATAAGATTCTCGACGAAAGACTTCTGGAGCCATATAGCGGTCTGATAATCATGGCAAAAGCATTTTATAAGAATATAAGTTAGTCAAGTCAAAAATCACAGAGGTATCAGACTATTCCTACAGGATCCAGTTCCACCAGTCATTTTATAACCCAGAGCATCTTTTTCCTGTGCGATTTTGCTGAGACCAAAATCTGTGACTTTAAGGTGCCCAGCCTCATCTTGCAAAACATTTCTGCAAGAAAAATGAAACTTCTATAATAACTCTCAGATGATTGAACAAGTAGAATTTGGGAAAAAAATGGCGCTGGTAAATTTAGCAGATTAATTCATATATGTGCTTTCCCGAATTTATGACTGAAAACAATAGCATAATGCGATTGGAAGGATGCCAATACCTTGGTGTCAAATCTCTGTGGATTATGGCACGAGGTTTATGCTGATGAAGATAATTCATACCTCTGTAAACATAAAAAAATTGTTTGCGATCAAGGGGATAGCTGAATAGTATGATTAGGCTCCATACAATCCAATAAGATACATATATGGAAGCAGTAGTGCTTGTTAAACATGTACCTTGCAATATCTAAAGCATAAGCAACAGCAGTCAGTGTATCAAGTCTTCCCTTTCTTTTCAATATATCGTATAAACTTCCCTAGCATTCCAATTTATCGACGTATTAGCACATGCATTCCCACAAACTCAAAAATCAGAAGGTTACACTTACATTTCGTAGATACTCGGTGAGGAAAATCAGG
The DNA here is from genome assembly GCA_912172775.2 of Fraxinus pennsylvanica. NCBI lineage: Eukaryota > Viridiplantae > Streptophyta > Magnoliopsida > Lamiales > Oleaceae > Fraxinus > Fraxinus pennsylvanica. Next base: position 5,132,354 of record OU503057.1, read on the forward strand.
CGATCAGGGTGCTTTAAAACACCAAGGAACTGCACTATATTAGGGTGACGCAATCTTTGCCACAATGCTAGTTCCTTCAGAAAATTCTCCCTGTAAGCAATTAAGATTAAGCATATGCAACTAAAAAGATTTTTCGAAATATAATTGTCACACACATTTTTACTCATCAACATTTGAACAGATTTTCAACCAGGACAGCATCATTTAATTACAGTATACTTTTAATTTAAAGGAGAAAAGTAAAAATGTCTAATATAAAACAAAGATAACAGAATCATTTACAAGTTTTTAGTGAAGCTTACACGTTAACTTTTAAGATCTTCACAAATAGAAAAAGTCAGATAACCATTTGGATGCTTTTCTTCTCTCAATATTGTAAGATTTGTATGTACCTCCATCAGATGATACAATAGTAGAACAGGAACAGGGATTCAACAAAGAATGTAGCCATATATAAAATTAGAAGTTTGAATATGACATATAGAATTACACAGTAGAACTCACTTCACTGTCTGGTTTGATGCGATGGATGAACGAATTGTTTTTGCAGCAACTTCTGTGCCACGCCATCTAACTAAATAAACTTCACCATATGCGCCCTGTCATTTATTTTTAGTAAGATTAGCATTTAAAGATGCTATTTTCTTATTAGATTCAACAACTAAACTTGAATGTACAGATGTGTGCTTTAGGCCAGAGGAGTGGAATCTCAAAGACGAAGTGGCTTTAAAGAAGATAGTTGCCTTGGCTTTCAGGTAAGAGAAATTACTTCTCCAATAAGAATTTTGTCGGCCATTTTCACCTCAGCGTGATCAATTTCATAATACGGAATCTGAGAGTCAAGTCCCACCTGTATCAAGCAATTGAAATTGACTATTTAAGTACTTTTCAGAAAATTTAGAAGGCCTCGATGAGACGCAACCTTTTTAGACCCTTCTCAATTTCTACTTTGCAGTTAAAACAAATAATCACATTGGTGACTAAAAGCTAATGAAAATGGCAATGCTATCCAAGATCTTGTCTTTCTCAAGGCTGCCATCAATAGATATACGATTATAGCCATTAGAATTCAACTTCATTAGACTAAAAAAATTCTTTCACAAACTAATGACCAAGGTAAATATTTCATAAAGAGTATGTTTGGCTAAGCTTAAAAAATTTACTCACAAATAATTTTACAGGTAGGTAAATGAATAAGTTTTAAATAAATAATTCTTCAGTTATTCAAAGTTAAAAATAAGTTACTTATCTTGATAGTAACTCCTATCTTATTGCAAAAAAAGGTAATTTTTTTTTAACTTATAAATGAGTAAAACGTAATATATCCAACGTGTTTGGAAATAAAAAATTACTTAAAAGTAACAACTCTATATTACTTCTCAAAGTTAGCCAAACATGTTGATAATCCCGTGATTGAAGATATCTTAATGCACACACTTTATTAAGCTTTTGAATTTTCAAGCTTATCATCCACATATTCTGAGTGTCAACAAGGCATAAAAATTATGTTGAACCACTCGATCGTCAAAGAGGCCACATACATATCAGTAAATATAATCTTCAACATGCCCTCTCACATGTAGGTGGGGTTCAATTTATCATTCAAAGCATGTCACGTGCACAATTTCGAGTGGCAAATCTAAAAGCTTAAGTTGTAAATCTTGTCTTCAACAAAGAATAAACATAGAAACTAGAGATGAACTATAATATGTGATGTTATATGCAACAAAATATGCGAAAACTTTGAAGAGATTTCTAATATCAAATAAATCAAAATAGGGGAAAACATCTTTTTTGCAAAACACTGACCGCCTGTTCTTGCACAAACATACGCTGAAAGAATAATAATACCGGATCAATTCCACCACGTGCTTCCAGAATTCTGCAAATGTCTACATGGCCAAAGCTACGAGCATCAGAGAGTGGCTGCAAAGTTTTTTAGTCTATCAACATATGACGTAAAGAATATTCCAGGGGAAAATTTCTTAAGTTTGTTATGATCAAGGAAACTTGGATAGCAAATGATAAATATCAACAAGGTTATTCTGATTAAGTAGCAATAGCTTTGATTATTATGGGCAGAATGGAGGTAAACTTGGTCTCAAATTTCATCAAAGGAAGTTTAAGGACGTATAAATGCAATTTGATCCAAGTAGGACTGATATAAATAGTCAAATAATAGGCCTGCACTAAGTAGCATGTCTGTTATGCAACGATTGATAGGAATCAACATTACAATAAACAAGATTTAGCTTATGTTTTGTTTATTGATACTGCTCAAGACTATCCAATTCTAAGTAGGACTGATATAAATATTCAAATAACAAACCCGCACTACGTAGAATGTCTGGTATGCAATGATGGATAGGAATCAACATTACAATAAACAAGATTTAGCTTATGTTTTGTTTATTCATACTGCTCGAGACTATACAATTCTCCCTAATTAAAATCCCCAAGTATGCACTCACCGTGCGACCATAGCGATCTGTGGAGTTAACATCAGCTCGATTCTCAAGAAGTAGCTCAACAATCTCAGTACACCCTTCACATGATGCTAAATGCAGTGCTGTTCTCTTATCATAGTCAGCCAAATTAGTGTCTACTCCTTTCTTCAGTTCCTGTATAACACCAGCCTTATCACCTTTACTTGAACAAGCCAGAAGGCGATATGGACCTTCGGAGTCAATTCTCTGAGATGGCGTCTGCTGCGGAAAACCACAAGGTAACCAACAATTGTTTAAGCTAGAATTTGAAGACTAGGTTCCCATGGCATGCAGTGTACAAAACAGATAAATATTAGTCAACTGAATGGAAGGAAACACGACAGTTTTTGATACATTATCCCCGAATTTCCGAATCATTGAACTAATTGCACAAATATTGACGTGGATGTGATAGAAGTTCTTATTTATTTTGATTTGTCCATAACATTATACACTAAGTTAGGACTACACTAATACCCTTTCAGTTCTGCTGAATTTGCATACCGGAATTGTTAGTTACAGAACAATTTCAGCAATCCATAGTCTCATATAGCAATTGACGTGCAAAAAACTTCAATTTACTATTGAATTAACTATAAAATTATTAAACAATTGAAGGCATTGTGCAAATGGTGGGATGGCTAAACAAGACTGTAGAACCACAGCAAATACTCAGTTAAAGGCTACAACTTTCTGTAACTCTATACACTCTCAGATGTTCATATGCCAACATAATAGAAAACAATAGTAAAACATCGTATACTGGTGTCCGAATAAGCTTATTTAAATAAATAAATAATAAATAAAAACTATTTGCACAATACTAAAGTAACGCATACTAATTTAATTTCATAAAACAGCCATTTCACCTTCACCATCATCACCAGTTAAAAATTTGAAAACAGAAGTGTTTCCTATATTCCATATGTTCCCAAGTAGTCAATTTTCTGCACCCCATAATATAGTTAATTTAACGCTACTTTATTTCAAAATGATCCCAATTTAACTTGATTAAACTACTACTTTTCTCAATTAGAGAGAAGCTTAAGTAACTTCTTTTTGAGCTTAGCCATACATGCTCTTACTGCTATCTAAATAGAACATGAGATACAGAGCAACAAAAATGCAGGTTGGAGTTTATATTACGTGAACATATTACCTTAGAGGATGATGATAAATGAAGCCCATGATCTTCCATGGAAGGAAAAGAGAAAATCCTCTCAAATATAAAACATAGAGAACCCAACGCCACTGACAAATGCTATTTTGAAAGAAAAAAGAGGTTAAAGGAAAATATGACCCATATATATAGAATTTCGAATATTTGATGACAACCAAATCATCCAGAACGATCGTAATCGCATCGTAGTTTTCCATGGGAAAATAATGTTTTCTTGCGTGAATATTACAACTGGAAAATGGAGAGCTTTGGGTTCGTCGTCCAAAGTGATTGATTAGGAAAAATGGGTGTGGATTAAATCGTTATATATTGTTTGTTAGCAGGAAATTCTTCGATTTTGACGAGGATATTTCCATTTCTTTGATGGCGACGATAGATTTTTGCATTTTCGTTTCTGGGCAGTTGCTCTGATGATTGGAGAGTTAATTGTTTCAACAGTCATCGAACTTTACAAAATGTCACGTTTCACTAACTGAACTTTAAGTTGCACTCCATCACTAACTGAACTTATTTAAATTGCACTCCGTCACTCACCGTCTTAATTCCGTCTATCACATTTGCCTACGTGGAGGACGGTTTTTACACTTGGCCGTTAAACCCCTTCTACGTTGCTGACATGTCATTAATCCTACTACACATATCTTCTATTGTAATGAGAGAAAGCGTGAACAAACCAGCACACTTGAAGAAACCCTATTCCCAAATCTGTCCTCGAAGAAACTCCCAAATTGTATGAACCCTAGCCCAAAAAACAAAATTGAATCGAAATCTGAAGGCCCAGTAAGGGTGATTCTTGAAGCCGTTGACATGGAGAGAACAAATGGAGGTAATTTCAGAAATTTTCCCATCTCTGTGAAACATTAATTTCATCTTCCTCTGCTGGAGGAAGTTGTTGGAATAACAGTGACATGTTCAAGAATATTGACGACCCAATGGCCATTATTTGTGCTGCTATATTAAAATGCCGTAAATGGTAAGATTATACTGATAGGGAGCTTCTACCTCTATTTACAAAGTTCATACTGCACGAAGAAAGAATGGCAGAAAATATTATTGATTTCATCTGCATTTCAGAAAATAAACACATCTCCACTCAAGGATGAATTTGACCAGTTAATATGTATTTGTGCAGATTGTCTCTTTCCCAGATTCTTTTTATTTGTTATAACCAGGAAGCATTTGAAGAGCATTTGGCACGGTTTATTCTTTTATGTTTGCTTCTAACCAATCTTTTTTGTGTGTTAGGCAAGAATAAGGGCATTTGCCACAGTTGCAGACAACCAGGGCACCAATTGTGGACATGCCCAACAAAGCAAAGATGTCCAGATTGTGCCGATGGTTTTATGAAATGGATGGAAGTAGAAAAGACCGCAAACATTGGTCGGTTATTCTTTTGTTGCACTAGAAATTGCGGCTTTTTCAAGTGGAGTAATGTTGCGCCCAACAAACGTGTACCATTACAAGATGAGGGCCAGTCTAGTGGTGTAAAAAATGTACGGGAATCAAGGTGTGATTGTTCAGATATTCATAACCCTGAGCGTCAAACTGAAGATCTATCGGGTTTGTTCAAAACTTGTACTCGAATTACCGAACAATCGGACGTTGAGATTTCCATCAACATTACGTTCCGCAAGGGAAAAGGAGATGTGGATGCGAATGAGAAACAAAAGGGAAGAGATTAGCGAAGGCAATCCAACTGCGTAGTTGATGAGAAGATGGTTTCGAAAATTAATGTTATCTTATGTAGGTTATGTAAGTTAGCCGAATTAGTGAGGAATGTCCTGGATAAATTAATGTTATCCTATGTAGGTTGTGTAAGTTATGGATTTATTGATATGCAGTGATCTACTGTAATCTTGGTGATTATGAATATGTTAGTAATGAAGTTTATGTTATTTCCTATACTCTTGGTTTCATTTCCTGTGTTGTCTCCATTTTTTCCTTTGTTTAATACAGTTTCTTTTGTCAATATTAGTGATGAAATGTCATGGAGTTCAATTTTTTAAAATAGCTGTTGTTCAGGCAAGTTTATGTTGAAATGTACACATAAAAACCAGCATTTGATCATAATGATTTGAGCAAACCAGAAGCCTGAACAAGAACAGAAAATTTTAGCAAACTAGCATTTATAATCACTGAGTTTAATCTGTACATTAAACCAACCAACATTGGCACAAAATCAACCAACATTGGCACAAAACCAGCATTATACCTAACAACATTGGCACAAAACCAGCCAACATTGGCACAAAATCAACCAACATTGGCACAAAACCAGCATTAAACCTAACAACATTGGCACAAAACCAGCATTAAACCTAACAACATTGGCACAAAACCAGCCAACATTGGCACAACATCAGCTCACATTGGCACAAAACCGGCATTAAACATCAGCACATTGGCACAAAACCAGCATTAA
>OU503057.1:5138541-5162652 GCA_912172775.2 Fraxinus pennsylvanica
TAGGCAATTACTTTTCCTGAAAATCATTTTCTTTCCACCCATTTTCCACCATCGCAATCAAACGCACCCATAGTTAACGTGATTTTCGATGCCAAGTATAAATATTAGCTTAGAATACACATATATTTTCAAAAGTTTTGCTCATCAATTTAAAGCTCACCGGTTTTCGGCTTTTGTCGCTCCATCCATATATGTTCTCCAAATTTGCATTGAAATATGTTCTATAGGACTTCAATTTTGTCAATTAGTGGGGTGGGATAGTGTGGATGGAGGATGAATCTTTCCCCCCCTTTTTTTATTCTTTTATTTTATTTATTTAAAGATAACAACAAAATTGTCCTTTAGGATGAACCACATTAATTATTATAAAATAAAAATTGAAGACAAGATTACTACGAGGCTCAAAAGTTCGAGACATTGTTGTAATTTACCTTAAAACGTAAAAGACGAGGGTAGTCTTAAGCATTTAAATCGAAATCGAACCGAAATCGAATGTTAGTCTAGAGCATGTTTGAACCCTATTTTTATAAAAGAACTCATTTTGGAATAATATATTAATAGAGAATGTGTGGTTAGAAAATAAGGAAAATATTTGGATTTGCAATTCAAGTTTTTTGTTTTCTTACATTATTTTGCAAACTTAAGTGGTTTTTCAATTTTTTTTTTTTTTTTTTGGTCTGAAATTGTGTTATTTCTTTCATTAAAGGGATTTTGAGCTTTCTTAATTGCAAACAGAGAAGATAAATTTGAAGAATATTATGATTATATGCTTCTTTTTTTCCAAATGTCAAGTTTTTCTTTATAAGGACTGTAATGGAAAGACATTGACATGTATATAGATTAAATGTTCTATGACCATGTATTATTATGTTGGATAAAAATTTAATGAACTTTCACAATAATTTAGCTTTTATTTCTTGATACTATATAGTTATGTTGTAGTTACTATTTTTTATATCAGTTTGCTTTAAAATAAAAGAATTTAAGTATTATTCATAATTAAATTATAGATTTTAGCATACATCATTTATGGATTGAATAAGATTTATAAGGAAAAAAAATTATTTCTTCTCAAACTGTAATTTAATTTTTGATACTTTAATTTTGTCATCTACCATTTTGAGTCATGTAGTTAAATTTTTTAGCTTATTGAGGATTTCTTAGCTAGATTTTGTCCCTTGCACAAATATTCGAGTAGTAGCCTGTTGGCATACATATCGAAATGGCCTATATGGAAATGTTATTCAATTTAAATATAAAAAAATGTTATTGGTGGAACGGAACCCAAACCGAAACCGATAGTTTCGATTTGGGTTTGATTCCATAATTACAAGGACTCGAAATTTATGAAATATTTGAAGTATAACCGGTGATTTTGAGTATTGAGATATTTAAACCGACTCATTGGATGCCTAGGCCTAGACTAGGGTGTAAGCAAAAATGATACTTTGTATTTTTATTTTTTTAATTCTTGTTTCATTCAAAATATTCTTATTGCAAAAGGAGTTCCAAACTTTTAAACTAATCTAATTGGTACTACTAAATCCAGATCGATTTTATAGGTCAAAACAACTCCAATTATATAAAATTCACTTCGAAATTAAACTTTCATCATAACAAATTGGAAGGAGTGTTTGGCATATAGAAGTTACAACTGCAACTGTGCAACTATCTGAAAACTTTAAACATATTAATACGAAAAACAATAGTCGAACTTTTTATTTTCACCTCTCGAACATTTTATTTTCATTCGTAATTCAAATTGCAAGAGATTTGCAACTTAACACGTCGTCCCAAATTATCTCGCCATCGTCAGATTTCAATCTCGGAACAGAGGTACTCACCAATACACCATCCATATATATAGCATCTTCGACATCAAACATCACTGTGCCAAGTCCCTTTCCAATAACAAAAACTTTAGTTCCAATTGCCACGAGTCGACAAGGTGGCCTCGTGAGTATAGGCGACAATCTCGTAACTGCCGTCCACTCCCGAATATCGTCCAGCCACATCATCAGCCTAATACCCGAAGATTGGTCCAGTACATACAACACGCCATTTATAACAACTGCTGGACCCCTCCAACCGCAAGCCATGTCAGCATCGACATGCTGCCACGTGCCATTTGATGGATCATATACAACTGCATACACATCAGAAGAAACAGAAGAGTAGGCACAGCGTATATAAATTTTTCCATTAAAGACTACTGAATCTTCAATATCTGGAAGGATGTCCGGGTATATGGAAGAACTCCAAGAATCAGTAAGGGGGTTATAGGTGTCCCAGGAATGTGGATTGCTCGAGTTTGATCCAATCCCGCCAATTGCATAGATTTTCCCATCCAAAGCCTCATAAGCAAAAAAGGACCTGAGCATGACAAGAAACTCCAGATCAGCACGAAGTTTTTGCTATTGAACTATAAATACACCATAAGTTGATATATCTTTCAAGTATTCAGGAAGACCCAAAGGGGACCAAGGGTGTGATTGGCCGTGCTTAAAAGAAAGTCAAAAACTTACTTTCAAGTTAACTATTTTGCCAAACATGATTTCTAAAGTTACTTTACTAACAAAACTGACTTCAAATCCAAACGCACAACAACTCCACTTACAGTAACCATATGTGAGAGGCAGGAGATTTGATCACCAAAATAAGTAATAGATGATATTCTTCCGAAAGCAACACGGTTATCTAACAAGATATAAGCGAAAGAAAACAATGACCACAATCGTCTAGCAAGACCGAGTGCTTATAACGACAAATGACCAATGTTGTGAGGGAAAAAAAAAACAATGAGGTAAATGGAGTTTCGATGGAGTTTTTATGTCATTAGCAAAACAAAAAATTTGCATGAAGTATATGAAGTCAAAAAGGTGATATGATCCACAGCTCTAAGGTAAGAATAATGCTGCACAAATTTATACACACTGTAGCAGCGAAAGTGAGAATAACCAAGCCGTGCCTTTTTCATCACGGGTGAATCCAATAGTGAGTTTTAAAATGCCAAAGATTATTATAGCATGAAAACACAATATTCTCAACAGTGACAACGTACGAACCATGTTTAAATAAAAGTTAGTAAAAAGCATTCGGGATGAAAATACATTGCATGCATAAAGATAATTAGTTATTAGTTCACGAAAGGCGCTATGATCCACAGCTCTAATGTAAAAGTAATGATGCACACTGTGTAGTTAAAAAAAGAAAAGAAACTTAAGCGAGAATAACCAAGCCATGCCACCGTTCATCACAGGTTAATCCAATAGTGAATCTTAAAATGACAAAGATTATTGTAGAATGAAAACACAAATTCTCAACGATGGCAAAATACAAACCATATTTAAACAAAAGTTAGCTAAAAGCACGTGGGAATAGAGATGCGAAAATACATTGTATGCATAAAGATAATTAGTTATTTGCTCACGAAAGTTTAAACAGCAGCGTGAGCTGCACACGAGTGAGATTACAAATAAAATCAATCACCTTGCAATGGATAAAGGGGCTGTTGTATTCCACGTGTTCATGGAAGCATCATAACAATAGACTTCGTCAGTAGCCTCTTCAATCCAACCACAACCACCAAACAGGTAGAGTTTCTTTCCCAACACTTCAAACCCTACTCCATTCCTCCTAAGGCACCGGCTCGGAAGATCTTGAATTCGCTTCCAACCCCTTTGCAATTGGTTACTGTCTAACACATAGCAGTGTAGTTGATCCGACTTGTCTCTGCACAAAGCGTAAATCCAAGTCTCTTCCAAACAATTATTTCGGCGGTACAAATGCAGCTCATTACTACACACCAATTCTCTCCATCTCTTTGAAACACAGTTGAGAATTGGATGGTACTTCCGAGGAACTCTTGCAAAACAGAAAAGGGCTACATCATCAGGAAGCCCCGGTATTAGAGCATCTTGCTCAGAATCTAATTGACTCCCAGATCCATGCTCCATGGAATCCATAATTGAGATGCTAAATTGGAGATAAATATCAAAATAATTAGGATCTCATTTTCAAAAAAAATAAAAAAATCTCAGAGATGCAATATCATTTCAAGTAGGAGGTGAAGACAGTCTCAGTTTCGTATTCATCTACATAATGTTTAAAACCCTTTGATTGGCTATTTTAATAGAATTCATAATAGCAAATACTGAAAATGTTAAGCATTAAAATAAAACAAAATCAGACCATTTTAAGAACTAAAAAGAAAACATAAAATCAAGGCCATTACAAGCTTAAGAAAACGCAGCAATCCAGAGTTACGTGGAATCAGGTCAATTCTTCCAACCCTAACTATTTTACATCCAATTAGGAATAGCTTAACGCAAATCTTGAGCGTTCAATATCAAACGAAAAAATTTCAATTAGGGAATTAGCAATTTTTCAACGATAAATTCATAATGTCGATAAAAACTTGCAGTAAACAGATAATAATAGCAATCTGAAGAGAGTATCTTTATATTGTTTCTAACAATAATGAAAAGAGTTAATCTTCCAATTTTACTTTTTCTGAGATTGATCCATAAAAAAGCTAAAATTTTATCAATTCAAAAAATGCAATTTAGATGAAAGTAGAAACCCCATTCATAGAAACTCGTTCAAATAAAAACCTTCTTTTCTTGTACAAACATACAGATAATATGAAAATAATTCAGATAAACTTTAAAAATAAGAAAAATGAAAGAATCACCGGGAACTGACCTTTTGAGAAATCGGGTTTCAAAATTCAGATCTGTTTCTCAGTAAAAGTATATATAAAGTAAAAGAAATGGAGAAAATCAAGCAATAATTTGGTGTTATGAACAAGTTTCTGCCTTATTGCCTATTGGGGGTCATTTTGACAATTTACCAATCTTGACAAGGTAGAAAGAATGATATTACTACATTCCATACGAGGCAATTAGAAGTGCTAGGGGTGTCAAGTGGAACAAATCATTCATCATCTTGACTCGTCCCACTAACAAGTTCAGCGATAAATCATTTGTTTTAATTGCTCGTTGGTTCACACTAGTTGACTCGCGAGGTGGACGAATCAACTCGCCTCAAGCTTTAGCTATAAAATATAATTATTGGTAAAGAGAGGCGAGTGGCTCGTGGCCCGTGGCAAGTCCAACTTCCTTGGGACGAGTTGGCTTGCGCTTTCATCGACTAACTTGACTTAATCCATTAATGTCCCAATGCATAATTCAGACATTACATATAAATTGAATGAGCCATAACAAATTGATTTTCAACACCGCTCGAATTCATGCCTGCCACGTTTGAAAATTATTGGATCCAACCAGCATGGCTCGTGACGATTAGGTCACTTGTTTGTAAAGAAAAAAAATTATAAGTAGATGTTGACATATATTGACGCTACATTATAATTAGATGAAAATTTCATAACCTTATTTAGAGTGTGTTTGGTAGGGATTTTTGAGGAAAGNGGAAGAATTGATTTTTGAATAGTGATTTGATGAGAAATGTGTGGTTGAAAAAGAAGAAAAAAGTATTGATGTGATGAAAAATATTATTTTATTGAAGAATGTGTGGTTGAAAATGAGAATTGATTTACTGTAGAAAATGAAAATATGTACCAAACATACCCTTATTATTATACTTATATTTTTAAAATTTTATGTTATAATTACTGATATGGTCGATTATAAGTTCCCGAGGCATATATCTGTGCTACATTTACCGTGCCATGTCTCGAGGACTCCACAGTCGACCGTCCTCGAGGAACCCGAACCAAGCACATCTCGAGGACTTCACCCAGTCGTATTTCGTGCCCTAGTACTATAGTCCTCGGGGTCTTCCGTAGTCCTCGGGATATATGCGTCCTCATGCTGTGTATCAATAAGGCCTCGAGGCTTTACTACCAAGTCCTCGAGATATTGTCCTCCGCCATATATCAGCGCTCAATAGGAAGGTAGATCCGACCCCACTAAGGATTATCCTAAAAACAAATTCTGGTAGGACTCTCATGGATAAGAGCGTTAGATCAACTACAGCCCTATCAGAATTGAACTACACAGTCCTACTAGGACTTTACCACCTAACTCTATAAATACGAGCACTTAATTCAATATTCAGGTACGTTCAACATTGTTTTACAGCATATAGCCTTACGCATAAAATTCCCTATCTAACTTAAGTATCGGAGGGGTGACGAGGTCATACCTCACCGCCTTTGTTTTAAAGCTACACTATGGTGGTTTATTATTCGCCTAGTTGAGTGATTTTGTGTATGAGCATGGGAAGGTAGCATATCTGGACTATGTCAACCCTGATTACTTTAACAAATTTCTTCTAGACAATGCATTGAAGATGTTGGGATATGTTGAGAGAATGAGATATCTTTATAAGGTTGAAAAGAGAAGATTCAATGAGGCATCATTTTGGCTGGTGAGGGATTCCGACTTCATGAATGTAGTCAAGTTGCTTGGTAGGAAGCGGATTGTGGAGTTGTGGTGTTTGCCTGTGGTTGATGTGTTAGAATTGCCATGGGATGACAAAGTAGGGCATGATATTTCAGTTGTTGATGTTGAGACAGGTGAGGTTTTGCAGGAAGTGAAGGAAAATGGGGAATTAGATGTTGTAGGACAAGTTCAGCAGACAGCATGCTATGCTGTGGAGGTGTACAATGAATACATACAGGGTGACAACTCGTATGTTGTGGATGAAGTTGAGAGTGCCAGTGAAAGTGGTGAAATGGAAGTGGCCACAGATGTTGATTGGTCTGAGTACATTGATGAGCTTAATGTTGATTGGTCTGAGCACATTGCTGTGGTGCCTGATGTGGTCCCCCCTGCTGATGAAACTTTGGAGACTGATGTGGTGCCACCTTTTTTTGAAGATCTTGGTGGCCATCCTGATGCTCAAAATGTGGAGCCTAATGTGGTCCCCCCTGCTGATGATACTTTGGAGACTGATATGCCACCTTTTTTTGAAGATATTGGGGGCCATCCTGATGCTCAAAATGTGGAGCCTAATGCGGTGCCCCCTCCTGTAGAAGAAACTGTGGACACCCCTGATGCTGAAAATGTGGAACCTGATGCGGTGTCCCCTGCTGTAGAAGAAAATGTGGAACCTGATGCGGTGTCCCCTGCTGGTGGAGAATATGAGTTTGAAGAGGGAATGGTTGAGGAGTTCAGTGATCCAGATTATGATCAACCTGAGGATGCAGCTGCAGATGACAGTGAAGAAGATGTGTTCTTCAAGCTGACTGAACGTCTGGATATTGGTGTAGATGGTGATGAAAATCAGGATAAAGCAGGCGGTGATGATGGAACAGATTATGAGGACTCAGATGATCTCAGAAGCATTCATAGTGATCCTGAAGAAGGTGACTCAAGCACTAGGAATGATCTTTGGTTTAACCCTGCGAATGACATGCAAGATCCCAAATTCCAGATAGGTAAACATCTCATTCAACTTCGAACATGTCTTTTTCTGCAATAATGGGATACCTTAGACAATTGATAAGATGTAATCTATGCAGGAATGAAGTTTGACAACATAAAGACTCTCAGGGATGCGGTGGTACAATATTCAGTGAAGAATGCTAGGGACATCAAATATGTGAAGAATGAAGGAACTAGGCTCAGAGTGAGGTGTGTGCACAACTGTCCATGGGAGTTGTATGCCTACCAGCAGCCTGATAAAAGCTTTAGGATTAATACATTCAAGGATGAACACACATGCACAATGGTGTGGCAAAACAAAAGAGTGCATTCTGGGTTCCTGGCAAAGAAGTACATACGCAAGTTCAGATCAGATCCAAATTTGTCGATGAACAGCTTCATTGAGACGGTAAAGGAAGAATGCATGTATGAGATATCGAAGCATCAATTTTATAGGACAAGGGCGAAATGTTTAGATGTTATCAATGGTCTTGTATCAGAGCAGTATAAGATACTGTGGGACTATGGTGAGGAGCTCAAACGTACAAATCCCGGAAGTACAGTTCAGATTGAAGGTTCAGGGCCTACATTCAAGAGATGTTACATATGCTTAGGGGCAGTGAAAGAAGGTTTCAGGGCTGGGTGTAGGCCTGTGATTGGTTTGGACGGATGCTTCCTAAAGAGTGATCAAGGGTGGCAGTTGTCAGGTGCAATTGTAATTTATGGGGAGAACTGCATGTTCCCGGTTGCATGGGCTGTGGTGGATTCTGAGAACAGAAGTAATTGGGAATGGTTCATTCAGCTTCTGACAGATGACATTGGGATGTACAATAGCAGAGCATGGACCTTCATATCTGATAAACAGAAGGGATTGGTAGACTCCCTTAACCGGTTCTGTGAAGGTGCTGAGCACAGGTGCTGTGCAAGACACTTGTACAGCAACCTCACATTGATACATAAAGGCCTCACTCTGAAGACTCTGTTCTGGGCTGCAGCTAGGGCAACTACTGTGCCAGAGTGGAGGACTGCAATGAATGAGATGAAGAATTTGAATGAAGATGCCTTCAATTGGTTCAATGATAAACCTGCCTCGCAATGGACCAGATCACATTTTGAGGAGCATTCAAGGTGTGATATCTTGCTTAATAACTTGTGTGAGGCCTTCAACTCTTCCATAGTTGTTGCAAGAGAAAAGCCTATTATCTCGTTGTTGGAAAAGATTAGGCATCAGCTCATGATGAGGATGACAACAAAAAGGGAAGCAGCAAAAAGATGGGATCATGCATTTGGTCCAAGAATTATGAACATAATTGAGAAATACAAGGCAGATGCAAGATATTTGAAGGCAGATTATGCTGGTATGCAAAAGTTTGAGGTTAGCAACAGAGATGGAATGAGATGGAGTGTCGACTTGGCAAAACGGGAATGTGCTTGTCGAAAATGGCAACTATCTGGAATCCCATGTGCACATGCAATCTCCGGTATGCTTTCAAGGAACATTGGCATATACGAATACGTTGATGCATGTTACACCAAAGAAGCCTATATCAGAACCTACAACCCAGTCATCCAACCAATGTCCAGTCCTGATTTATGGCCAGAGCTTGGTAGACATCCTCTTGATCCACCAAAAAAAAGGAAACAGGCAGGCAGACCAAAGAAGATGAGGAAACGGTCCCAGGTTGAGCCACCTGCGGGAACTAAAATTGGAAGAACGGGTATGAAAATGACATGTAGGAAATGTGGGGGAACAGGCCATAACAAGAGAACATGCACAACTGTCCAGCCTGCAGATGCCAGCTCCCAGCCAGGTTCAATAGCAGATGCTGATTCGCAATCACAGCCTATGAAATCACAAGGCAAGAGAAAAACTCCCACATCCAGCCAGGCAGAGACACGGGCAAAGAATAAGGGGAAGGAAAAAAGAACCTAGTTTCACTGATGTCTGTTCATAGATTAGATTGGTTCTGTACTGTCCTAGATCTTTTGCATGGAACTTTTGCTTGTGATGTGTTGACATGTTAGACCCATTTTGTAATGTCCACATTCTGTTGTATGGGACTTTTGATGGTGAAAATGAATGTTTAGCATTTCAGTCATTTAATTCACTGTTATACTTCCCATGTACTGTTTTGTTTTGTCGAGTTGACCTACATAAGGTCACATCTTTGTACACAACGTTCTGAAAACGATAAGGACCTAAACTGCAACTCATTCATATGTATGGGACTGGACCTTTGCTGCAATTATCCCTACTTTTAATTATGTATTTTATGTTTATTTTTTTAACAAAATTTATTCTAAAAAAATTCTACCAATATGGGCTTATAAGCCCATTAAGCGTCCAATACCCTCTAATTTTGCTTTTCGGAGATTGTTTACATTTTACGTACATAATCGTAACCGGCAAAAAGTACTTTCGCTGCAACGCTCTTGGAGCCGGCTTTGAAAGAAATCTGGCGGAGACCTCTTTGCGTATGTCAAATGTACCTCGTTTTCATTATGCGTACAAACTGTTTGACAAAATCTCCAAAAGACAATCGTTTCTTCAAACCTCAACGAATTGCCTATATCACATTGCTTCCCAGCAAAGAAACTCACGTACCGCTGTCCCAGTTGATTCTTTTGACCAAAGCGAGTATACAATATCATGGACGTCAAAAATATCGAGTTTGTTGAGGAAAAATCGACCTCAGGAGGCAATTGGTATGTTCAAAACAATGCTTGTGAACAATCAAAGACCAAATTTTGTGACAATATTAAGCGTGATCAAAGTGATCAGCGAAATAGGTTTGAGAGGTATGGCTTGTGTTATTCATGGGTTTGCAATAAAGATGGGGTTTGTGGGGCTGGAAGTATCGGTTGTCACGGCGCTTGTTGGTGTTTACTCGGCTTGGGATATGAGGATTGCGTGGAAACTGTTTGAAGAAACGCCTAATAAAGATGTCGTCTTGTGGAGCGCAATGGTTTCGGCTTTTGTGAAGAATGAGGACTATGTTGAAGCGTTTGAGTTATTCAAGAAAATGCAGTTTTGGGGTCTGCAGCCGAACCATGTGACCGTTGTTAGTATACTACCGGCCTGTGCTGATCTTGGTGTTATAAAATTTGGAAAAGAACTACATGGTTTTTCCATTAAGAGAGCGATTTATTCTCATACGAATCTGCAGAATTCGCTTGTGGACATGTATGGCAAGTGTGGGAATTTGAAGGCATCATATCTGATCTTTAATAGGATGCTGAAGAAAGATATTGTCTCGTGGAGGAGTATGATTCGTGCGTGCCTGGAAAATGAGTGTCCGCAAAAAGCATTTTTTGTGTTCTCCAAAATGCGATCTTATGCCTCTGAAATGGATGAATGTATTATGCGAGAAGTAATTGGAGCATCTTCACAATTGAATGAGCATCTTATCGGTCAGGGACTTCATGGCCTTGTATTGAAAATGGGTTGTATTGTATCTGTTTCCGTGGCGACTGCACTTCTTCAAGTTTATGCTAACTTTGAGAGTATTGGATCAGCTAGGGTGTTGTTTGATCAACTCAACCAGAAAGATGTTGTTGCCTGGAGTGTGATGATTGCAGCATATGCTCAAAGTAGACAGCCTGTTGATGCTTTTGACACGTTGAGACAGATGCAATTGGCTGATCAAAAGCCTAATGAGGCCATTTATGTTAGTTTATTACGAGCTTGTTCTTTGATGGCTGCTCAAGAGATTGGAGAAAGTATACATGCTCATGTAACTAAAGCTGGGTACTTGTCCAATACATTTTTTACTTCAGCATTGATTGATATGTACTGCAAATTTGGAAGAGTAAGGCAAGGGAAGGCTACTTTTGATGAAAATCAATTAAAAGATTTTATATGTTGGAGTTCAATGATCAATGGCTACGGGATTAATGGCTGTGGAGATGAGGTTCTTGAGTGTTTTGCAAATATGTTGTCTTGCGGGATAAAGCCCAATGATGTTGTTTTTATATCTGTTCTGTCTTCATGCAGTCACTGTGGCCTTGAATACGAGGGATGGAACTGGTTTCATGCTATGGAAGAGATATATGGTATTACGCCAAAACTTGCACATTATGCTTGCATGGTGGACATGCTTAGCCGTCAAGGCAATATAGAAGAGGCTCTTGAATTTGTGAACAATATGCCCGTTAAGCCTGATAAACGGATATGGGGAGCTCTTCTTGCTGGCTGCAGAAAAGCTCATGGATCTATTGACATTTCAGAATCTATAGCCAAACAGATCATTAATTCAGATCCAAAAAATACCAGCAATTATGTTAGTCTCGCAAACTTATATGCAGAACAGGCTAGATGGGATGAGGTTGAAAAGTTGAGAAGATTGATAAACCAGGAGGAATTGAAAAAAGAGAGGGGTTATAGCATGATATGAGCTAAATGCTAATTGTATATAATCAAACTTATCTTGTTGATCGAGGCCTCAATTTCATCACCCGACTTCAAGTTTATAAAAGTAATGAGAATCTGGTATCTTAAGCGAGCTGATGCAAACCAAAGAGGCCCTCCTCATCCAAAATCTACTTCATATAGAGGAAAACTGCCCAAAGTTTTGAAATTCCACGTGGCCAGCTCACTTGTTGGTTTGTGCAACTATTTTTTTAACAAAGTTCAAGCATGTGCCGTCCTCCCGAAGTTTTTCAAGATAATCCCAGCTTATTTTTTTCAGAACTCCATATCCCTCTTTCTCATGATCATTGTCCATGGAGGGTCTAGCAAATTGCCAGCCGGCTCATATTCCCAGTAGTGTCCAGAGAATGGTGGATCAAGCATCGTGTTCTGGTTCACTACGTGAAGCCGTGTACATCTTGTTGGCCTCAGATAAATTTGATTTGAGTGTAAGATATGCATGTGCCTAATCACATTCACACGTGCTATTTATGTGGCCAGTAAATCCTAAGATTTGAGGCAAATTTGGCCTGGTGGTTGTCCATGTCTCAAATTCCAAACTTTGCTCCATTTGGATACTATAAGCCTAATACTTCCGGCTTTTAGCTTAAATTGTCGGAGGACGTCAAAATTCAAACTTTTTACACTTTTTGCTTTTGTAGTAGAATCTCAAGGAACTATTTCCCTCAGATATTGACTTCTATTTCCCAGGCATACGTTCTTTGGGTCCCCCCCCCCCCCCCCCCCCCCCCCCTCTCTCTCTGGGTTTTTTAATTTTTATTAAAGTGAGGTGAAGTTTATTGGATATTGAAATTCCTCATGATGTAGCCAAATCCATGACATCTTAATTTGTTAAGATATTGAGTGAAAAAGATTGTTAACGTGACAATAAAAATGTCTGTATGTGTCTCTGGTTGTGGTCAAATCTCTTGCTCCTTGAAACTTGAAAGGATCTCATCTTTATGTAAACTATAATTTGCAGAATGAAGCTTCCGATGCATCTATACAAAGAGATGACAGCAAAATTGACCAGCCTGGAGAAGTGCAAAAATATGCCTTGTTAGTGTCACTCAGGATGGACAGAAGCCTGAGGATTACAAACAAGACATGATAGCAGATAATTCCCAACTGATGTAGCATATGTGAAGGAGTGATTTCTCTTCTCCAACTCTTACTTTCCAACCTGAGAACGAACAGCTAATGCCTTTTACCTCTGGAAGAGGGTTCTATTGTCTTTTAGTGGACCTCTGGATGTGAAGGGCCAATGGGATGATATCGTGGTTCCTACAAGGTGGAGATGTTGTGGTCGATAAAAGGAATTTTTTTCCTTTTCTTTTGCCACATTTCGCCAAAATGATTGTAGGGAGATGGTTCGGATCATCAGGTTAGTTGTAATTTTATCACATTCCATGGCGGCAAAGCTGGTTATACAAAAGAGGCATTTCGAGCTGCAAATCCTAAGTTTCACTGAATATGGATATGGAACCACATAGCCATCTCTATCCTTCTCTGCCTTACTTTTGTCTACATCTTACAAGAGCACACAACTTGCCATGAATGGGATCAGCCTGCATTTGTGCACATTTTTCAATTCTTTTGGAGGATGATTTTGATGAATGTATAGAGCAAACATTTATGTGATGGAATAGACACGATTAACGAAGAGAAATATGTGATGAGATTTGGAGGCCATACAGGCTAATCCACTTTTGAACTGTATGCTCAAATATTTTGGTGAATGGGGGTGATGAGTTAACTCGAGATTATGGAACAAACACGTTTTATTGGGGGTTCTTTGACAAAGCTTTTGGTTAAAGTTTTGGCAGATTTTGATAAATATTGATAATTAATGTTAATGCGTGGTTGAAAGATGATAAAATTGAGGTTCCCATAAAATATGTAGTTAAAATTGGAATGTACAGTTAAATATATTATATAGAACAAGACAAAGTGTTGGTAAAATTTGATATTTTATATGTTTTTACACTAATAAAATTGACGAAAATAATACTTTACTATCTCATAAATTCATGATCTTCAAACTCCAAAATAATTTTCCATGGTCTTTATAAATACCGACAATATTATTTCATGATCTATGATTGGCGCTACACTATAATAACGCTTCATTTGCGTTCTCTTGTTAATAAATGTAAATAAATCAGGCAAGATGTGATTTATTAATCGAATTATCATGGGCTTAATTGGTCCTTTAGTGATTGATCATTGTACCCCAGGAAAATTCCCTAAGTACAGGGAATTTTCCCAGAAATGTTACAGGATGTTGATGTGGCAGCATCCTGTCCATCTGTATTTTTTTATTTTTTCCCAAAGTTTGAATCTGCACTGTTGATTTCAAAAATCTGTAAAAATTCGGTAAAAATTCCCTGTACTTATAGCTCAACTCTTGTACCCCATCTCCCTCGATTAGTATTGCAATAGTGTTCACCCAACCGTCCTTTCTCTTTGGATGGGTGTTCTGTATACTTCAATTCTCCTTTAGGTAGAATGAAGTACGTCTCATCCCAATTAGCTTTTGTCCTCTATTCCTCCTATCCTAGGTATGGTATCTCGAGCTTCATTTCGTAAGCGTAAGCTATCTAAATAGACTCATTCAGTGAAGGGTAAGCGATAAAGTTAGTTCCTTGACCAGATTCTCTATTCAATTCATCCCTTGACCAGATAATAATAAGTAAAATAAAGAGTAGTGTGTTGAACATGTCAATTCAAGTAATTGAACTTCCGATTTTGCTCACATTACTCCTTCAACTTTTAACACAATTAATTTCAGTCTTTCTAGGTTTCTAAAATGTTCAAGTAGGTCTTTAAAAGGTGAATTTAGTCCCCAAAACTTGTGAGTCCCCAAAAATGTTCAAGTCAAGACTTCCCGGTATCTCTTCAATCCCATTATTAAAGATCCAAGCTCCAATTTTATGTTCAATTCACCTCAAAATCAAGATTTTCATGTATAAACTTTTTAGATTATATACCTGATAATTTTTTTAATTTTCAAATATTTCTTGTAGCTCAATAGCCTCAACTGGGTAGAGCTCCTATATTTATATAGGAGGTCTCGATTTCGAATCCATTTCCCATCGTTTTATTGTGCATGATTTTTAATACTTTAATTTTTACCTTTTACCAAAATTAAATTGGATGGAGAGGTGAATCAAAACTGTGACCCCTCCTTAGGATAGTGAGAACTTGACCATTGTGGCATTTCTTGAATTTGATTCTAATCCTACCAGAATAATATATGTTACATTTTAGCGGGTTTAATGCAATAAAAATTTGAACCCATGCCCTTCCTTTGATTTATACAAAACTTGGTCACAATATTATTTGGTGAATATTGCTAATTTTTACAACAAAATTATATATATTCAGTTTGAACAAAATAATTGTTATATTTAAATTCTAGACATTGTTTGTTTTTTTTTTTTTTCAAAATACATTTTTCTTTCAACCACACATTTTTCAATAAAATAATACTACACTCAAATTCAAAAAAAAAATTCTTATTTTTAACCACATATTTTCCATCAAATTATTATTCCAAAATGCACTTTTTGCAAAAAAAAATAAGGGCATCAAACGAGACTCTTAATATTTTATTGCTGACAACGGTCGACGATTCACGGCCGTCCTGCTGACCCAAAATCCTGGGTCAGTAGCTGGCTTCATGCCACCTACAACTGTGATTAATTGTTAATTAACTCCGACATTTAATCACGAAAATGGCCTAATTTTCAGGGAGATATTCTATCCTTTCCTTATTCAATGGGAGTCATTATTGCTAATTTTAAAAAATCCCACATTTAATAAATCATAAATCTCATTTTCCTTAAACCAATATATATGTTTAATAATCTTTTATTCCGAGCTTGCTTTCAACCAAGGGTCCATAGCTCAGTGGTAGAGCAATTGACTGCAGATCAATAGGTCACCGGTTCGAACCCGGTTGGGCCCTTTAGTAAACCAGTTTTTGTTTCTTTTTTTTCCGTTGTCTTCATGTGTTTTAGCTTCCATTAATCTTAAGTTTAGTCAGAATCTAACCTTTTTCTGTGATCTCCATAAGTCAATATAAATTTTATGCAATCTATAGTTGTAAGGGATTTTGCCTTTGGTGTGCTACAAATTCAAAGCGATTCTCTGTGAATTGATTTGCAAGGTGAGCCTGTGTAAAACTGTAGAAGAAGGGGAAAACCACGGAAATACAGACACGATGACTCGGTTTCATTTGCGGTATCTTCGTTTTCATCAGTCATGCGGAGTCGAAAACTACATTAAGATAAATGTATGTGTGCATTTCATACCCTAAATGAAGCAGTTTAATGTGGTATTAGAGGAACCTGAGTTCAAGTCTTACTGCTAAATGATTAAGCATGTGTCTTAGTGGAAAAATGAATTCGGTGAACAAAATGAGAGGGATTGAGAAAGACTAAATTTAAATAAATAATCAAAACTTAAACTTTTAAATGAGGTGGTTCAATATCATAGAGTCAGCTTGGGTGCACCATTTGCTCATAAAGGATCAAATGGTGGTATTACTGTTGATGTTCCACCGGTTGAAGGCCTTGGAATATGGATACACTACGCATAGAAAGAAGGCCTTGGAATATGGACACAATGGCTCAGTCACATGGGGTGTCTCTGTCTTCATCTATACCAAATCAGAAGCCGATAGGAAGGCTGCTAGGGACCGGTAAGCAGCAACGATTAGCTTCTTGTGGTAACTATCGACGACTCAGATCTCGAGCCACTCAAATCGCAACAACTCGACGTTCGAGGTGGCAAGAGACAAACAAAGTGGATGTGCAATATTGAGGTGTCACATTTTTTTAATTTTTAATGTTTGAGGTTTGAAGTGTCGTAATTTGAATGAACAATCCTACTATGTGAGCTTATATGACTATCATATTGAAACTTCTCTATTTGACATGACACGAAAAATTTAATCATTAATTTCTCAAGAGAAACCCTGCCTTCATTATTCATAACCAAATAAGTCCCGAGTAAAGGAGTATTCCGAGATGATGTGAAAATGGACAAAGATTTTACTTTCTTGAATCTCCCAATAAATCTACTAATGAACTAAAATAAGTGATGAAAAAAATTCATTTTTTTTCCCTTCTAGAAACTTAAAAATTCTGAGAAATTGGACATTGATTCATGGTCAGTGGATAACCGTCAAGATCGAACAATACAAGAAATAGATGAATCCCACTATAAAGAGCAGATTGAGCATTTTTCTCCATAAATTTGAAATCAGCGAATACGAATCCAATTGTTCAATATAGAAAAAATGTAAACCATACAAAACCACATTGAAACAACCTTTCGGAAAATTTGTAAAACAGATGGTACATCAATAGCAGAATGTAGTTTTGAAGCATAATCAATCATACAAAAAGATCTGGAATAGCAACCGGACTATACATGAGAGTAGCTATAACAGAAATACATCGAAAACATGTCGACCAGGGATGTACAAAAATCAACAAAAGCAAATTGATAATCTCCCACAAAAGTTGCAAATGAACCTGAAAAACTTACAACATACTATCAGTTCTTGCTGGCAGACGACGGAAGAAATTGAGTGGGGTGGGCGGCAACTTGTGCCTGAATCTGGGATGCCTCATCACATAACATCCAGTGAGAATAATCAGCAACTGGAAAGGTGTAACATACAACACAATGGCAGCAAGTACGCAGAATGCCATGAATATGATCGTGGCACGTGGATCTCGCCAACTCAGCAGTGCCTGCATTCGCTCCCCTTGGGACGCGATATCGCCTATCACCGTTTGAATTCGACCAGCCACACTGCGTAAACGATCATACCTCATTCGGACAAGATCTGTATTTTGTCGGGTGGGAAATGTATCAAATTCCTCGTCAAGCTCGTCAGGGTGTACTGAGTCGGCATAGGATAGTCTCGTGTTCATGTGCGGAGGATACCTCGGACGGAATCGATAATTCCAGAGTCCAATTAAAAACATGTATACAAAAACTGTAGGCAAAATCAGTTCAGGGAAAGATATTAACATAATAAAGAGAACATGCACCAGCACCGATGTAATGGGGTTTCTCCACATACAAACTTCTTTAAACCATTTTCCGACAGATAGTAATCCGCTAAAAACTGACATTAGCCTGAAGAAGTTAGCCTTGCTGCGCCTCATGCTCCAGAGATGTGAATCAGCATCAGTCATGTATTCGACTATTTCTTTTCTGAGAGGGGGTTCTGCACGACTGAGTCGTGCTGCGACTACACTGACAGCTTGGTGACGTAACATGTCGAGCTGCATCATAGTCAATGGCCGGACATAATGCATCTTAGGCAAAAGCGGCCTCGAGTATAAACACATCATGTTCACCATTGATGTGCATGAAAACCGTATTGCCAAATGCAACTCTCCCATCTTCTTTACACCGGAAGGGTGAAGGACTAGTAAGGGGTAAGAATGAGTATAAACACGGCCAGTTTCAAGAGTTGAGATTCGGATTCGAACTTTCCCAATTTTCACGTCTCTGTTACCATTTAGACCATTTTCGCTAATTTGTCCGTTATCAAAAACACCTATGGTAAGAACAGTGGCTGGGTCAAACACCTCCCAAGTGTACTGCTCATTGTACTTCGGATTTAAGCTGTCAATAATTGTCCGAGTACGAATCCATTTCTGACTGTATTTCGCGACGCAAAAAGTGTCGGATGTTCCCCGACCATTTCTCGTTTTCATTGGGTGAATGGAATCGGCACTTAAAATGCCTAGCTCCAAGATACCTATCGGCGGCTTCCAAAGCTGTTTTGCTGTTGGTCGGAGATCACTACTGTAGTGAGTAGACTCATCAAGCACGTGATACCCCCCATCGAGGCTTACACGAAGATGGACCCTACTAGCAAACTTATCTTTCTTCGGCTCCTCAACCTCAGTTGAATTTGATTTTTGGAGATTAAACCATCTTGAGTGGACCATTCGATCATCCGCACGTCTCTCAACTGTGGCCAGGGGTATAACAACTCTACCAAGAATCTCATCTCTGTTTGGACCGACACGATCTTCAACTGAAAGTATTAAAAAATCATCGAATGGTTCAGCAGCAACAAACATCAGATCCTCATTCCATAGTGCATTCATAGTTTGTGTGGGAACAGGTTTCGTCTTCAAAACTTGGTTACCAATCTGTGCCTTAACATGTACATTCGGTAAGCGAGTCTTCTCAGCCACAACTAAATCTTGTGCTTCAATAACATTAACTCGTACGTACCACAATCTTGGGGAATGGTAAACTTTAGAGCGGATGTATGTTGAATTCACTGAACTATCAACAGGGCTAGCCGCATCTGAATGCCAAGCATCCGGAAATGCCTCGTCGGCTTGTGTGCCAATCCAGACAGCAACCATAAGTTCCCCTTTTCTTTTCTCTCCATTCCTATCTTCTAGACGATACCATTCTGGAGCCAATGGACTATCTGGTGGAACTCGAGTGGGAATCTCATGAAGATCAAACCTAACTGTACCTACAAAATCATCTTTAACCATATCCTTGTCTTTAACCACAACCTCCAACACGGATGACTGCATTCTATCCCTTGAAAAGGTGAACACTGTGTTCCACTCAGGGTTTTGTGTTTTCTCGAAGTGCTTTGTGACTCCTTTATAGTTACCAAGTTTAACTTCAACATAAGGGTCAAGACTACCTGTAAGATCCTTGGAAGGAAGGTCACGTGCTTTGACAACTCGTACAAAGAGGAACTGCATTGGCTCAACCAGGTCATAAGTGCTGGACGGCCTGTCTGAACGTCTTACTCGTCCGCCAACAACTTGTCCCCCTCCAAGGTAGGGGCTTGTTTCTTTAAGAAGATAATCAGCAGGCTGTGAGGATGAACCTGGGTACATGTGGACAGCTTGTGGAACTTGTGCTCCATAAGCCATCTCATCCACCCCGTATTTTATTGGTTGATTGTATGTTGAAGAAGACGGCTGCTGTTGTTGCTGGTAATTCGAGTTGGGAAGATTGTGAAGTGTCCGTGTTTTCCCCTTTTTGCGACCATCTACTAAGTCTGAGTCGACATTTGCAACTTTCTGAGAAGGCGCTTCACCGCCGATTGAGTGCAAACTTGAATATGAAGTAGAATCCACTCCACGATGTGGGATTGAAGACTGAATAGATGGACTATCTGTTACATAGACTTTCAGGCCAAGCTCCCCTCTTGCACGTGAAAAAATACTTCCCTTCTCTAAAGGATAATTGAAAACAACAGCATCGGAATAGGGGACAAATGATGTACCAGTTATCCGAACCTTCCCGAGGGATGACTTGGAATCAGAATTCTTTTCACTGTTATGGACACGTGCTTCAAGCGAGAGACTAAGTAGATTATTGGGATTAGATATATTAAAATAGAAAGTTTCGTTCCAATATGGGTTAAGATCCTTCTCTTTGACAGTGGTGCGAAATTTCTGATCATCAAAATGGAGTTCCACAAAGGCGCTGGATGAACCCTGCCCATCTTTCGGCATAAGATTGTGAGCCCTCACAACCTCCACTCCTAGCTTCAGATTGCTCATGATTACTATCACAAATACTTTGTACTTGATGAAGGAAAATCAGGCACCTGTTCATGAGAAGAAACGTAAGCAAAATATATGTGAAGACAAGCTATCAGATTGAAGAACAATAAAATTGTCTCTCTCAAGTCCACCTAGCAAAGAAAAAGGATCCTAATATTTTTTGTTGTAAAGTTAATAAGAAATCAAAGTAATAATCGAAGGAACGACGAAGAACTACACATCGACCAGGCGATCTGTCTTCATACTCGATCGCAATAGTGGATATCCTGGACTCCACCAATTCATATTATCAATTCCATCACAAGAATCAAATTTTATTTCACCTTAATCGAGACACTCGAATGATCATTAGGAGAATCATCAGTTGTCTTTGTTTTCTTCATCTTTTCCACATAAAAAAGGTTAATCTACTTAAAGAATAAAGTATCCCAGAAGATTCTGTTGATCATGGAACAAACAAAATCTGCCTTTCCCAGTATTTATGGAAAATTTCAAATTTTCAGACAACCATCTGATTGATTAATAATAAAAATAATCACATCATCAATAAGCCCAGATGATAAATCTTCTAAAATACAATCAAATAAAAAAAAAAAAAAATCCTCAAAACTCATAACTACAGAAACCACAATAAAACACACACATTCACACATGTAACTCAGACTTCTCAAGGATAAAAACCTCAAATCACTTAAATATGTAAGCCATAATCTCCATACAAGGCCTTTGGCTATTCGATTGACCCGGTAGAAGTCTTAGACTCGGAAAGCTCAATCGAGCGAATTTCAAAATTTACGTTCTCAAATCAACCAGTCTTTTTAAGAACACCAAGCACATAAACCCATAAAAGAGTATAATCACTATGAAAAATAGAAAAACAAAATAAAAAGTCACCTGGGTTCAAAGTTTTCACTGCTTCTTCTGAATTACTGGCATCAGAAATGAAAAACAAAAGCTCCTTTTTTGTACAATCCAAAGCTTTGGAAAAAACGATATTCTTTACTTTGTCAAATGTGAAGAAGAACAAAACAAGAAATGACAGAGGAAAAAAGAAACGAAATGATCAGATAGACGTGGGAATTAAATAAAGAGTAATACAGCGTTTACTAAAGAAGTTTAATTCATCTTTAAATACACATAAATGACCGAGAACATGAGAAGAAAATTCAAGGAAGAAGCAGTTTTTAGATTAATGGTTGAAAAGTCTACAAGCGTGTTCCTTGACGTCAGTAACTGTTGCTACGCGTATATGGTTTTGTCGATTTTTCTATGTAATGTAGTTGGATTTTTAGCGTACAGGGAATATATGATAAATTAGCTACGCATGATTGGCTGAGTTTAGAAATGAATAAAATTACTTATAAGTGAATTTTGTATGTAATTAATTTAGGGATGGTAATCTGCCCAGAAAATCTCGAGCTGCGCGGTGTCCAGCCCCGACCGGCCAGTTTTCAAGCGGGTTTTTTGCTGTCACTTATCTCGAACCCGAACAAATTATAAGTCCGTTGACCCATTTTCCAAATTATCCTAGTAAACATAAATATAAAATATAAAACCAGGCAGTAAAAGGGACGAGGATTGTCTTGCCCCGCACACACCTTAAGTGCTGATAGGGACGGAGCGAAACGATGCGCTGCGTAGTTGCCATCCCTACATGATTTTTTTTATCTGTTTTTTCTTACCAACCACGTGTTTGGTGCCGAATAACATAGGAAGCAGCTTATGTACTTTGTCCAAATTTCGAGAAAGCGGGGAAGGAATAATGAGATCGGACAATCGTAAAAGTGCAATTAGCATGTAGTGATGGGAGTCTGAACATACCGTCAAAATTTGCAGTGCCAACAATAGTGACAATTACGGGAACGTATTACTATGTCACAAACTCGATGCCCGAGGGTTACTATAGACACACCAGGTTCAAAGTCCATGTTTGCCCATCCATACCTTCAAGCACCGTAATTTATATTTTAAAAGATTGGGCAAGGAAACTATAAAGTATTATTTATTTCAGTGCACTTACTTATAAGTGAATTTTTAGGTCAGGCAAACATGACATTGAGACCAGCATTTACAACGTGTGTTGCATTTATGGATAAAAACAGGGGCAAAGTCATTTGACCATGCCAAAACCTTTTGAAAGAAAGAAGGTATCCTTTTCTGTAAACGCTTTTCGGCTTTTGGATTTACCTTTTTTTTTTTTTTTTCGGGGAAATCCTACAAGAGAAATTACACCGTTGGTCCCTAATGTATTGTTTGAGTACCAAGTTTGTATTTTAATCTCTAATAATGGCCAATTTCAGCCCCAACCTTTCATTTTGTACATTTAGTTCCCACCCAAAATCGTTCAAATATTCGTTAGATAATCAAAACACTTCAAATTTTTAAGAACTCGTTCAAATTGAGAAGCAAAATCTAATTTCATGCTATTAGAGATATAAGACAGATTAGCTTAACAGTTTTTTATGCGTGTTTAATAATATTTAGTTGTCATTATATTATAATAACATAGACAATTTCGGAGAAGGGTCAAAGTAAGAAATGTATCTTTACTTTTACGAAAATAAAATCTTTTCTTAATAATTTAGATTAAAAATCTTGAAGTTTAGCTAACTGGTAGTTTTAATTTTTTTTTTAATTAAATATTTTTTATGAGGAAACATCTAGTGAAAGAGAGTGAAAGGAAATAAAAATAAAAATATTTTAGTATAAGGAAAACTTCTTCATTTGTACGTCAATATTTTATAATTAAAAATTGGAAATAACAAATATCCGTTAAATCTATTTTCGTAGGGGATGACTTTGACTTTTCAATTCACCAAATAATTTTAAAAAATCAATTGTATTATTAAAAAACATATCTATCAAGAACATGTTTGGAAAATATTTATAAACAATTTTGCTTATATAAATAAAGAATAGAAATGAGTTAAAAATAGACAGATAGTACTTATAAATCTTACGAAATGTGTGAATACAAAATAATTTGAAACTTCGCCAAACATATACTAATATGGGCACATATATAAATAAACTAATACTAAAAACAATATGTGGGTGGGTGGGTCGGTGGGTAGGGGTTAGGGGGAGGGGGAGGGGGGTGAATTTGAAAAGGAAGTTTAAAAAGTTGGTTGAGACCACAGACAACAAGAAAAACATGCCACAAATGTATGTAGGGCCACTATCACCATATCTTTAAAGGTATTGGAGTCGTCGTCACGTCCTTGTAAAAGGCAAACTTGGTTTTGTGCTCTTTTACTTCTTTCAACTTGCCATAATAAATAGATTATGCTACTTGTACGTAAAAATGGTATTACATATGATGATGTGGAGAGAAAAAAATTAAATAAAAAAATTGACTGTATTTTAAACTGACAGATACCAAATCCCTTATGTATGCATGTGTTTATATTCGTCAAATCACTTTTTATTAACGTTTTAAAAATCGACCGGAAAAAGAAAAAGGATCAAGGGTGAAAATGTTGAATAGATGTCGAATTGGGATCGAACCGATGATTTTTTAAAAAACTGAAAAATATATATTTACAAAAAATTAAAAAAAATGTACAATTAAAATTTTTTAAAAAATATACATTTATATAGGTTGAACCGATTAAATTAGGCAACGGGTCACGTGTTTTCCAAAATTCGGCCGGCTTAACGGGTTTTGGGGCGAATTTTTAGTTGAAATTTTATAAGCGTAACCGGACAAGTTTTGGTCCCGTTTCTTGATTTT
>OU503057.1:5212827-5225298 GCA_912172775.2 Fraxinus pennsylvanica
TCAAGCTTGTAGATTGTAAGAGTTTTGTATTTTTTTACTTCACAATACCACAATTTATACCAAAAAAATTTCCATTAACAAAAAAAAATTAAAATGAAAATTCAAAACGGTCTTGTGACCGTTCTGGCAACTGGTAGCCTGCTGCTGCAGCGCCTGCTGCAGGCGCAGCGCTGCAGCGGGCGCAAGTTAAAAAAAATTAATTTTTTTTAAATCGGACCAGCGTTTACACCTGAACAGGCCAATTCAGGGTGCTGGAGCCCAGCGATTCGGCCCACAGGTTCGTGGGCCGATTCACCTTCGGGTGGGCCTAGGCGGCTTGCCCATCTTGACAAGCCTAATTCCACCATCCATTAGGAAGAAACCCAAATGGCTTCTTCAAATTCCATTACTGCCTATACCAGACACATTTACCATGGCCGTAACCCGTTGCCATAACCTGGGCTACCATAGATCTCACCCCCACAGCACTAAAAAGTGCACAAAATGTGGCAAAGATGGACATCTTGAGGCTGCCGCTTCGAGAATATTAGGTATCCCCCTCACTAGATCACTAACAGGCTAAAGCAGCCACTTTGACTCCCAATAATGGCGAACAAGCAGCTGCCAATGACATATATGGTATTTGATGTTCAACCATCTCTGGCTTCAAGTGTGGCCTCTCCGATGAAAATTATCAACAATTGATGGACCTTCTTCAGCCCGGCACTAATAGCTTCTCTGGTATCTCTCCTTTGACCTCTACAACTAAACTACCATGGATTATAGACATTGGGGCTTCGACCTATATATCCTCTATCGCCAATTTATCCATTGCTACTAATGTTTTTCCTCACTCACAGTCCTTAACTCTACCTAGATATGTCATAGCCCAAGTTACTCATATGGGCCATATTCACCTTTCTTCCCACTTATTTTAATGTACTTGTTGTTCCTCAATTTAATTATAAGTTAATCTATGTTAGCCAACTCATTAAAAAATCCAATTGCATTGCAATTTTTTCTTCCTCACATTGTTTTTCAGGACCAACACACAAGGAGGTTGATTGGAATGGGTGAAGAATGTGGATGCCTCTGCCATCTCAAACTTATTCCTCATGTTGCACTACAAATCGCTTCCAAGGCTAATTCCGCCTCAACCTTATGGCATCTCCGCTTAGGTCATCCTTCCATTTCTTGCATTCTAAAATTTTTATGTACTTCAGATATGATTGATAATTGTGATAGTTGTATTCAAGGCAAACATACTCATCTACCTTTTAAATTAGTTGATGATAAAAGTGATTCTAAATTTCATCGTGTTTATTGTGATATTTGGGGTGGCTATTATACACCATCTACATCTGGTGCACATTATTTTCTCACTATTGTTGACGATTTTTCTCATGTTACTTAGGTATACCTAATGCGTTTTAAATCTAACACATTTTCTTGTCCCACCACCTTTATTAAAATGGTCAACACACAATTTAATTGTTATGTTGAACATGTTCATTCCGATAATGGTCAAGAATTTCTTTCACATTGCATGCAAAAAAAATTTCTTGATCACGGCGTCATTCATGAAAGAATTTGTGTTGAAACACTACAACAAAAGGGTGTAACTGAACGAAAAGATCGTCATCTCTTAAATGTGGCTCGATGTCTTCGTTTTCATGCCTGTTTACCTATTTCCTTTTAGGGCGACCGTATACTCACTACTACTTATTTAATCAGTCGCACCATCTCTTCCTCTCTCCACCACAAAAATCCTTATGAGCTCTTTTTTCAAAAGGGCCCTACATATGACCATCTTTGTGTGATACCTTTGTTATGCACACCTTGAAAATCCATCGTGATAAATTCTCACCTCGCACCACACCTTGCATCTTTATCAGCTATACTCAAACCCACGCATTTATCGTGTTTATGATATGAACACAAAAACTATTTTTCTTTCTCATGATGTATGCTTTGTGGAATTTGCTCCCCCTTTTGCTATTATCACATCATACTCTAGAACATTACCATCTCATTCCCCACCTGAAGACCTAGACTTCCTCGATATGCACCCTCATTTCCAATCAACTACCATCAAACAAAGTTCTAACTCTCTTCTCCTAACATCAACCCCTTTCGCTATAGCACCTTTCGATCCATCCCCATCCCCTAATTCTGTACTTCCTGTAGATCCCTCGGAAGATCCTTTAGACACCATCCCATCCACATCCACATTACAAAGGCCTCGCCACACCATCATTCATCCCACATGCCTTCAAGATTATGTTTGCTCAGACTTACTAGCAAAGACTACACATTCGACACCTACTTTTCAGTCTTTTTCAGGTACGGTTCATTCTTTACCCAATTTTCTCGTATCGTTTCTTTAGTCCTAAACATTTTGCTTTTATGTTTTTTTTGTCTCGAAAACATCCAAGATCCTTTTCTATATTCTCAAGTTGTTCTTGAGCCACATTGGCAACAAGTAATGGCCTCTGAAATTCAAGCTTTAGAGGCTAACCAACATGGACCCTTAAAACCCTTCCTCCAGGTAAGAAAGCTATTGGTTGAAAATTGGTCTACAAAACAAAATTGCATACGGATGGTTCCATCGAACGCTATAAGGCACGTTTAGTTGCCAAGGGTTTCACTCAGGTGGAGGGTCTTAATTATCATGATACTTTTGCAACTATGGCTAAACTTGTCACTGTCCATTGTCTCCTTGTTATAGCCGCAGCTAAACATTGGATCATACACTAGTTGGATGTTCATAATGCTTTCCTCCATGGCGATCTTGATGAGGAAGTATACATGAGACCCCCACCAGGTATTGTCATCAGGGAGAGACGTGCGTATGCCATCTTCACAAGTCTCTCTATGGTTTCAAACAGGCATATCAACAATGATACTCGAAATTATCTCACACTCTCACTCTTGTAGGTTTTGGCCAATCCTCCTTTAATCATGGTCTTTTCACCAAAATCCAGGCACAATTTTCACAACTATTCATATATATGTCGATGACATTTTGGTGGCTGGGAATGATCTCTTTGCTATAATTTACCAAAGTCTCATCTTGCTTATACATTCAATATTAAAGATCTCGGTGATCTCAAGTATTTTCTTGGAATTGAGGTTGCTCATTCTCCTACTCGCATCTTCATCAATCAACAAAAATATACTTTGGATATTCTCTCAGACTCTGGTCAACTAGGCTCATGCCTTGCTTACTTTCCTATGGAGCAGCATGTCAAGCTTACTAACGCAAATGGTGACCTTTTGACTGATCCTAGTTCATACTGATGTTTAATTGGTCGATCGATCTACTTAACTGTTTCTCGATCGAATCTCAGACTTGCCGTCAATGTTCTCAGTCAATTCATGCATGCTCCTCATGCACCTCACCATCTTGTAGCTCTTCGTGTCCTCTGCTACTTAAAAACCACTCCTGGTTATGGTCTCTTCTTCTCATCCACATATAGCTTTCAGCTTTCTGCCTTTTGTGACTCTAATTGGGCTAGTTGTCCACTTACGCGCCGAACCACCATTGGCTATGTCATCAATTTAGGTGACAATCCACTTTATTGACACACAAAAAGCAACGTATTGTCTCTCGCTCTTCCTCTGAGGCTGAATATCGTGTTATGGCTACCACCACTTGTGAGCTTGTTTGGATTAGTCTTCTCTTGTACGACCTCATTGTGCTACATTCTCAGCCTATTCTTCTTCGTTGTGACAACCAAGCTACTATTCACATCACTCGAAATCCAGTTTTGCATGAACGCACTAAACACATTGAATTGGATTGTCACCTGGTTCGTGAAAAAATTCGATTTGGTCTACTCACTACCTCCTACGTCCCGACCTCTCAACAAAAAGCTGATATTTTTACTAAGCCCTTGGGACATGAATTATTTGTTTTCTTCCGATCCAAGTTGGGCATTAATGACCTCAATGCTCCAACTTGAGAGGGAGTATTACACAATATACACAAAATCATGATTATTATTTCCTTGTATACGTTTATTCTCTTCCACGCATAGTTTATACTCATTCCATGTATAGATTTTTCCATGTATAGGTTTATTCTACAGCTACAAATATGTTCCATATTCATTGTAAACGTAAGAAAAATTAATCAACAACGATCATTCTTTTCAATTCATCTTCCTTCTCGTATTAATTTAAGGCATAGTCTCGGTGTTGCTAAATTATATAGAGAAGCCTCAAAGTCATAAATGAAGGAATTCACGTGGTTGATTTTTCTCAAGGATACAATGCCCATCATGCGCTCAATCCAATGCTCAACTCAAAATTTTCTCATTGTATGGCCGCATTAACCACATGATTTTTCTACAACCTCCTATGAAGGCAGTTTAGGTAGTCTTGAGTTTACCATTTCTAGCAAATGCCATTGAACCAGTAATCTGCACTAATCAATAGCCAGTGATACTATAGTGATCCTCGGTCCATGGCCTAACTTTGGTCCAATGTATAAACATTAAATGTTGATGGAAATAATACTTTTTCAGACCGAAATGGTTGTACATTTCAGCTTTTTGCAGGTATTTGTAGCAGGCTTTTGTAAAACGATTTTTTCATTTTTGTGCAACTATATTTTTCTCCAAACTTCTACAAATTCACCATGTCAGGCACTCATGACTCTTCTATTCTACTTGGAGATAAGTAGAATTGGGCCAACATATTTATTTTTCCTGGGCCATGTCACTCATTTTTGGACAAAAGTATTTGGGCCTATAAGATAATTCCATTTGCTGGTATTGATTCCTTTTGATTGGGCTTCCATTTCAATTACGAAAAAGTTGGGCGGTAGTAATTTGGGCCTCATAACTCTTTAGCTTGTCTAAGCGTATAACTCTGATTACTAGAATTATTCCCACTCCTATATATCTTTCATGGTACAGTTAGTTGCCACTTGAATTTGATCAAGTCTAAAATTCGTTATCTTTACATGGAACTATGTTTGAGAAATTACTTTCTTTAAGTTTGGCACATCTTCTGGATTCATTTTTCTACCTTGGCTGCCACAATTGCTTCAAGGTTGCATATTTAGGTGCTTTACTTAACTTCTCTATTTCTATTTAGTATATAATCTCCGACAATCCCTCATATTGTTTTACGAAACTTAAATCACATTTGAAAAGGATTGAAGTGGGTGAGTGGAAGTTGAAATTGCAAAGTTTTCTACTGCTCCTAATATTCATTGAGGAATAGCTTGTGTTTAACCGAATTTTCTCTTTTTATCGAAATTAGAAATATAATTTGTTGCTTCTCCATGCCACCATTTATTTCAGTATTGAGAAGTATAATAGCAAGGTTTTTGCTTGAAGTGACTCGTCCAGTATGCCAATGTCAGTAACATTACAAATGTGAATCACGCTTAGTGAAATGTAAGGCTAAATTTCTCAACCGTATATATCATGGGAAAATCTGTGATTATCTTTTATTGACTTGCAAAGATAATTCTGATGCTCTTGATTAATTAAGATAATGACGCCGTATAAGAAAAAACTGAAAATATTTAGAATTCTGAAGACATAAACGAGGTGTTCGGTAGAATGCTCGGATGAAAGTGTTTGAACTTATGAACAATCAGTTCTATATTTCCAGCCTCTGTTGCCTTCACCGCCATGTATATTAAGAATGGGCATTGGTGCATGCCTAATGTTGAGAAACAAACAAGATACCAGAATCGCACTGATATTACTTGTTGTGAAATTAATCACCGAATTGAGATGTTAAAGTTATATGGCACTATAACGAAATATTTGATCACAAGAAAAATATGGCAGAGGAATTAGGAAAGTTTATTGCACCAATAATAAGGGAGAAATATACAATTGATCCTAAATTCTAGTAATCTCTTTTCTCATATTATGAAATTGTATAGAAGAGTTTAATATTTATAGGGAACATGTAGGAGACGTCCAAACCCTCCTAGTAGAGTTGTTGATGAAGTAGGATGCCAAAGACTGAGCCCCAAATGAAAAAGGAGAGAAAAATGCGAAAAACTGGAACAGGTATTGGGTGCCCCAACGTTGATGCAGGGCATTCTATCCAATATGTTCTGGTTCCAAGTTGGTTTCTCCATCTCGAACTCTTCTTCAAGTTCAATACCAATTTTCAATTCCCAATGTGCTTCGAAAATAGAACTTCAACTGGACATATGACTCTAATAGCATTCCAAACTGAATTTTTCTTGATATACACTTCAATTAGAATTCTTTAATTATTTCAACAAGGAATTCGGGTTACACTCAAATCCTATCAATCTACACCTTGACACGAATTCTATTGTAATGAACAAAACTCCAAATATTCTCCTATTGGAGAAGAAAATTCGTCTACAAGGAATGAACCATCTCTTCAATAATAACCAAAAGTAATTTCTTCAACCAAATACAAAATACTCTACATCTTCCAATGAATCCAAGCACAACTCTACAAAATTACCTAAAATTCTCAAAAAATCATAATGATTTTAAAATTCACCAAGTTGAGCTGTGACATACCCCAAAGTAGAATCAAACTCAAATACTTTTAAAGAATGTTTCTTGTTAGATTGTACACCTTCTACTACGCTAAAAGCGTGCTTAACAAAATCAGCATCCACATACCATTTTCCATGGGACTGTCCCTAGCAATGAAATACGATGGCATCGCAGGTGATGGTGGCAAAACAAAATTATCCATATCTTTTTGAACTCAACTGAGCAGTATTCTTCAAATTCGACCATTTATGAGCTCTTAAAGGTATTGTACCACAATTGAATACAATGGAACCACAAGTGATCGTGGTAAAGTGGCATTATCCATATCTTTCGAACTCCACTGAGCTATATTCTTCAAATTCGACCATTTATGAGCTCCTAAAGGTATTGTACCAAACTAAATGTCCACCACGGTACTGAATCTGTACTAATTGACTCTTCTAGATTCTGTACGAGACTGCAAGATGTAAAATTGAAACCTTTTTAGTCCCTCCAATACAACTTGGGTACCCTTACAAACTTTCAAAACTCCACTCCACTAAAGAACTCATAACTCTTTGAATCAACAATAGAAAACGAGAAGAGTTTCTTCTTCAAATCTGGAACATGTCGAACGTGACCAAGTGTTCTAATTATCTCTTCCAATAACTTCAATCTGATCGTACTAATTTCAGCAACCCGACAAGGGTGTGTTGTCTCTCATAACCACGACACATTTGAAAATAGTTTCATATGTAGTAAACATGTTCTTACTATGACACATGTGAAACATACACTTTGAATCCAGAATCCAACCCTCTTCTGATTTAGACTCGATGTCAGAAATAGCCAAGAGATCTCCTCACTTACAATGTTCTCTGCGAGATTTGATTCACCTGAAGTCTTTGATAGCTTCCCATATCCACTTGTAGCTAACCTTTATTTCTTTTGTAATTTGTAGCAATCCTTCTTCAAGTGCCCCTTCTTCTTGCAGAAGTTAGAAATCTCATTACTTAACTTAGATTCGATCTGTCCCTTCCAAAACCACCACGAGCAACAATGCATTCTGCATCTCTGACTTCTGAAACTATATGCTTCATTTTTTTCTTTTGAAAACAAAGTATCATACACTTCCTCTATGGTGATGTCACGACTATACAAGATCGTGTCTCTAAATGAAGTAAACAAAGCGGGACAATATGATCAAGGCCAAATCTTCATCAAATTTCCAAATCAGCGACGATCTCTTTAAATACATCCAGGTGATTTTCCAATGATCATCCTTTTGCCATTCGAAGAGATTATAAACACCGCTTGGGATGTAACTTGTTTGTCAGACTTTTAGTCATGTACAATTGCTCCAACTTCAACCATAAAGCAGCTGTTGAACCCTTCTTCAAAACATCCTGAAAAATGGTATTCGATATATGAAAATGAATGTGAGAAACTATCTTTTTATCCTTCGGTAATTTCTCCTTCACGGTCAAAGTTACGGGTA
Source organism: Fraxinus pennsylvanica (assembly GCA_912172775.2). Lineage (NCBI taxonomy): Eukaryota > Viridiplantae > Streptophyta > Magnoliopsida > Lamiales > Oleaceae > Fraxinus > Fraxinus pennsylvanica. The sequence continues at coordinate 5,220,793 of OU503057.1, forward strand.
TCTTGTCAATTCCCAGTAATGCATCATCCAAATAAGTTGTGCGAGTACTGCACGCATCTTAACCTGCCATAGCGAAAATCTAGTACTCCGATCCAAAAGTGGAATGTCATACTTTATGGAAGTTATCACGAACAAAAACCTAGAACAAATTAAATCATGCGCTCTTGCGGAACTGCTGAACCTGGCTTTGATACCACTTGTTGAGAAACGAACAAGATACCAGAATCGCTCTGATATCACTTGTTATGAAACCAACCATCGAATTGAGATATTGAAGTTATTTATGACACTATAATCAAATATTTGATCACAAGCAAAAAACTAAAATAAGACAAGAAAAATATGGCAGAGGAATTAGGATATCTCATTGCACCAATAATAATGGAGAAATATACAATTGATACTAAAATTCTCGTAATATCTTTTCTCACATTATGAAATTATATAGAAGAGCCTAATATTTATAGGGAACATGTAAGGAACGTCCAAACCCTCATCGTAGAGTTTTTGATGAAGTAGGATGCAAAAAACTGAGTCCAAAATGAAAAATGAGAGAAAAACGCGAAAAGTTGAAACAGGTACAGCGGCGCCACCTCTGGGCGCCCCGGCCCACCAGGCGTTTTGCCCAATTTTTTTTTTTTTTTTGTTCCAAGTTGGTTTCTCCGTCCTGAACTCTTCTTCAAGTCCAACACCAATTTCTAACTCTCAATGGGCTTCCAAAATAGAATTTCAATTTGACATATGACTCCAATAGCAATCCAAACTGAATTCTTCTTGACATGCACTTTAATTAGAATTTTTTAATTACTTCAATAAGGAATTCAAGTCATACTCAAATTCTAACATCTAACTTCTGGAAATGCCGTGTTTGTGCTCTATTGATTATCTTTATAACTCATGATTTTCTTATTATTGAAGGGGAACCTTAGCTCGTGGTTTTCTTATTATCAGAGGCGAGCCCATTGAAGTTCCCTATGAGCAGGCACCCAAAGTCTTGCCCCATGTAAGCACCTCAAAACTTTGTCCACGAACAAGTACTCAAAGCTTTGCCCCGCGTAAGCACCTCAAGGTTAGCACCTCAAAACCTTACCTACGAGCAAGCACCCAAAATCTTGCCCGCAAGCAAGCACTCAAAGCTTCGACCCAGTCTTGCCCACGAGCAAAACTCAAAGCCTTGTCCCGTGCAAACATCCTTACAAATACTTCGTACTTTAAAGCAAAAATTAATCCTAAAAATCATCATGTAAAAGAATCGATCTTAAAAACCCGAAGCTTTATTTCCTAGATCTATGTGCTTGGGGGGCAATCAACACTTCCTTCACTTGACCTGAAGCAGTCAACACTCAACCCGAGCAATCTGCATCTCATCTTCGAGCCTCGAGCATTCTAAGCAACTCCTCAAATCCCAAACATGGATCCACGGGGGCCAATGATATGGTCAATTTTTGATCAACCTTGAACAAAAATGCCCTGAGGTTGTTTTCGATCATCTTACGAGTTTGCTCGAAGTGTCCTCCTCGAGTTTCTTTGTTGGGCTTAATTGCCACAAGTGACGATTCCACGTCACCTCGAATTTTTATCTTTGTCCATTTCTCTATTTCAAAAGACATACTCTAGTAGGACTTTACTTCCATCATGCACTTATCCAACTACAATAAGATTGGATCCTAACTAGCTTATAACACCTCAACTATCCTAATCCTATAAAGAGTGTGCTACTTACCTCTATAAATACAGGTCTCGGTTCATTATTCAACTATGCTTTTACATTCAATTTATAGTTTTATGCTTATGTTTCCCCTTTTTTGCGAATTTAAGCGTTCGATTGTTTCAAGTGCTGGAGATTTTGTTCGTGATAATCCTCAATCCTCAAGCTCAAGAATTGACAGGTGACGATTTTTGGTAACATCAGAATGTATTTATTATTACCTAGGTTTGGTACATTGCATGTTATAGGGTTGAACGATGTGAAATGAATATAATTTACTAATTTCTAGATTAATCAATAAAACAAATTTATATAATTTGCATAAATAATAAAAAAAGTTAATATAATTATGTTAAAAATAAAGAGGAAATTTCGAAAAATGTCCACTTTTTTCTGTCCATTTGCAAATGTCCACCATTGCAAAAATGTCATCCACTTTATTAAAAATTTTATTGTCCAATAAAGTTTTGACACATAACCCTAACTTATTTATTTCAAAAGCACAATTGTCAAATCGCAATAAATGCAATTTTCTCATTGATACAGAAATGTCGAGAACGACATTTCAAATGTAGAGAAATGTCATTCTAGACACTTAATATGTCGAGAACAACATTTGAAATGTCAAGAATATTTAATATTGTGATTTAACATGTGTACTTTTGAAATATAAATAGGGTTTAAAATTTGAACTTCAAATATAGAGAACGACATTTGAAATGTCGAGAATGTCATTTGAATGTAGCTTCTCATGAAAACTACTTCTCGAAATTTGTGAAAAAAAAAAACAAATTGCTTCATTTTTTCATTAAGTGCATAATGAGCAATTTTGTACAAAATTCAAAATGGTGGACATATATCATTTGAATGTAGCTTCTCATGAAAACTACTTCTTGAAATTTGTGAAAAATTGGAAAAAAAAAAAATTGCTTTATTTTTCCATTTAAGGGATAATGGGTAATTTAGTACAAAATTCAAAATGGTGGACATTTTTCAACTGACATCCAAAAAAGTGGACATTTTTTAAAATGCCCCAAAAATAAAATATCTTTTAGATACATTATCATTTTTACGTTGAAAACTCCAAGAAAAGGTAAGATTACGATTTCAAAGATTTAAACTCGTAGTTCGATGTGTCTATCAGAGGCGAGAATTCGTGAATAATGTGGTGGAGACATGAATGAACTCAATAATTATATGTCAAGCGGAGCACAATATTACCATGCATCCATATTGTAGGCATAGTTAGTATAGTTGTAGAGATGTAAAAATTAGACACGTTGTCTTTAAAATTGAGTGGGTTGGGTCAAGTTCTAGAAAAATTAAACAAAATGGAAAATAAAACTCGTTGGAAACTCTAACTCGAAATACCTAAGAGAATTTGGAGAGGATATGATATCAAATGACAGGTAAATTGGACCAGCAAAAGTCTGTTCAAGCCTGGTGTGGTGGAATCATGTTCGTTACTTTAGGAAAAAAAAAAAAAAAAACCTTTTTCATGCTATTCAATTCGTTTTGACAAAAGATCAGGACCACATGGGCCCTGGACTAATTGGGGGAGGGCATGGAGTGACGAATACAGGGGAAAAAAAAAGGGAAAAATTCATACATAATGTGTTTAGTTTACACCAATTCAAAAATCATGTTTATAGTTTGAAAATTCAAAAATCAGGTTTTTATTTTTTTTAATTTTAATATAATATAATATAATAAACACACCCCACATGCACCACCCCTACCGCTCCGGGGACTATTCCGACGACCATTCCGGCGACCACTCTTCTCCGGCGACTGCTCCGATTCGGGCGACTATTCCAACAACCATTCCGGCGACTATTCCGACAATCATTCCGGTCACAGATTTATAATTGAATTAGTCACATATTATTTTTTAGTTACAAATATTAATTTTTATACGTCACAGATTATTTAATGGTCATAGTTCAAAAATTTTATAGGTTACATTAATTCATTAGTCACAGATTTCAAAATTAGTTGGTCACATATCAAAATTTATAGGTCACACAGTTACAGATTTCCAACTTAATTGGTCACAAATTTTTTTACGATCACGGATCATATAATTTTTAGGTCACAGATGAAAAATGGTTGGTCACAGATTATATTTTTAGTCACAGATTATAGAATTTTAAAGTCACGGATTATATTTTTAATCACAGAAAACCAAAATCATCAGATCCTCCACGTACACTACCGTCGACTGCACCGCACACCGACAGTGCCACCACCACCGCACCCATAGCGCGCACTATCTCATGGCATCGATCTGAAAAAAGTTCACAACTCCTAGACCCAATCTACGAACAACAACCTCCACCACCAACCACTCACATATTAACTATTTAATGGTTCACCACCACTTCACCGTCGTCGTCGCCGTCACGACCACCACCATTAACAACAGTAAACACCTAGAGCAGTACCCCCAGCCCAATCCAGAGTCACCACTGCCTAGGGCTGTCCGTGGGTCGGTTCGGTTCGGTTCTGAAGAGACCCGAACCGACCCAAAACTTTCGGGTATTTAATAAATGGACCCGTCGGGTCCAAATATAATTATGGAACCGTTCGAGTTCGGTTCGGGTCGGTTCCGTTCGGTTCCGTACCATAATTAAATTTTTTAATATTTACATCAACACTACGTAAATACAACTAATGACATTTCATTCATAACTTTTACAAATTAACGTAGCCCAATTCAAAAACATATAAATAACTAGCCGTCCAATAAGATTATTTCAATGCATACAAATACCAAAAAGTAGATATTAATATTACAG
>OU503057.1:5240129-5253750 GCA_912172775.2 Fraxinus pennsylvanica
CATTTTGTTGACGGGTCCACGTGGCACCAAACCACCGGTTTCGAAATTGCGACTTCGATTCGATTTTCCAATTTGGCGATTTTTGCTTGCAGCCCTAATGCCATATAAAACACAGTTGTTTCACGGCGAAGTCAAGGGTGGGCTCAAGACCACCCAATTTGCACTTAGACCATATTATCGAGCTAGTTTGTGGGTCAATTTTGAATTACGATTTTTGAGCGTTTAAAAAGGTTCTTGACATCATTTTGAAGTACTCTCGACATATTTCGTAACATACCTTTCAATATGTAAAATCGCTAAATGACGAGGTATATCATTCATTTTGGTTTAGCCACTACAAATCTTTGTAAAAAGTATAGAGGTATAGAACTATTTTCTTCCAAGAAATTAAATTATCAAAGCTTGAGAAAAATAATATAAAATATNTCTTCCAAGAAATTAAATTATCAAAGCTTGAGAAAAATAATATAAAATATAAGAGGTGAAGATTGAAGAATGAAGAAGCATGAACATCAGTAACAGTGCGTAACGGCGCTACAACCGCGCCGTCCGGTTCTTGTCTAATGCGTGTAGTGTGAAGACCAAGCATTTGACAGAAAATCACTTTCGGGTCCCACATTGACTGCCACGCTTTCATTTAAAATCCCTTGCCTCTGCATCTTGCTTACTTTAGAACAGCTAGAGGGCGTTTGGCATAAATTAAAATTAGATTTTTAGTGAATTGTAGTAGAAAATTTTGAAATATATGATTGAAAAGATGTGATTAATATTGGTTATTTGACTTTGATTTGGATTAAAATCAGATTTTAATCCAACCCAAACATGTTCTTAATAACTTTTTTTGGTGTTTTAAAGTTTAGAATTTTATTTAATTCCACTTTTTTTTCTTTTTGAGAAACAACCACTGAAATTGTATATCTCTTACTAATAAATAAAAATATGTTTCGAATATAATACAAAAGTTTAATTCCCATTTTCAAATAATTTCAATATACATAAATAATCCCAAGCGAGAAAATAGAATCTTAAAAAATTTATGAAAAAGAAGCAAAACTGGTACGATGATCAGTCCCTCTCGGTAAATAAATTTCCGGTGAACATTACGTCATTCTCCGGCGACTTTGATCAGGAAGCCGCTCAATCTTAGGTTTCGTTTCTGAACCATCCTTTATGTTGTGGGGCCAAGTACACGCAGTATTGTGAATGAAGTAAACCATTTGCTTCATTTCATTCTTTGGGTCCACTTGGGAATTCGATTATTCGAGCGTATAAGTTACGAGCGCTTTTTAAAGTATCGATTTTGAGTATTTATGAACGAACCGATTGAATAATCTTAGTAACGATTTTTAAAATAGTTCAACCCATGATTGAGAGAGTATGGTTTCTTATATGAAATTTTTTACTTATAAGTGATATTTTACTTATAAGTAAATTTTTTTTTACATATATGTCAATATTTAACTTAAATAGTTAAATATTTACTTAAAATATTATGTTAGTATTTCTTAGTTATATACAAACTTTATAATTATAAGTTAATTTTGTATTTTTAAATAATTTTTACACATAAGCAAAATTTTTTACTTATAAGTAACTTTCTATATTTTTTAATTTATTAGTAAAATTTTTACACAAAATAATCTTTATTATTTTACTTATAAGTAGCTTTTTAATAATAATAATTTTTTTTTTGCTTATAAATAATTTTTTTAGTTATTACAAGTTAGTACTAAACAAAATATATTTCTCGGAAATAATTAATTATACAAGATAAATTAGAAGAGAATTTGAGAAACGACAAAAAATATCGATTTGATGGGTTGAGAAAACCGATCAAGATAACACTACACCATTTTTTGGTGGTTTTTAAATAATTCAAAACCAGTATCCAAAAAATCTATCGAGCACCGATTTTTCCAAACCCTCGTAAACGGTATCATCCAAAATCGGTGAATATAAATTTCCCAAAGCAAGCCCTTAATGATTATATTGGGATTAGATTTGAATTAGTATCGATTAGGACTTTGTTTGATGTACAATTTTGTTTATCTTTTATTGTGATTACATGTGTATGTGCATATATTTATGTCTGTATGTAAATGTGTTGATCATTGTGTATCTAAATGAAAGCTCGATTGTTTTGATCTTATATTACATGTGGATTTTGCATCTTTCATCTTTCTTTGTATGATTATTGATGGGTACCAATTATTTTTTTTTATTTTAAAAAAAAATTCTAGCTATTAAAAATTTACATTTGCAAGCAAAAAGTATTTGTTAATTCAGGAAGTGTTTTTTCCATGATTAAATATTTGAATGATTATTTTTTATGTTCATGAAATTTTTTATGGGTTAAGTTTTGTTCTTTGGCGGAGGAAATTCTTCTTATTGAAATGGGATCGGAAGATGTAATTCAACTGCAGGAAGGAGGATAAGTTAAGGAAGGACAACTTAGGTAGTTGTGACATATTCTGTGTTGACTAAAAAAAGCTCCATTGTTCAAAAGAGTGACATGACTTTGGTAGAGTAATGCAAAATAGGGAGAGATCGGATTAACATTAACTGCTGTAAATCAAGGATCTAGTCGTTTTATAACTCCCAGATCTAGCAATGAACCGAATGGAATGACCAAAAAAGATTCGTGTAACCAATCTCAAATTTAGTGGGCACTAAGGCCGAGTTCGTTTTTGTTGTCGTGTAGTTTGAGCAGAGTGGGATTGGGTGGAGAGTTGTAGTTAAATTTCTAGATTATAATTTGATGAATAACAAGGTAAAACTTGAAAGCAAGAAAAATAGTGTGCTATGATTTGTTTGCTTAAATTAGTGAGGAGGCTTACTATTAGTGAGAGACTTGGGCATATATGTGCATATTTGCCAACTTATGATGTGATTTTTGTACCTTCTCTTATTTTTCTGGGTTGTAAATTGTTTTATTTCCTGCTAAAAGCCTTTGTAAAGTATAACCAGCATCTGATATACTGCAAGTCTGCAACATAACCATTGCTTTATATTGAACAAGCATGTTTTTTTCTTCAATTAAAAAGCCAGAAGATTTAATGCTTGGCTCTTCACTCTTCTTCTCATTTTTCAGAGCAGTATTTGGTGTTTATTTGGCCAGAATTTTCATGTTTATCTCCACATCCTTCTCAATTTATACTTGTGTTTTTGTTGACCTCTTATTCCAAAGGAAAATTGATCAGACATATATGATCACCAGATCATTAGAATTTGCATATGGAAACAAATTTTGGTTCTCTTAGGTCATCTCAAATTGTCTGTCCCTCTGTCGTATCTTTTTCTTAGTATGTATGTGGATCAGGCAAGCCATTGCCAAGAGCAATTGCCGAGTCGAGGTAGAACGTGCGTGCATCTCGGCAACATCAGGAGAACAACCTGTTCATATAAAGCAGGTGAGAAGATAAGAAACCCAACATGCATTTTCAACGTTGTCTGAAATCTTCCATGGAAATTTTCCAAGCAGTTGGCAAAGTTCTTGACCATACCCGCTGTTTGAGCAGAGTTTTGGAAGCTTGAAGAAAGTGCTTCAGGCAGTTATGTCTCATCTAGAAGAGATGAGAAGGAAACACATTGAGAGGAAGAGTCAATTTACGGAGGTTCTAATACGAATACATAGTATCCCAAAGGAGCTAAGCAGATCCGCAGAAGAGAATCCGTTAACAATTGTTACCAAGGACAGCAATTTGTCATTGAACAGATTAGAAGATTCATATATTCAGTTGCTATCACTGCAAACAGAAAAAGGTTTTTTCCATGCTTCTTTTGTTTCAGTTCTGATTTTGTAATTATTGAAGTTCTTGTTGTTTGGTAGGAGTGGTGACACTGGCTTCTTCTCTAATGAAGTTTACCTAATCTATTTACAGAGTGATCAACAGAAGCTGGTGCTCGGCCGTTTGAATTCTATGAAATCTCTATGTTTAGTGGTTGGTACAGATTACAGTTTAATTATTCATGAGATTCATCCAACTTTGGACGATTCATGTGGTACCAAAAGATTTGAAGATACAGAGCCTGAAAAGGGTTGGTGTCAACGTAACATATATTTTTCGACAAATGTCGACTCTGCTAATACTTAGCATCAGAATGTGACAAGTGCAGAACTCCAGGGTATGCAAAATGTTCACAAAACTCCAGTGGCAAGTCCAATGAAGAATGTTTCCAGTTTTAATGAAAGGGAAACTCCGAAAATCTTGCCAATAGCAATGCCGGAAACTCCCTCAATCAGCATCGATTAAGAAGCAGACAGTCATGACCCCTGCTACGCCTTTACGTGCTGAAGATGTTGAGTATTCTTTCGAGGAAAGACGAGCTGGTTTCATCTTTCCTAAGCTACGTCGCCACTCGCTTAACCTGTCTTAGACAAAATTTTGCTTAGTGATCAGAATGGTCGATAAGTTTCTATCTACCCTCATTCGCCTCGTAATCTGACCATTTGGATTCTCATTCTCGTGACTTGTTGGCTTCTATGACGTCTCTTTTCAGTATAATTTACTAAAGATTGAACGGTATGATTGACTCGAACATCATCAAGAACTTCTTATCAATCTTGAATATTGATTCAAATCAATACAAATAATTATTCTATCTAATATTGTAGAATCCACTATCTGCTGGTTGAATGTCTTAGAGCATGTTTGGTAGTGATTAAAATCCAATTAAAATTGAAAATATGATCGTTATTGGGTCTCACTCGTCCAATAAAAGTCAATAATAATGATCAGTCTTTCAATTTTATTTGAATTTTAATCTCTAACGAACACGCCCTTAATATTATCAAGTGTTATAATTGATGTTTTAAAACATGACTAGCTCTAAAAAACTTTTATGTAACATTTCGGGGTCAGGACGAACCGCTCAAGCTCAAGGCTCAGAGAAAACGTCCTGCATAGGGGCAAGGCTAGGGAAAAAAATCAATCTACGTGTCTTTGTTTGACGGGTGGGGTTTTCTTATCTTTAAGTCTAGTCTTACAAAAAGTCCAACCATGATTTTGAGAAATATGTTTTTTGGTGAAAACTATAAATTTTCAAGGTATGCATTGTTAATTTATTTATCGATCTAAAATAATTAAATAATATTATAAATAAGGCAATTTTTTATCAAGGGTAAAATCAACCAATGGTCGCCCAACTTTAGATTTAGAGTCACCATGGCTATCAAATCTGATTTTGTTTCACCGGCTACTCAACTTTATATTTGGTATTATAATGGACATCCAATTTGTTTTTATTTCACCGGCCATCTAATTTCATATAATATTTCACAATGACTACCCACCATCTTTTTTCACACTTTTCATTAATTTTAAAAATGGTTAAACAGTAATTCCGCATTATATACATAAAATAAATTTTAAAAAACAAAAATAAAATAAAAACTTATTTTTTAAAAAAAAGTTACCAATTTATCCCTTTTAAAATTAGTGAAAAGGGTTAAAAAAAGTTGGATGGCCATGATAAAAAAAAATCAAATTAAGTAGTCACGTTGACACTAAGTATAAAGATGGGAGAACATCGATGAATTTCACCATTTTAGAGTATTTCCAATAAACTCTCTATTTTTAAAGAGCATATTCTATCATTTAAAGAGTTAAAATTTTGAAGCACTCTAACAAACTCTTTATATTTAATACTTAATTTTACTACTCCCAAAAAATATTTGTTATTTTTCTTTATCTTTTATTTTAACGAGCTTTTCTTTAGCCCCTGTTTGTCATCCATTTTATCAAACATTGTTTGTTACAGTAAACAATCTCTACCATATATTCACTCAATAAAATATTCTACACGCAAACCAATAAAATTACTTTATTTTTCAACCACACATTCTCCAAAAAAAAATTATTCAAAACTATATTTCTTCTCCTAAAATGGGAGACAAACAAGCACTTAGATTATTTTATTGTTTTCATACATTGAAAATTGAAATACTTTGAATGCATTTAATTATAAAGAGTTGGAGAGCCAAATCCATTCTTTAAATTAGAGTATTCTCCAATTTTAAAGAGCATTTACAAATTTAGAGAGTTAAAATTTTTAAATATTCCAACAATCTCTTTATATTTAACAGTTAATTTTACTACTCTCAAAAAATATTTATTATTTTTGTTTATCTTTTAATTTAACTATCATTTATTTAGATTATTTTATTATTTTCCTATTCCTACATTGAAAATTGAAATATTTTAAATGCATTTAATTATAGAAACATACTCTTTAAATTAAAATGTTAATTTTTCTTTGAAGCATTATTTTAAATATTGACTCTTTAAAATAGATAGTATGTCATATTTAAAGAGTATCTTGAAAATACTCATTTAAAAATGTTGAATATATAATTCATATCAAAAAAGAGAAAGGAAAAAGAGAAAAAAAGGACGGAAGGCCTGTCAGCAGGAAAGAAAAAGGTTGACCAAAAATCTAACTAACCTTTGGTCCCCTACATTACTTTTCAGCTTTAAATAGAAAATAAATAATTAAGTTTAAAATTTAAAAGAAACTTTTACTTTTCCCCATATGTCCCATAATTTAACTAAAAATTTTATTGGATGAGCCATACTTATAATGATTTCAAGATTTTAAAATTGTTGCCCGGACATGAAAATTTTCTTAATCAAATTTCATTTTTCCTGGGTTTAGCATGTAATTTATCATTCTTGGATTCACATATATGTATTACTTCATTTGCTTCTGAAGAAAAAATGTTTTTCTTATGAGTTAAAAGAGTTATTTTGACTTTGTATTTTCTTTTCTGGGTTTTTTTGGGGTTAATCTGTTGGAGCAGTAAACTAATTTGCAAATTGAAGAGGTATTATTCAGAGAACAGTCTAAACTATATGTAAGTAGAATTTTATACTTGTCATTTTTTTATTTTTTATTTTAAAGTGAATGCAGAGTTCACTGCAGTTAAGATAAGTTTTTTTTTTCTTTTTACTGTTTCCTTTTGCTTGTGGTTGCAACTTCATAATCTAGTTCAATGTTGTTTCAGTTTCTGGGTTATGCATGGTTTGCTATTTCTTCCCTAAAGAAAATTTTACTTTCATATATTTTTTTTTATGGTCACAAAAAGATTGAATTTCTCCATAGCTGTGTATGAAGTTTTGAGCTTTAATAGTGTTTGGTAGGTAATAGACTACGAGACTAGGGAGACAATATTTTAGCTTCTTTTACTTCTATAATACTGTGTTGTACACAGCCTTAAAAATGTTGAATTCATAGCAGATTTCGAACTAGAATTTTTTGTTGAATATTAATGATTTTCATTTTTCAGCTTTTGTTTCTTTTCTATGGTTGGTATGGTTGAGTTCCTGGGTTTTGAGAGGCTCAACTTCTACTATACCTTTTTCTTTTGTTAAACTTAAAGTAGGATACTTAGATTCAACTTAAATTGTGTCATCAATTATTTTTGGGGGGATGTCATTAATCATTATGTCAGATATTTTGCCTTTGCAGCTACAGAGTCAAGGTGAAGTTACCATGGAGTCAAGGGAAGGAATTTCAGGTGTGACGGTAATATCTCCAGAAGCTCCGTCGAGCTTCCATGTTGCGCCATGGAAGGAAAACACGACTCCTGTCACTGGTGTACAGCCCATGACGCCATCCGTGGCAAGCAGAGGCTTGTCTGCTACGTCAGAGAAGAAGAAGAGAGGTCGTCCAAGGAAGTATGCACCAGATGGTTCTGCTCAAATGGTGCTTTCACCGACACCTATATCATCATCAGCTCCACCGGCCTCTGGAAACTTCTATGTTGAGCAATCGAGTGTTGTCCGGCCAACTGTTTCGGAGAAAAAGCATAAGATTAAAGTTGGGACAGATAAATTAGGTAATATCAATTCTTCAAACAGTATTCTATTCTCAAGTTAAGATTGCATTGTGTGTGAATGTGGATCGAGAGTTAATTTGAAAGAGAATGCCTATGGCTATGTAGTGGAAACTCGCTTATAAATCCAGATATTTGCTGTATAAATTTGGTTATGGGTGATTGCTCCACTGTCTTGGAAACATGGTTTGTTAAATTGGTGCAATTGTAGCTTCATGAGGTTCAGTCAGGCTCAGTGATGATACTAATTGTGATTCAGAGACGGAAATATTCTAATAACTCTTTCTTTACTTATATTTGCCAGGTGAACAGGTTTCATGCTCTACTGGTGGAAGTTTTTTGCCCCACCTTCTCACTGTTGATCCTGGTGAGGTAAGTTTAATAAGATTGGGATACATCAGAAGTTAACGTCGTCTAACTCAGTAAATTTAAGTTTTCATGATCATATACATTCTCTATACTTGGTACTACCTTTTGCTCAGAAGTTGTAAATATCCTTACATATGTATTGGAATGGAGAATCTAAACATCTTAAGCCTGTTGGCCCTGTTCTATGATATGCAAGCTGTGTAGCCAAAGTAGTTGGCTTGTCTATGATCAAAAAATTACTTATAGTTGATGTTATGGGATACACAACACATTCTTATGTACTTTTAAAACAATTCTTAGACGTGGGATGAACAATAGGATCTCGCCATCTCTTTTTGTGAAACCTTGACACCCTTGTTAAGGTTTACATGGTTAAAGATGTTAGGGGTAAACACTAGTCGCAATTACAGTGGTAATAATAAGCAAAACGAAGTCAGAAAAACACATATTTATAATGGTTCTCCCTCAATATGAGAGTGGTGTTACTTGCTGCTACAGGTTTTCACTATGAAGAAGTAGATTATAATGATATCATTCCTCTCATTCTGTTCTCACCTAAAAACAGCTCTACAGAAGTCCTTTATACGTTATAAGATTGTAGAGCGACTTAATGCAAATATGGAAGTTTACAGTAGATTATGTAGGCCCAGAGTCTAACACAAGGCCATGCATACGGGATTTGAAAGTGTCCCCCCACCAATGCACACACACGATGCAGCATTTAGAGTACAATGGGCTTCACTTAAAATCACCTTTTAAGCTTAGCTAAACATGCTATCCTACACCTGTAGCTGTACCTTATCGTGAATCCACAGGCCAGCGTGCATGGATGATTTGTTGCCCAAAGACACAACTTGACTTGTTAATTGTGAACATACATAATAGTTGCCTGTGTGATACATAGCTCATACTCTTGTATAACTTCTAAGGATTCCTAGATTTTGCCATGGGATTTTGGTGTCTCACACCTGCAGTAATTTGTTGATTAAGTACATTGTTGAGGAAGAAGAACAAAATGTTGAGCGAAATACAAAGTTGAACTTTTGAAACATGCACTTTTCATATGTAATATAAACTTATTTTTTGTGCATATTGCTAGATGTGAAATGGGGAACTTATGGCATTAATGCCAGTGAAGCATTGTTCTAGTGGTTTGAAAAACTTAAGGTTGAGCTTGGTTAGTGAAATGTCTTGAGATCCTCTCCCAACAAATAATTCTGGAATACTTTCATGCATATTTGGGATGCCTATTAGATCTGTTGAAAAAAAGCTAAAAGATGTCAAAATTCGAGAAAGATCTGCATCTATCATGTTTATTAAAATGTTCATGTTTTTGCTAATCCCTTGCATTGCTACCACTCAATAAGATTGGACGTTCTTTGTCAGTTATATGGGCGTTCTTTCCATTTCATGTTGTCTATAATCTCTCTCTCTTTTTTTTTTCATGCCCAATCCCACAACCGTTGCCGCTAAATTAATTCTGCAACTAACCACATATTTCATTCATTTGGTTTTATTTTTTGTTTCTAAACGTGTTTTGTTTTCTAGATCTGATTATTATTATTATTTTTTTATTTTTTTATTTTTTTTTTTTTCCCTTTCATTGTGACTATTTGGCTCTTTCAAATAAGCATCCCAACCCACACAAGGCAAAGTGGAGATGGAACTAAAATATACTGTCATAGGTTGTGGTACTACAGATAGAAGAGAGGGGCCTTTCTTTTTGGGTTGCTGAGTTTGGTTCTGAGGGGAGAATTGCTAAGAGAGAGGGCGAGATTTCTAACTGTTCTAACTCAGTTGTATAGTTTCAAGGAAAGAGATGTATATTAAAACTAAAAAGCACATTATTGTTAATAACTTAATACATGACTTTGCTCGACGTAGTTAACATGTGACTAGCGATTGGTTTCAAGGGAATTGAATAGTGTCCATTTTGATTGTCTAGACAGGCACAACGCTTGCATGTTTTCTGGATTAAGAATTTGTTAAAAGGGCTTTTTGGTATTTCCTTTTATTACATCTATCTATTGGTGTATAATACATATAATGTTTCTAATCAGTTATATTTTTTCCTCAGGATGTTTCAGGTAAGATTATGTCATTCTCTTTAGAAGGACCTCGAGCTATTTGCATAATTTCCGCTGTTGGTTTGATCTCGAAAATTACACTTCGGCAGCCTAATTCATCTGGGAATACCTTGACTTATGAGGTATGCCACTGATCTAACTATCACATAGAATTCTTGTAGCTTTCTCCATGTCGTCCAATTCTCTTTGGCACCCACCATAGCTCTTTACTATGCACTATCATAAGCTTTTCTGGATCAATCAAAACCACGTGCAGATCTTGTTTCTTTTTACTATACTTCTTTGTCAATCGCCTAAACGTGTAAATGGCTTTTATAGTAGATCACCCAGACAAAAAGTCAAACTGGTTTTCTGAAACATTTGAATTATACCTAGTTTGTTGCTCAATTGCCATTTCCCACAATTTCATTGTGTGACTCGTGATCATACAATCTTGAATGTCTCACTTATCCTTAAAAATAGGTACTATGAAACTCTTCCTCCATTCACATTCAACATCATTTTCCCTTGTATCTCATTTAACACATTTGTTAACCATATAATACCCACTTATTCTGACTCTTTCATACTCTGATAACTGGACAAATTGTTACTCATTTTCCCTTTTTTATAGCCGCTCTTACATCTGAAAACTTACTTCTTATAGTATACAACTTTCCTATCTACAGTGAAGTTAGACAAATCAATATCCATATTATGCCTTTCGTTACATGATTTGTCGATGTAATTCCCCCATCCTTTTGTCGTCCCATCTCTACAAAACAAACAAAAACGGTTTGATTCTCATCTTTAATAAATTGTTTTAGATTTCTACTTTCCCCTTTCCCTTTGTCGAGATATCTTGTAAATAGTTCTCTCCAACAGTAGTTCCAAGACAACTATACAACTTTCACATTCTTCCGCACGGGATTCCTGAACGACCCTTTTGGCTTCCCATTTAGGAAATTTAATTTTTTCAAAAGCTTCCGAGTTTTTTATATTTTGATTAGTTTCTGGAGAATTATCTTTTAGTCTTAAATGCTATTTGAAAGCTTTTGTTCTACCTTAGATTCTCCTAAAACCTCCTTCTCTATGTTTCTAGTGCACAATACGTATCATCTGCGTTGACTTCGTACGTAACTAACAGTAATCACATCAGTTCAAAATCAAAACTCTCTCCCATGGTTGTATTGGATTCTGCTATTAGTTTCCAACTTCATGTGTACTGTATAATTTGGTAACCTGAGGGATTCTTCCTATGATTCACTTATAGGGTCGGTTTGAAATTCTCTCTCTGTCCGGATCTTTTACTCCTTTGGACATGGAAGACTCGAGATCTGGCATCATGAGCACCTCTTTGTCAAGTCCTGATGGTCGTGTTGTGGGAGGTTTGATTGCTGGACTGATGATTGCTGCTAGTCCTGTACAGGTATTTCTTCTTCCGTTTGGTTCTTCAATTTTGCCTCTCTTGCTATCCCTCAACTGCTTATAAGATTTTAGAAAGTACTCGTCGTTATATTTTCCTTGTCAAACAGTGGCAAACCCAGGATTTCCACGTAATTACCCTCAACCTTTGTTTGCTTATTTAAGGTTGTTGAGAATCTTGTCTTTTTGCATCAACAGTATCGTTAACAGAAGTAGTCAATACGACCGTTTGTGCCTGTTAATGAAACCGTGGAGGAGTTTAATACCAAGAAAACCAAGGTTGGGAATAAAAGTGCAAATCAGGATGTACATTGGGGCGACGAGTGCAAATTATCCTGATTTAAGACATACATGATGTGTCAGTTTTCCTGTTTGTTCTTGTGGCCTTCTTTTTCATTCTATTTTTTTCTCTCCAATTTATATCAGGTGATTGTCGGCAGTTTTCTACCAAGCGGCCACCCTGAGCTAAAACCCAAGAAGCCGGAAGGAGAAACCACATTGAATATCAACGCATCAATCCCTGTTGGTATCCCTCATTCTTTCGATGCAGTGAATAAGAGCTTCGACACAGGCAATATTGCGCCTCAATCTACAGTCATGACGAATAATTTGGGGGCTGTTCCAACTGCGGAAAACTCGAGCAAGTCCACAACGGACATCAATATATCCTTGCAGGGATAAATAATTTCATGGACAGCAATGAGTTCCATTTATGGACTCCGCAAAATCTTCATTTTGTTCCCATTATAGGGCCAGCTAAAACAGATCACCATGCTTTAGTGTACTTGTACTTGAAAATATTCTCTGATCCATTTTTTTTCCTTGTCAATGTTCATCAGGAAGGAGAGTTGAAAGGTGGAGTGGGTTATGTTGAAAGCACACCTTTGTATGTAACAAATTTGGGTTCTGATGGCATATTAATATTAAGCAAATTAAATATAAGACCCTACTTAGGGACCGTTTGGTTGAACCTTTTTTTTTTTTTTCTTTCGTTTCTTGTGAAAATATGTGTGCTCCTTCTAAAAATTCTTCTAATTAGATAAAACATTAAACAAAAAATTATTCAAACATATTCAGAAGCAACTTTTTGATCCCGTAAGTAGGTTTTGCCTTTTCAAATATTATTTCAAACGGGCTCTTAATAGAAAGACATGATCATGTAAATCAAAGCACTATATAATGGATTAAGCCGTTGCAACCTTCCTTTAGTCACATCAATATTTCAATGTGCTTGTTACATGGTGCTAGACATAATAAGTCATAATAATTAATAATATTGAAGCAAATTAATAATATTTCAATGTGCTTGCTACCAGTGCTAGACATAATAAGTCATAATAATTAATGTTGATATTCGACCTGCGACCTTACCAATGTTGATATTCGACCTGCGACCTTAACAAGTCGAGCTCGACAACCAATCAAGAGGTGCCATGGCGTACCTTTCCAGCTCGGTACTGTAGTTGATGTGACGTGAGAGGGTCAAGTTGCTTAATTAGAGGCCTATAAATAGAGGTTGTTGGAAGGAGAAAAGGGATCCCAAATACTTTTTTAATTAATACAGGCTTTATCATTCTCCCACTATCCAAGAAGCCAAATTACTCTCGCTTGACCTCATCGTGAGCTGTTTTTATCAACCTCAAAGAACCGATGATAAGTTAACAGAAAGCCTTGTAGATAACTTATTTTTGGAGGTGATAAGTGCAATTTGTGCACTTATTTGGATCAAATTAATAAACTGTTATTTCGTCAAATTATTAATTTTTACTTAATTTAGGTTAATTTTCTTTTGTTTTAATTATGCACTCGTTCAAAGCAATTGGAAAAGAAAGAATGCTGACATTGAATGAAATCTGCAATTTTGGAGATTAAAGTCTACACTATAGAAATTGAAGGACTGAATTGCATTTATTCTAAAGATGGGATG
>OU503057.1:5253784-5273425 GCA_912172775.2 Fraxinus pennsylvanica
TTGGATTGAAATAAAAAAAGGGAAAAAAACGCGATGACTCCTAGGAAGAAAGAAATAGGTGGTTGAGATTTATATTGTGGTAATGTGCCTCTTTCAATTGGATTATGACCACAACGCGTGGACTCCTAGGAAGAAAGAAATTGGTGGTTGAGATTTATATTGTGGTAATGTGCCTCTTTCAATTGGATTATGACCACAATTAGCTTGTAATTGTAATGAAACTTGAATTCTTTGGTGGCCGAGTGGATTGATCCTATATATATATACACGTACAGAAGAAAGAAAGTGGGGGCACTGAAGCAGGGAAAAACCAGAGAAAAGCCAGAAAAAGAAAAAAAAATGGAAAAATGGAAAAAAAAAAAAAAGGTGGAAAGAGAGAAAAAAAAAAGATGTAGAAATAGAAACAGCTTCCGAAATGAAGGGGGTGGAGATGATGGGGTTGGTCCATGGATTTTCCTTTTTATAACAGTTTTTTGACTTCTAATGAAAGGACAATAAGAGAAGAAAAATTGGATCAAAAGAAAATGCCATTTTGGAGTTTTATCAACAATTTGCTTTTCATCCAACTTACTCTAATTATAGAAAAATACATGATGTATAGTCCNAAATTACATGATCAATAATATGATAATTAAGTGAATCTCTTACGAATCAAGATGTGAGTTTGAGATTTAGACCATATAATAAAATTCGGTAAATTAGTATAACGTGTAGAGATACTTATATTAATTATTTACGGTCATAATTTGAATTATTAGATCTAATGTTTCGTTTAACTAAAATTAATTCGCATAGAGATATAGAATTGAATTAGTTAAATAAATTCAATGAGAACTCGAGAGTGGTAAATTGAATACAGTAGAAGAATTCGATCGAACACTACATTATGTTGTGAATCTTGAATTAAAAATAAAGGTGATCAATAGATGAAATTGTTATGCCCTAATATTCATCGCATATCTGTCTCACCAATTATCCATTGTTTGCAATTTTTTTATACTTTCAATTTGTTAAAAGTAGTTAGTCAAAATTATCATAATTATTTACTTGTTTTTGTAAAATAAGAGTTAGAAAAATCTAATTAAGATCTAAAATATAGTCCTCAAGGGAATGATAATTCGGATTCAAATGTCCATTATATTACTTGTTACGATATCGTACATTTGCGATATGAAAAAACGCAACTAGAGGCCAATTGGCTGTTTTGGGAACCTATAAACATGACTAAATGGTTCCCTAATGGGAGGTGGGAAGGACATACAATATATACTCTACAAGCTTTTCTTTGTGATACATATTTCTCTCTTTTTCTACTATTTCAACAATTTACCTCTTACAAATCATCCATGAAGTTGGCTTGAAGTTTGTCCATACATTTTTCGACGTCAACAATTAATAATATTAATATTAATATTAAGCAAATTAAATATAAGACCCTACTTAGGGGCCGTTTGGTTGAATTTTTTTTTTTTTTGCTTACATTTCTTGTGAAAATATGTCGGTTCATTCTAAAAATTCTTCTAATCAAATAAAACACTAAACAAAAAATTATTCAAACATATTCAAAAGCAACTTTTTGATCTCGTAAGTAGGTTTTGCCTTTTCAAATATTATTTCAAACGAGCTCTTAATAGAAAGACATGATCACGTATTCAAAGCACTAAATAATGGATTAAGCCGCTGCAACCTTCCTTCAGTCGCATCAATATTTCAATGTGCTTGCTACACTGCGTTAGACATAATAAGTCATAATAATTAATAATATTGACTTTTTATTAATATTTTTTTACATAACTTCTTCATTAATTTAAACTTGCACAACCGATTTCAATAAATAACATAATAAACATTATAAAACTTAGTGATTAAATATTATTATGTTACGATTTGAGTAACCATATTTATCGTGTTCACGTCTTTGACGATCTTAAATAGGCCCGTTTGAACCCCATTTTTTCAGTGTAAAATACATTATAGAATAGTAGATTTTTATTTTTTAATGTAAGGATGTTGATTTTCCAACAATTTTCTTTTGTATAGAAGTTTAAATTATTAACCAATTGATAAAATAAATAAAAAATAAAAATCATGCCTATATAAAAATTTATTAAAATCAGAATAAGACTTATTTTCAATATATTAAATATGAAGTTCGATACATGAATCCTTTGTTTTTTTTTGTCGGAATTGACGGAAAAATTCATAAATGTCGCCATATACGGAGAAGACGTAAAGGTTGGTGCGTGGGTGGGTGGGTGTTGACATGCTTGACCTTTTCAAGATGTACTTCGCAGAATTTGTGGCCTCACAAAACAAAAGGAAAATATAGGATGCTGATGCAAGTATGTTGAAGTCGTTCATGACAATTACATATACCTTAAATCTATTTTCAAAAATATCACCAACCTCTCTTTCTCTTTAATAGATTGCAAAACTAAACGAATGATTATATTCACACCACAAGTTTTTTTTATAATTAAAGGCCATTAGCATTTGTTCATCATCGTAGTTATATATTTAACTTTTTTCTTCGTCGGATCCTTATTTTAACATTTCCTTGATCAAAAAATTTATCCTTGATCGTGATTTTCGTCCAAAAATATTGTTAACGAGCTTTAAAAATGAAAGTAAAATTTTAACTAGCGTTTTTGCATTGGCTAGTGATTGTGGGGCTCCAATGCTTAATTGGGGGGGATATCAAAGGCCTTTGTCCTTCCATTTCTTGATAGATAGAGAGGGAGGATAGAGCTTCTGATTTTTTCATGTTGTCGAAGAGTTGAACAATAAAAATTGACTGCAGGTGCCTGATCGAATTGATCGGATTATTTAGGAATAAGGTTCGAGTCTATTGATCAGTTAGGATGCCTCAATTGCATACACCACGTACTGTTTTATTGGACTAACAACCCAACCCTTTGAACATGCTATAGCCCCAAGTGGCGAAGAGCCAACATCGAGGTGTCAAACCTTCCCCTTCGATGTGAGCTCTTAGGGAAGATCGATATGTTTACTATTTTAAAATTGGTACTTTATTATATTTAAATAATACTTTTTTATTTCTTATCATTTTTAAGATTTTTTTTTTTTTTTGATAGATTAGACGAGTACGTTTAATTTTTTAAAAAATATAATTATAAGTATTGTTGTAAATTTAAGAAATTATAAAATGTGTTTTTTTTTCAAATATAATCGACAAATAATTAAGAAATCAATATAAATAAATACTTTAAAATACTTTAAAGCTGACTTAAAATTTATTAAATGTTTTTTTTTTTTTTTGAACAACAAAAAATATTTAAACAGTATTTCCTTGAACTGCAAGCATTTAAATTGGAATACAATGAACCAACAAATTGACATAGCACTACGTAGAGGATGAAATCGTTCTATACAAAAAGATAAAAAATAAATAAATAAATTTAAAATTAAAATAGTTTATTTTTGTCCAAACTAAAATGAAGAAAAAAATTAAGAAAACATATATAGAACCTATTTGAGTCCAAACTAAAATGAAGAATGTATGATTAAAAAAGAATGAATTTTTTTTTTAAAAAAATTTATGTGTAATATTATTTTATTGAAGAATGTATAATTGAAAAGAATAAAAAAATATATTTTAAAAATAATGAAATCGGTCCAATGGTTCATACGAAGAAAAGGACCTTGCTGAAAATTTATGTTAGGAGGGAGTCTAAGAGGATTCTCTTGTCCGGCATTCTTTTTGACTTTGTCTAGTTGTGGGACCGCAAATAAAGTAGGAGTTTTAGCTCTCGAAGCTTTTAATTCTCGTACATACGAGGATGACAACCTTTCAAGGGGGTCCATTTTTTTTTATTTTTTATTTTTAGAATTTTTTAAACATGCGGACCCCACATGTATGTGAGAGATAGTCAACCTCTTATGTACAAATAGGATTTCCCTACTTCTAACAAGTTTAATTAGCACGAACGTCCCTACTTTCATTATTATTGTGAAAAATGTTCATATTTTTTATTTTTTGATATTTTCAACCTTATTTTTACCTTTCATTGGGCAAAATGTCATTTTCATCTATTTTTTCAATTAAAAGTTGTGAAATGACGAATATATTCCCATATTTAAACAAAACAAAAATAAAAAGAAATAACTAATTGTAATCGCAGTCTCAATTAAAAAAAAAATACAAACGAGTCACAAATAAGTTATTAAAAGTGTAATTAGCACATAATATCACTACATTTTGATATTAGTGTGAAAAAAATTCATACCTTTCATTTTTTTTGTATTTTCACCTAGGGCTGCCCGTGGGTCGGTTCGGTTCGGTTCGGTTCTGAAGATACCCGTTCGGTTCGGTTCTGAAGATACCCGAACCGACCCAAAACTTTCGGGTATTTAATAAATGGACCCGTCGGGTCCAAATATAATTATGGAACCGTTCGGGTTCGGTTCCGTTCGGTTCGGTTCGGGTCGGTTCGGTTCCGTTCGGTTCCGTACCATAATCAAATTTTTTAATATTTACAGCAACACTACATAAATACAACTAATGACATTTCATTCGTAACTTTTACAAATTAACGTAGTCCAATTCAAAAACATATAAACAACTAGCCGTTTAATAAGATTAATTCAATGCATACAAATACCAAAAATTAGATATTAATATTACAACAAAACTACATAAAGTATATTCATTTACTTCAAATTAAAATGGGCTAATGGGTTTTAAAAATGATTTGGGCTTTAAAATTAAAATTATGAAATAATCTGATTTATTTAATTAATTTGCTAATTTGTGTATAAAAAAATAAAATAATTTAATTAATTCAATATAAAAAATAAAAAAATTATTTAGTTTCGGTTCTTATTCGGTTCTTCGGTTCTTGGTCTAGACCCGAGACCCGACCCGACCCAAACCCATCGGTTCTCGATTCGGGCACCCGTTCGGGTATTTAATTTATGAAGAACCGCTCGATTCGATTCGGTTCGGTTCGGTCCGGTTCGGTTCGGGACTTTTGGACACCCCTATTTTCACCCTTAATTACACTTTTGATTGAGCAAACCATCAACTCTATCTATTTTTATCGAATTTCTCAATAAAAAATTGTGAAATGACAAATACATCATATTTAAATAAAAAAATAAAGAACTAATGGCAACAATAATCCCGATTTAAAAAAAAAAATGCAAATAAATCTCAAATAAATTAGAAATTTAATTTTTATTTAAAGAAAGTGAAAACGGTCCCCAATAAATTATTAAAAATAGAAATTAATTTTACTTGTCTTATATGATAGCTATGGTCGCGGCCGTAAGGAGACTCGAGCACTTGTACACAATTCAAGTCAAGGCTCGTGTTCGTGTCCGATCGCTTTCCAAAGGTGGTAGTTTGAATACTTATAATTAATATTGAACCTTGGGTCATCGCATGCATCTCAAATTTATTTTAAAATCTACTTTTTTTTCTTTTTTTTTTCCCGTATCAAATTAAGGGCGTGTTCGGTAGAGATTAAAATTAAAAAACTAACTGTTATTATTGACTTTTATTAGACGAGTGAGACACAATAACGACCATATTTTCAATTAAAATTGAATTTTAATTCTGGGCAAACATGCTCTAAGTTTTACTCCTATATATGATATAAATCTTTTTTGCCAGAAAGTTTTTTACCCCATGTTTGGCATTTAAATAAAAAGAGCTTTTCGGGGAAAATGAGTTTTGAAATGAATTATTGGTTGGTGAAAAAAAATTGTTTTTCCACCGGCCAATGATGAAATGCCATTTGGACATTATGTACACAATATAAAATATGTAGTTAGAAAGTAGGAAAAGTATTTGATTTGCATGCAAAATATATATTTTTTCATTTAGTTGTAAACAATCTAAAGTTTCACCCATGTCGGCATTGCGACTTTAAATTTTCCTTTTCACGAGAAATAATTTACATATATAATTCCAACAAAAGAGAAAAAAAAAAACATAAATTGAAGAATAATGCTATTCATAGTGATGACTAACGGTAGTCGTCCTACGTCATACACACATGCGTCAAATAACAAACCGTCATATGTATGTCACGTAGCATGGTAGTTTTCACCATGAATAGTGTTACTCTAAATTGAAAGGCTATAAATTTTTGTCTGCCAAACAGAAATGAAAACCCAATTTACAACAGTGCACAAATTGCATGGAGTTAGACACCTAACTAGCCTCAGAGGGAGACGATCTGCCTTTTATCAGCAACTTGCTCGTGAGCATGAGCGTGAGCGTAATGGTATGTTTTTAGGGTACGAGATTGACCGGTTGAACTGAAAGAAAAGTCGGCCACAGTGATCTGAGAGTCCCGTGTGGAAGGATTCTCACTCAACATGTAAAGAAGCCTTCTCTCTTCGAGCATCTCCTCCCTCCATCCCCTTTTCACCATTTCTATGAATTCTTCCATTCTCCAATAGAAATCATCACCATCAAAATCGTCGTCTTCGTCGTCATCGTCATCACCATTATCATCATTATCTTCGTTATCAGCATCATACTCACCATATTGATGATCATAACGCAAATAATCAACAACTTCTCTGTCGTTGGCACCATGGTTGTTATGATCGTCATCTTCATATATATCCTTTTCATCTGTGTACTTAACAAGATCTTGATCCTCTAGTGTATATACAAGAGCGAGATGAACGTATGATTCAAACAATGGAGTCGAAATAATATCGGATTTTTCGAAACTCAAAAGCTGATCACTGCATGAGCAAGATTCAAAATCCCCAAACAAAACAGCTACACCAGTAATTATAAACGTGAAAAGAATTATCATCAAAATAAGTAAATAAGTAGGGTTTGTAGTGAAAAACTTCGAAATATTGAATATTTGATGCTGGGAAACTGGGAATGATATGGAAAAAAATAAGAAGAATTTTTTCATTATCAGATAGACGACAATCCGCTATTGTTTGATTAATCTGAATGAAATTTCTGTGAACATTTTTTCAATAAGTCACATAATATATAGAATTTTAGTTTTGAAATGGTACAAGTCTCTTAGAAAGTCTACTTAGTTTAATAGCAGAAAATTAGTAGAATAAAAACGACTTTAGTCCATGTTTGGTTTATTAAGAGCTTGTTTGATAGAGATTAAATTTGAAAAACTAGCCGTTATTGTTAATTTTTATTAGACAGATGGAACCTAATAACGACTATATTTTCAATTTTAATTGAATTAAAATCCCTCCCAAACAAGTTCTAAATGTTAAATTTTTAGTAGATTTTAATAAATTAATAAAATGTTTGGTTGAAAAATTAATAAAAAAACGTCGATCTCATGAAATGTGATTCAAATTAATTATTGAGTTTAATCAGATTTTTAGGCAACACCCAAGCGGTCTTATTTAAGCTCATGTTTGACTTTTGAGCCACGTTCTCGGAGAACTCTTTTTCACTCACATTTTACGTTCAAATGATTATACACGTAAATTCAAAAATTTATCCTATTCAAGTCCGTGTTTGAGCCCATTAAAATTATAATTCATTTTTCTATTTTCTTATCAACCATACATTCTCCAATAAAATAATATGACGCGTAATTTCAAAATTATTTCTTCTTTTTCAACCGCACATTTAAAAAGAAAAACTATTTCAACCACTAAAATTTCAAATAATGAGGACCAAACAGGGACTAAGAATCCTCAAATGGTACTAAATTTGTACTTTATGAAAAATTATTTTTCTTCTGAATTCTTTTATCGTTAGTGACAATAGATGAATTTATTTTTTTTATTTATATATTGTACTTGATAAGTCAAGTAGTAAATCTTTACATAACATGTTCCAATATGATGGTTATAATAAAAATAGGTGTCCTTTTATTGTAATTTTCTAATCCATACACGAGTCAACAGTCAACTATTATTTTATTTTCCTACCCACCGTTAGTAAGCAATAGATGCAAACTTCTAGATGTTTCTCTTTTTATATTTAACGTGACAAAAATAAAAAATTTATATAAAAATTATACAACATATAGCGCACACAAATATTGAAATTTATACCTCAAGACACTTCAAATGAAACAAAACCATGATTTTGAGATATTTCATATTGAAATTTTGATCGTAGAACTTAGAATAACATTTGTAATAACGCGTAAAGCACGTAGACAAAACTTTTTAAGTTACTTATTTTACAAATCACGACTTAAGGGGTCAACTCTGTGACAAAGCTGCTGAAAATTTAGCAGATTGGGCACATAATTCCAAATCATAAAGACATTAACAGGCAAAAATGTTAAATTGAACTATCTCTAAGCTGATTTATCCAGATACTTTATAGTATAAAATGCAGTGATGTTAAATCCCCATGAGTTTATTGAGAAATGCATTTAACATTATAAATCCAAAATGGCTTTAATTAATCAAAAGAAATAACATATTAATTCATGTTACTTGAAGTTGGTCGATAATCAGGACGGTTCGAACCAGCAGTGCTATACGGATTCTACGCAATAAGTTCATCTTCCAAAAAACTGTATTCAAATGTGAACTCAGTCTTGATTCTCTGGCACCTGAGAAAAGCAAAAACAGAACTGAAAATCCTGAAAGGATAACTTTCTTAAAAGAGATTAGAATTACGTTTGCCATATAATTAAACTCGCTGATGCGCACAAACACAGCAAAAGAAACCACTTTTATACAGTTTAGGGGTAAAAGCTTTCAGCTATGTAAAGCTAGTAATTGTAATGACGCGATGACAGGACAAAGAGCCTTTTTCAATCTCTGGACGGCAAGATTCTAAAGGTTTCAGATGGAAATCGAGTTACTCTGCAAAAAAATACATGGAGTAATGTACAAATGGACGTATAGTGTTTGGATAAACTTACCATCCATGTTGTTCGTCATTGGCAATATGGAAATCAAAGTACACATATGTCCCCTGTTCGAAATCATCTGTGGCCACTTTTGGCTCCTCGTGTCGTTGGAACCATGTGTTGTACTTTCTGTGGTATCTCCAAGACTGCTTCTTCAATTCCTTTGCAGCCAGATATTGCTGGTAAGTATTCTGCATACATTGTTTAAATGAGAACAAAATCATTGAAACTACTAAAAAATTTCAAAAGCAATGAGAAATGAAAGACTTCCAAAAAAATAAAAACAAAAGAGGAAAAGAAAAGAACCTGTTGGTAGTAAAATGCAAAAAACAAAGCATCAGTGCCATAAGTATCGGATCCAAGGCGTTCCCAGAAGGCAGGATTATTCACAATAGGTGCCTGTACTTGAGGAAAGCTTGAAGGGGTGACTGCTGGGTGTCTCTGTATATAGCAGAAGAAAACACTGGAAGATTTAGCAAAGAAGAAAATCAACGAATAACAAAATTTGGCAGGAGCAAATTTCATACTGGGGTATAGGTCTTTGCACGTTCAGAATCTTTGGGTTGAGGAAGTTTATAGTAAGCAGCCTCCAGCATCTGCAAATTGTATAACTGATCATGAAATCCTCCAGGATTCGCAGCTGATGCAGTGATGCTATCACCAATGGCGCCAAGGTCAGAGACTCCTCTTCGACCAATAACACCCAGACTTCCAGAAGGCGGATTGGATTGCAAAGGTTGCCCTGGAGAAAGATCAGTATCCCTCATCGCCTGAGACGCTTCAACAAGTGAGCCAGTAACTCCAGCTTGCTGCAAAATAACAACAGCTTAGTTGACTGCATCAATTTCTCAGAAAAATAACTCAACAGTTGTAGATGTAAACTAAAGATGTTTAAACGTACAGGTGCATCCAATGCGTAAGAAGGTTTCAAATCATCCTCTTGCATGAGATTCTTTCCAAGCCCAGAGTTTGAACCTGATTCTGCTGCTGAGTCTTCAGAAATAGGTTGTTGTTCCTGCAACTCCTCAACTTTTGTGAGGCCTGCGTCTGCACAGTTACAAACAACATCACAGCATCAAGATGTTGCAATGAACAAATAACCCTTCAAAACAATTTATTATATTCAGTAGTCCCACAAATAATTCCATATGCTTATGAATTTTAGATGCTACAATCGCATAGAACTCTATCCATATCAGACAATGGAAAACATTTTACAACATAGCTGGAGATTTGTGCCCTAAATTTCCTTTTAGTGAGGAATCTCCAAAGAATGGGCAACACTTCCACTTCTAATGCTTGGCATAATAAGGTATCGTGATGGCAAATGAACTACTAGCAATGACAATTATTATGTAAATAATATGACATATATTTGAATGCTCCCTTCGCGGATATTTTTACATCATATCAAGCTTAAGTTCATGATCAGGCCTTTTCCCAGGAATGTAAGCAGAAATCACTCAATAGTATAATTATAGCATTTAAAAGAATTCAAAAGAAATGGGATATCGAGAAGAAGCTATAAATTTTCAGGGAATTCCAAAATTCAATACCGTGGATCAAAAGAGATTTAGTCTAAAAATTAGCTGAAGATACACTGTCCTGTCTCTCAAAATAAGCGAACTTCTGGACTTCAAGAAGTGACCAAAAATAGATATTTACGTGTGAAGTATTGTGCTTTTATCACATTTGCCTTTCCCTAAGAACGAAGAATATACTTATTTTCCATTCAAAGCTAGAATTTGGAGATTGCACTTAAAAGGTACTACCAAATTGTCTTCGATTTCTCAAGTGGGATTTCTCCTAATTTTTTCGGCAGCGGTGGCTGCTGGGTGGGTTATCGAAATAAGGGAGGGAACAAAATTGGCCACTGGTTAACATACTTCTAATCTAAAATTTGATTTAACTCAATATTCTAAGCTTTGGCGCGTTAAGTGCCATAACTGCTACATGATATGGATATGATCATATGAGGGGCATGAACTCCAACAAATTATCAAAAATTACCAGCCTCCCTAGATACTGTGGATATAGGCGCCTGTTGATTAGATGGTTGATGGATTGCACTTGACTGCTGCTGCAATGAAGCAGGTGATATAACATTGTTAAGACCTGCGGTTTGGACACCGACTCCCAACCCAAGCTGAGTAGCGACAGGCGAGCTTTGAGAAGTGAACTGAAATTATTGCATCATGTTAAGCACAAATTCGTACATCAAGAAAGCCAATAGAAAAGAAATTGAGCGTGTTTGGCAAAGTTTAATTATAATTTAAACTAGTCAAACATTTTTTTTCCACACATTTCGTAAAACCCACAACTTACTATCCACACATTCCTGTAAGAACCACAGCTTATAAGCATTACCAAACAAGCACTTTGTTCTAAGCAACTATGCCATACCAAATCTTCTTCGCTCTTTATAATATCGACTTTTATGTTTTTTAAAAATTATTCAGAGTCATTAAAAACAATATAATAATAGCCCCTTTAAAAGATATTAGAGGATGAGTATGAAGTTTAACCAATTGTATCAGTGCATGTAAAAGTGAAAAAAGTGGTCACGAGAAAATTCCTAGCTTTGAAACTATAAAGGAATACATAATCCCAAGTGTGTGTGTGTGTGTGTTGGAGGGAGCGATGTTCCATCATAAAATATCCAAGGAATAACCTTCAAGATTTCATCGCAAAAGATCAACTATCATTCAACCTCGAATAAACTTGTTTGTTTAAACATTCACATAAAACTAGCTACAGGAGAAGGAAGAAAAACAAACAAATAAAGATATGCAAATGAAAGGTAAAAGGCAGGAAACTTCAGGAAGAAACCCAGAAAAGAGTACCTGCTGCAAGAGTGGGTTCTGTTGCTGTGTGGCATACTGCTTTCCTCCAGCAAGAGAAGGCATCCCAAGAAGATTTGTCTGACTTTGTTGCTGTACCTGCTGATATCTTTGTAAAAACTTCTCCCTCTGATCAGGAGCAATCTCAGTTCTGCCACGAAGCTGCCCCTGAAGATCCAGAGAGAGATAATAATATGATTCCATATGAATGGATTGCAGAAAACATGTAATAGTAAAAAATCATGCTTCAGAACATCCCTTCCCCTTGAGATTAAAAATGCACAAGACGTGCAGCAAAACAGAGCAATCCATTAGACAGTAAATGACCCTAATTCTTGATAACGTACCAATAATGGCACAATTCTTACCAGAGCACTAAGTTTTGCCACTTATTCGATAAAATAGAAAATGAGGTGTGTGTCAGAGAGAGAGAGAGAGAGAGATGCACATACAGCTTCATTTTGGTTCTGAAAGGAACTTCCAGGCCTCCATTGTACACCAGTAACTCCGGACGGAGAAAAAACCCTGCCACCCATAACTCCACCCTCACTAACATTACCAGTCTCTGCTGAGCCCAGTCCATCATTAGCCTTGGCAGCTTGTGGCAAGATTATTCTGTTACCGACAGGGGAGACAAGAGACTGCATCATGCTGCCATTCCCCAATCTTTCATCAGGACCTAAAATATTTCTTTTCCCTATTTCAGAAGCTGAAGGGAAAGTACCAAGGGCCCCACTGCTGGAAATTGTACTGCCAGAACTAGTTGGGATAGTAGAGGAAGGTTGGCTGGATATAGCAGCTCTACTAACACTCCTTAATCCAGTTTCAGCAATAGCTATGGATGATTTATGACCAGGGAAGGTTTCCTCTTCCTCTACCACACTTGACATGGTCACTACAGATGAATCTACAGCCGCACCTGCAACTTTTAGAGCAACTTAAGGGACTCAGGCCTGAAAGAATAACAAAGGAGCTCATTTACCAGCAAATATATGGTTGATCCAGTTCAGTACCAGTAGCAGCATGGCTTCCTAATGGTGTTTGTGGTGCAGAAGAACTGAGTGCACTATTTTTAGGAGGTGGGGTTCTTGCAACTGCATCAGAGGTACTGTCCTGGGAAGCTGTTTCATCTACTTGTTCCTGAACAGAAGCACCCTGTTGGATTGTAGTAACTATGGCCTAGAGATAGCATCAAGTGATGCTATATGTCAGATACATCAACTAAATGCACAAGCACTCAGAAAAGCAAAAAGGAGTTAATAATGAAGCCGAAACAACTTGGTATTTCATTGTTGGATAATGATGCAGAAGCAACTTGGTTTACATTAAGGTATGCCTCTACTACAATGTATTTCATGTTGCTCTGAAAAACTAGTTCGATATGCTGCTAACTTGCTGTTTTGTTTTTCCTCTCAATGGAATAATTTCTCTTTTCTATTTGATCCCCCAAAACAGTGTTGAAAAGAAGAGCGAGAAAGCTTTACTAATGTATATCGGCCAAGGAGAAAGAGGAGTGAAACAAACCAAGGTAGTAAGGATAAAAACCAAACAATTTTATTGCATAACGATGAGAATGGAAGGAGAAGGATTATGAACAAAAATATTTAACAGAATGTCTAGCGTGAATCTTGAGGAACCATGACGATTCTGAGACGAAGAAGAAAATAAAGATGTGGAAAGTAATTCATCCAAAAGCAATCTCTACGCTAGTATGGGAAGTGTGTAGACAAGAGGGGTGTCCTAGGACAGACTACATTATTCAATGACCATGAAGAGAAAATGATGCCTAATGAATGGAACATGAGAACTATAGTGCCTATGTACAAGAATAACAGATATATTCAAGATTGTATAAGCTATGAAGATGCTAAGCTCATTAGTCAAATGATAAAATAACAAAAGATGGTAACTAAGCATAGATTGACGTGTAATTTAGTGTCACAGGAAACCAGTTTTCTTTTATGCCTAAGTGATCTACAATGGAAGTCATTTACCTACTCCATACATAGATGGGAAAACAGAGAAAAAACAGAAAAGAACAAAGATTTATGCCCCATTTGAGCTCCATTTTTGAAAGAAAATGTGTTCTAGAATAGTGAGTGTGGCTAAAAAATAAAGAAAAGTTTTCGATTTATGTGTAAAATTATTTTATGAGAGAATGTGTGGTTGAAAATGGGTTTTGGACAAGTGAGTTTTTGAAAAAATAGGGGCCAAACATAGGGTACATATAATTCTTGTCCGTTTAGAAAAATCTCAAACAAGCAAGATCTTCGGTAAGTCCTCGAAGAATAAATCTCTATTACATGCTGCAATTGGTAGGGAAAAAAAACAACCGATATACAGTATTAAGGAAATGTAAAATGGAATAGTCACGAGTGAGAGAACTAGTAGGGTAGAAGCATAGAACTCCAATACTATAACAACTTCTGTTCAAATGTGTTTGTGACCAAAATAACTCAAGTGGTTTTTAAGATTTATGTTAGTTATATTTCTAATATATATAAATTGCCTCAATTTTTCTCTTGATTCCCTAGTGTGTTTCTCTCAATCATTATATTTCTGTTTAAAGTGTTTCCTTAGCAGTCTGCTAACTCTGTTCTGAAAAATAACTGAATTCTACGAGTTTTTCCTGATCAGCCAGCACATGCATTGACAAACAGTTGACAGAACTGAACATGATAATCTCCAGCTCAGCTTTAATAAGTTTGCATGTGTCTAAAAACTGTTCCAGTAGGCACCTCCAAAAACATGGTTAGTGCCTGCTATAGGGGTTCAAGACAAGTTGAAATGTATCACAAAAATTTCTCTTGATGTCTTGGAACCAATAGTTTCTTAAGGTTTTGGCCGGAAACTCGCTAAGGGAATCTTCTTCTCCCCCATCCCCAGAAAAAATCTACAGAGAGATCCAAAATTTTGGAGAAAAGTATTAACGGATCTGATTTAATCGATGGTCAACCTAACACTGGGGTAAAGAATGAACATACTGAAGCTTGAGCAGATGTTGCAGCCAAAGAATTTTTCGTGTTTAAAACTGCAATGGAGGCACTAACACCCTGCCAACAGAGAAAAAAAAATGGAATTACAGTTTTCTACTCCAACTTAGTCTTATCATCTCATAGGAAAGACAAAATATGCTGGTGTTCATTACAGTACACATCTCACATGCACAACCTTGATAGGAGAAAAGATAGAAAAAAGGGCACTATCAGGAATCATAGACGATAGCTTAAAGGTTATCATGTAGCCTTCTACCCTTGCACTTCGTCACCGTGCGTGAAAAGTTCACATGACTAGGTATCAAAAAGAAAAAAACAATGTCTATTCAAGATAATATCAACGCTCACAATTTCAAAAACCAAGTATTCTTTCAAAATGTTAACTACAACATACACATATAGTTATGTTATATTAGTAAACCATGGTCAGTACTCAGTAGTAACTCCAAATATTCAATTTTGAAATGTTTCTGCATGTGAATGACAATTAAGAATACCATATATACCAAAAAAAACTTATTGCCAAAAAACATATGAAGAACTAAATAAAAATTGACTTCACAGATAAAAGAAGAAAAAGGAGTGACATATGGGAGAAATAGTTCACCTTTGGGAGAGCAGGGATACCAATTGGACCTAGCTCTTCAAGAGACTCCACCTTGTCTAAAGGTAGAGAACTGTAAAGTTCATCAACATCACTGAACTCGTCAAAATCCTCCTACAAAATTATACGCAAAAGAAAGACAGAGATCAATATGTGCAATTCAAAAACAAGAATAGAACAGTCAAACAAGAAACAAATACATTTAAGGAAAATCCAAAGAAAGAGGCAATATAAATCTATTCTCCTCAATTTTTTACATTATATTCAAGATCACAATTGTATATCTCTGAATCATTCAAAAAATCACAATCACAGGGTAATGAATCAAAGCATGTTGATAAATGTCATCTATTGATGGATGGTTAAGAAAGTAATTTCTTAATATGATAAAGACCTGATTCCGTTCAACGTAGTCATCCAAAAAATCCTTAACATCATTGACTTGCTCCGGACTCAATTCATCGTTGTCTAGTAGCCTCAAAATCAGTTCTAGCTTCTGTATATGAGCCTTATGCCGCGTAATGGATGTCTCCAAATGCGTCTGCGAATAAAGATCTTTCATAAGCTACAGTAAGTACACAACAGATCACTGGCACAAAGATGTTATTCCTTCCTGTTATACCAGTCTGGGAGGCCTTGCTTTCCCTTTCTTAACAGAAAGACCCTCTATTTCGGCTTCAAAGCTATCAATTTGATTTTCCAGCTCCCCAACCTACTCAATGGGAAAATAACAACTTGAAAATTATTTCAAGATTATCTTATTGTAAATTGATAAAATAATATATTATGAAATGCCAGCAAATATATAAATAGTTAAACAGAAAAATCTAGCTGCTGAGAATAAAGCGATACCCAAATGCTGAATTAGCTATTCCAATCAAACAATATATGCTATGGTTAGCATAGGGAACAAAGTGCTTCCCTTCTCATCTTAACTTCTAGTAATCAAACCATAAAAGGTTGCTTTGGTTCTCAAACAACTAATTATTTAGATTGATGGAAGACTTTAAATCGCCAAAAAGCAAAAAGGAGAACCAAAAAGGATGCAAAAGGAAACAGAAAGGAAAATATTTCCATACGCTACATGACTCCAGATCAAGCAACTCAATAAAAAGAAACAGTAAGCAAAGTCTCAGGAGCATACCACATTGTTCAACCAATCTCTTGTCTCCGATTTAGCCTTTTCCTTCGGATCCTAGAGCACAAGGAAAAAATAATATAAACACTACCTGAAATTATAACTAGAAGAGATGATGAAATTTATCACGCAGTTACAAGCTTTAAAATTTCCTTAACAAAACTGCAAAAGAGCAAATACAAACAAAACAAAACGGAAGTTAAAACAATATAGAACAAGAAAATTTCTCATTTCTACCTTCACCATTGCAATGTGTACAATGTATATGTTCATTGAATATCACAAGCACCAATATTAAGACGACTTTAAACAACACATCTAGTGGCATGCAATTGACGAACGTAACACTTATATACTCAAAGATTGCTATTTTAATGAGTTTTTATACACAAGACTCTAAAATCTACTAAAACAGAGGAAATCCATAATGGTGAACATTATAGAACGTGAGAACTGTAGAAAACAGCAAAAGGACGGCGTAATGCCTACCATTTGAGTTAATATTGCCTATCTAAACATGCACAATCAAATATTGCTCCTCAGTGGGTCTTAATTCACATCACTCCAAAATTTTCTAAAACAGAGGAAATCCATAAAGTCAATCATAAAAAAGGGGAACCGTCAAAAACAGCATAAGAGCAGTGTAATGCCTACCGTTTTAGGCTGCTGGCCAAGGCCTTCTTTTGAGAATGCTTTCGTCTTAGTTTCCTTTTCACATATCTTAAATCTTTCCATTTCACGCTCAATAAGCTTGCGAGCATCCATCAGAGCCTGCTCATAAGAGGCACTAACCTATGTCAACATGTATCAGAAGAAAATCCATTGTCAACCTCGGAATGATGGCATTAAACAAGTGCATAAACTTTGTAGACTATTTCAGAAATTATGCAAAAATTCAGTTCAGATGATGATATTATTGAAAGAAAAGGGAAAAGAACACCTGGTGAAAAAGATTTGCAAAAATGAGTAACAGTAAGATACTAAAAATGCGTGTCTACAACTGAGCAAAATATGAGCTCAGCTTAATTTTATAAACAAAATGTCTAAAGCCTAAATACTCAATACACATGCTGAATCGATGCTGTGGATCGAAACACATTAGAACTGTTGGCGATATAAATGAAAGAGAATTAATCAATTATTAACTAGTTCTATCTACCTCTGAGTTTACGACTAGAAGTAGAGAAAGGCACACAGGTTTTACAGCTAAACAAAATACAAAATGCTTAGAACCTAATATACTCAAAATGATTGTTGAATCAATGACGTGTATCAGAAATTCACTTCTGTTTATGATATAGACGAAGTAAGGATAATCACTTAGATATGTCACTTGCTCAACTTCTCACTCACAAAAGTTCTGCTACCACTTGCACAAGCTACTCCACAAATGCTAAAAGATGAAACTCAGTTCAAAAACATGACCACTAACTTCAACAACATTCGCTACAGATACGCCAGCACAGATTCTTGGGTCGGAGTTATAATCTCTAAGATCCAACAGAACCATAGAGAACAATTTTATATCTTCCTGATTCTTTTTCTAATAAACTTACATTGCAGCAGTTTATGATCTAGAGCTTGTTTGGGGTGGCTTGGAGAAAAAAAGATAACCTTCTTACAAGTAAAATAAGTATAGTCATGCGTGTTGGATAGGTTGCCTTACAAGTATATCGAGCACATTTATGTTTAGCAATCTACTAAATTATAAGAAAAATCAATATAATAACTAATAGCATGCACAATCTTATGACATGATTTACAAACTATGTACACGATACCTCTTCCTTTGTGAACGAGTGATACTGACCCTTAATCATTAAACTTAGTTTCAATAAACATTAAGTCTATGTAAAAGAATGACCCCACAAATTACCAGCAAATAATAAATATTTCAAAATTTAACAATGCAGCTGCAGTTATGTGACTCAAAAGCTTTATGTTCATGGACTAATTCCACGACATCAAATACACGTTGTGAGATTGATGACTACCAAAATGAACTAAGCAAGTGGACTAATGCCATTAGAAACAGGCCCTGAAAATTCAGAAACTTAAAAAGTAAATAAAACAACAAATCAGACAAAATGATTTTACGGTACTAGAAGAAAAATGCAGGGACAGAATCAACAGTCGAGAGTGGACCTTCTTATCCTTGATCTCACTGGACTGTATCCATGTCTTAATCTGGTCTCTGTACCTCTGAAGCTTCTTTATTTCCTTCTTCAAGTCCGCCTCGAATTTCTCCTTCTGGTTCGCGTTGTCCGTATCGTAGACCTGAAAAAAATAATAATAAAATAAAATAAAAACCAAACAATTATAAAAAAAAGTAAAAAATAAAACAAGAATAGAGAGAGAGTAAGAAAGAGAATGGACCTTGTTCCAAATACTATCGAAGACGTCGACACCTTCTTGGACCTTCTTAAGAACGCGATCGATCTCTCCCTGTAGTTTCCGACTTGCACCCATTGCAAAATTCTATGAATGAAGGAGAAGAAAAATGAGAAATGATCATTCAAAAACCTAGGGTTTTTTTCAATTTGTTGCCAGTGAATCAGTGATCGGAAACTTCTCTGAAGTGTAGGGTTTTTTCGTGAAAGTGACGATGATTGATGAGGAATATTATAGATAGTGCAAGTAATGTCAATACGGGTTTGCGACCAGCCGTGTCAACCCGAACCATTGGGCCATACCGGGCCCATCAAGGAAAAATTCATAAAGTGGAAATTAGTCAAAACACTAGTTTAAGTATCCAATATTCTAAAATCAGATTAGAAGTTTCATATTTCTAAAATCAGATTTTTTTTAATTTAAATTTTTATAAAATAAATATATTTACTAAACAATCCCCAACCCTAATTAATTTCCACTATCCGGTCGCTCTCTCTGTTTGCCCCCTCGTTCTCTCTGTTTACCTTTCTCCCTCAGCCGTCATCTTCCTTCTCTCCTCTATGTTCGGCGACCTCCACCGGTGATGCACAGTCGCCGACGACTTACCTCTACCGCCAGCAGATACGTCTTCTCCCAATCGAATCAGAGGCAAATCTACAGTTCTCGGCACCTCTTTCTAATTTCAATTTCACGCAAAAAAAACAAGAGAAATTCAGAAGACAAAACCGTCGCAGTGGAGATCAACACATTCTTCAACGAAATCGGTGCCGAAAAGCACGTTCCCCGCGCTGTGTTTATTGATATGTAGACTACTGTGATAGATGAGGTC